>SJYQ01004774.1:82354-105252 GCA_006410935.1 Redunca redunca | reverse complement strand
AAGGTTACATAGTTATAACTGAATCATGCAAAAGATCTCATTTCTAATATTATCAGAGGAATGCCTATAACTAAAATAAAAAATAAATATTTTGAAAATATAAAGTAGATTGTGTCCCTCCTCTAAAAGCTGTTTGCAAGACCTTGCTTTCTATTACTTTAAAATCTTCCTAAAAGGCTTTTGCCATTGGTTAGCTTGTTTTACCATGTTATCCAATTTGTCCTTATGATTTGTAATTAGCATACAAAGAAGAAAGGGAGGGATAAGGGTTTGTGTCAGTGAGAAAAGCTAAATTATACAAAAAAACTTTATGAAAAGCAGTTAAAGAATTTAAATTCATATTTCTGAAAGCTAATTTATTTTCGAATTACTCAATGGGGTAGTTCAGAGGAAATTCTCAATCACAATTTTTATTAAGAAGCTCAATGAGGTCNCTAAAAGCTGCAGAATTATCACTGTTTAAAACTACATTCTTCAGAGTTTTTAAATAATTCTTTGTATACAGTCTGCTTTTCCTATTTAAACAAATTCTTTGCTGTAATCCAAATATGAGTATCTAAGCTGTCAGTTTTAAAAAAGCAAACTGTATGGATTAAATCATAAGGAAAAATGTTAAGCATTTTGTTACTCATAATCTTAAAAACCATATCTGTGTAAACATCACATCTGTACATCTGTTTCTTAAATCTTTTTCCAATTCTACTAAGATTTTATTAATATTTATGTAAGTTTAAGGCATGCAATGTAAAGACTTTATACACACACACACACACACACACACACACACATATATATATATATATATAAGTAATTACCACCATAAAGTTAGTTAACACTGCCATACTCTTGTATAATTACTTTCTTTTGTATGGTGATAACATTTAAGATCTACTCTTTAAGCCATTTTCAAGTATATAACAAAATGATAATTATCGTCACTGTTGTTCATGTCACCCAGTCCTGTCCGACTCTTAAAGACCCCATGGACTACAGCACTCCAGGCTTCTCTGTATCTCACCAACTCCTGAAGTTTACCCAAGTTCATGTCCATTGCATCAGTAAAACCATCCAGAAGCCTCATCCTCTGATGCCCTCTTTTTCATCTGCCCTCAATCTTTTGGGGTATCAAGGACTTTTCCAATGAGTCAGCTGTTCTCATCAGATGACCAAAATACTGGAGTTTCAGCTTTAGCGTCAGTCCTTCCAATGAGAGTTCAGGGTTGATTTCTCTTAAGATTGATTGGTTTTATCTTGCTATCCAAGGGACTCTCAGGAGTCTTCTCCAGCACCAGTTTGAAGGCATCAGTTCTTTGGTGATCTGCCGCCTTTACGGTCTAGTTCCCACTACCATATGTAACCACTGGGAAGACCATAGCGGTGATTATACAGACCTTTCTTTGTTGGCAGAGTAATGTCTCCGCTTTTCAACACACTGTCTAGGTATGTCATAGCTTTCCTGCCAAGAAACAATTGTCTTCTGATTTTATGGCTGCAGTCACCATCCTCAGGGATTTTAGAGCCCAAGAAGAGGAAATTTGTCACTACTTCCACCTTTTCCCCCTCTATCTGCCATGAAGTAATGGGGCCAGGTGGCATGATCTTAGTTGTTTTTTTTTTTTTTTTTATTAATATTTAGTTTTAAGCTGGCTCTTTCATTCTCCTCCTTCAACTTCATTAAGAGGCTTTTTAGTTCCTCTTCACTTTTTGCCATTTGAGTGCTATCATTTGCATATCTGAGGTTACTGATGTTTCTCCCACCTGTCTTGATTCCAGCTTGTAACTCATCTAGTCCAGAATTTCTCATGATGTGCTCAGTACATAGATTAAACAAACAGGGTGAGAGCAGACAGCCCTTTGTACTACTTTCTCAATCTTGAACCAATCAGTTGTTCCATACACAGTTCTAACAGTTGCTTCTTGACATGCATATTGGTTTCTCAGAATATAGGTAAGATGGTCTGGTATTCCTATCTCGTTAAGAGCTTTCCATAGTTCATTATGATCCACACAGTCATAGACTTTGGTATAGTCAACAAAACAGAGGTAGATGTTTTTCTGGATCTCCCTAGCTTTCTATATGATCCAGAGAATGTTGGCAATTTGATCTCTGGTTCCTCTTCCATTTCTAAGCCCAGCTTGAACATCCAGAAGTTCTTGATTCTTATAATGCTGAAGCCTAACATGCAAATTTTAAGCATGATCTTACTAGCATGGGAAATAAGTGCAATTGTCCAGTGGTAAGAACATTCTTTAGTACTACCCTTCTTGAGAAGTGGGATGAGGATTGACCTTTTCCAGTCCCCTGGCCACTGCTGGGTCTTCCAGATTTGCTGATATATTGAATGCAATGCTTTGATGGTGTCATCCTTTAGGGTTTTGAACAGTTCTACTGGAATTCCATCATATCTACTGGCTTTATTAACAGCAGTGCTTCCTAAGGTCCACATGACTTCACTCTCCAGAATGCCTGGCTCTGGGTAGCTGACTGCACTGTCACAGTAATCTGGTTCAGTTGGGTGTTTTTTGTACAGTCACTGTGATGTACACTAAATCCTTAGAATTTACTTATCTTAGAGCTGGAATATTGTCCAACATCTTTCCATTTTCCCCATCATCTAGCTGCTGACAACCACAAATTTCTATAAGTTCAGCTTTTTTTTTTTTTTTTTGGAGAAGTGTATGACAATTTACTCCAGTATTCTTGCATGGAGTATCCCTTGGACACAGGAACCTGGTGGCTCCAGTCCCTGGGATCACAAAGAGTCAGACATGACTGAATGACTAACACTTTCACTTTTTTAAGATTCCACCTTTAAGTAAAAAACATACAGTATTTAATTCAGACTTATTCTACTAAGATTTTATTAATATATATGTAAGCTTAAGGCATGCAATGTAAAGACTTTATACACACACACACACACACACACACACACACACATATATATATATAAGTAATTACCACCATAAAGTTAGTTAACACTGCCATACTCCTGTATAATTACTTTCTTTTGTATGGTGATAACATTTAAGATCTACTCTTTAAGCCATTTTCAAGTATATAACAAAATGATGATTATCGTCACTGTTGTTCCTGTCACCCAGTCCTGTCTGACTGTTAAAGACCCCATGGACTATAAGTTCTCAAAAATTAAAATGTTGCAAAAAGCAAGATTTCCTTCATTTTCATATTTTCTTGGGCTCCAAAATCATTACATATGCTGACCACAGCCATGGAATTAAAAGATGTTTACTCCTTGGAAGAAAAGCTATGAGAAACATAGACAGTATATTAAAAAGCAGAGACATTATTTTACCAACAAGGGTCCACATAGTCAAAGCTATGGTTTTTCCAGTAGTCATGAATGAATGTGAGAGTTAGACCATGAAGAGGGCTAAATGCTGAAGAATTGATGCTTTTGAACTGTGGTGCTGGAGAAGACTCTTGAGAGTCCCTTGGACTGCAAGGAGATCAAACCAGTCAATGTTAAAGAAAACCAATCATGAATATTCATTAGAAGGACTGACGCTGAAGCTCCAATACTTTGGTCGCATGATGTGGACAACCGACTCATTAGAAAAGATCCTGATGCTAGAAAAGATTGAAGACAGGAGGATAAAGGGATGACAAAGGACAAAATGATTGGATGGCATCACTAACTCATTGGACATGAGTATGACCAAGCTCTGGGAGATGGTGAAGGACAGGGAAGCCTGGCATTCTGAAGTCTATGGGATCACAAAGATTTGGACACAACTGAAGAGCAACAATATTCCATTGTGTAAAGATACTACATTGTCTTCATTTATCTCTCATTGGACACATAGGTCATCTCCATGTCTTAAGTATTATGAATAATGCTGCAGTGACCTTGGGGGTACAGATATCTCTTCAACACTGATATAATTTCTTTAGGAAATATATACCCAGAAGTGTGATGGCTGAATTATATAGTAGTTGATTTTTAATATCTTTGAAACTTTATGCTGTTTCCCATTCTCACCAATGAGATATGTATTCACTTCCTTCACATCCTCACCAATACTTTTTGATAAATCACTCTAACAAGTGTGAGGTGATATCTCATTGTGGTTTTGATCTGCATTTCCCTGATGTTTGGTAACATTGAACATCTTTCCATGTACTTATTGGTCATTTGTATGTTGTATGTCCTTTGAAAGCTGAGTGCTGAAGAATTGATGCTTTTGAACTGTGGTGTTGGAGAAGACTCCTGAGAGTCCCTTGGACTGCAAAGAGATCCAACTAGTCCATTCTAAAGGAGATCAGTCATGGGTGTTCATTGGAAGGACTGAAGCTAAAGCTGAAACTCCAATACTTTGGCCATCTCATGCGAAGAGTTGACTCATTGGAAAAGTCTCTGATGCTGGGAGGGATTGGGAGCAGGAGGATAAGGGTACNCTTTTTGATAAATCACTCTAACAAGTGTGAGGTGATATCTCATTGTGGTTTTGATCTGCATTTCCCTGATGTTTGGTAACATTGAACATCTTTCCATGTACTTATTGGTCATTTGTATGTTGTATGTCCTTTGAAAGCTGAGTGCTGAAGAATTGATGCTTTTGAACTGTGGTGTTGGAGAAGACTCCTGAGAGTCCCTTGGACTGCAAAGAGATCCAACTAGTCCATTCTAAAGGAGATCAGTCCTGGGTGTTCATTGGAAGGACTGAAGCTAAAGCTGAAACTCCAATACTTTGGCCATCTCATGCGAAGAGTTGACTCATTGGAAAAGTCTCTGATGCTGGGAGGGATTGGGAGCAGGAGGATAAGGGTACGACAGAGGATGAGATGGCTGAATGGCGTCACCATCTCGATGGACATGAGTTTGAGTAAACTCCGGGAGCTGGTGAGGGACAGGGAGGCCTGGCGTGCTGCTATTCATGGGTCGCAAAGAGTTGGACACGACTGAGCAACTGAATTGAACTGAACTGAACTGTCCTCTGAAAAAATGTCTCATGTCCTTTGCCCTTTTTGAACGTTTATTTCATGTTCATGAAATACCTCATGTTTATTAATCCTTTCATGGGAGGAATCAATATCTACTCTTAAAATTTTTTTCTTTATACAATTTTTAAAAGTTAATTTCCACTTAAAGTTTGTATAAAATATTGGCTATATTCCCTATGTTGTACAATACATCCTTGAACATGTCTTATACTCAGTGGTTTGTATCTCCCATGTCCCCATTCATATATTATCCCTTCCTTCTCAACCCCCACAGTGGTAACCACTAGTTTGTCTTCTGTCTCTAAGTCTGCTCACAGATATAGTCACTTTTTCTTGTATTTTTTCAGGTTCCACATATAAATAATATCATAAAGTATTTGTCTTTCATATATAGTAGTATCATATAGTATTTGTCTTTCTCTCTCTGGCTTGTTTCACTTAGCTTAATTATAAGTCCATCCATATTGTTGCAAATGGTAAATTGTTCTTTTTGCTTCTGAGTATTATGTCATGGTGTATATATATCACATCTTCATTATCCATTTATTTGCTGATGGGCACTTAGGTTGCTTCCATACCTTAGCAACCGTAAGTAATACTGCTAAGAACATTGAGATGCCATATTTTTTTGTATTAGTGTTTTTATTGTTTGGTTCTATATCTAGGAGTAGAATTACTAGGTCATATGGTAGTTCAGGGGCCTTCGCTGATGGTTCTGCCTACAATGTAGGAGACTTAGAAAATGCAGTTTGTATCTCTAGGTTCAGAAGATACCCTGGAGAAGGAAATGGCAACCCTCTCCAGTATTCTTGCCTGAAAAATCCCATGGACAGAGAAACCTTTGCATCCAAAGGATCACAAAGAGTTGGACATGACTGAGAGACTAAGCACAGCACAGAGCATATGGTAGTTCCATTTTTAGTTTTTTTGAGAAACAGTATAACCATACTGTTTTCCACAGATGTTGCACAAATTTACATTCCTGTCAACAGCTGTATAAATGTTCCCTTTTCCCCACATCTTCACCAACATGTGCCATTTGTGTGTGTGTGTTTTTTTTTTTTTGATGATAGCCATGAGAGGTGTGAGGTAATATCTCATTGTGGTTTTGATTTGCATTTCCTTTATGATTAGCAATGTTAAGCATCATTTTATGTTCTTACGGGCTATCTACATTTCCTCTTGGGAAAAATATTTATTCAGTTCTTCTGCTCTTTTTTTTTTTGGATGTTGAGTTGTATGAGCTGTTTCTCTATGTTAGGTGTTAATCTCTTATCAGTCATATAATATCTTAATGCATTTTTCCATTCAGTACATTGACTTTTCATTCTGTCAGTGTCTTTATTTAGGAATTTTATATAAAAAATGAGTAAATGTCTTACTCTTGATCTTAGAGAAAATGCTTTTAGTTTTTCACCATTGAGTATGATGTTAGTTGTGCGCTTATTGTATATGGATTTTTTTTTTTTTTTTACTATGTTAAGATATATTCCTTCTATGCTCATTTTATTGAGGTTTTTGTGCATGGATGAATGCTGAATTCTATTACATGCTTTTTCTGCATCTTTTGAGATGATGATATATTTTTATCTTTTCATTAATGTTGTATATCACATTTTAATTTGCATTAATGTTGAACTGTGCTGCATCCCAGGAATAAATGCCACTTGATGATGGTGTATAATCTTTTAAATTTGCTGCTGCTTTTAATTTGCTAGTATTTTCTTGAGAAGTTTTGTATCTATACTCGTCAGGGATATTGGTCTGTAATTTTCTCCTATGTAGTGTCCTGTTCGGAGAAGGCAATGGCACCCCACTCCTGTACTCTTGCCTGGAAAATCCCATGGACAGAGGAATCATGGGTCGCAAAGAGTCAGACACGACTGAGTGACTTCACTTTCACTTTTTACTTCCATACATTGGAGAAGGAAATGGCAACCCACTCCAGTGTTCTTGCTTGGAGAATCCCAGGGATGGGGAGTCCGGTACACTGCCATCGATGAGGTCGCACAGAGTTGGACACGACTGAAGTGACTTAGCAGCAGCAGCAGCATTATCCTGTTCTGACTTTGGTAACAGACTAATGATGCCCTCTCATAATGAACTGAGAATATTCCTTACTCTTCAACTCTTTTGGACAAGTTTGAGAAGAACTGACATTAATTCTTCAATATTTGAAAGAATTCAGTGAAACCATCTGGTTGGTGCTGGGCTTTTCTTTATTAGGAGGGTGTGGTGACTGATTTAGTTACCTTACTCATTGATATGTTCACATTTCCTATTTCTTCTTGAATCAGTCTTAGTAGACTGTATCACTAGGAAGTATTTACTTCTTCCAGGTTATCCACTTTCTTGGTGTATAATTGTTCAGAGTGATCTCCTGTGCTCTTTTTTACCTCTATGGTGGCAGTAATAATGTACCCCCTTTCATATATGATTTAATTTATTTGAATTGTCTCTCTTCCTTCTTCGTCTAGTAAAACGTGTTTCAATTTTATTTATCTTGAAAAAATAGCTGTTAGTTGCATTGATCCTTTCTACTGTTTTCCTGCTCTCTGTGTCATCTATTTATTCTTTAAATTTTAGTCACATATTTATTATCTTCATATTTGGCTATCCTGGCTCTTTGCTGCTTCATGTGCGCTTTCTCTGGTTGCAGTGAGCAGGGCTACTGTTCTCGTTGCCTCACAGGCATCTCCCTGCGATGGGTTCTCTTGTTGCAGAGTACCATCGCTAGGGCATGCGGGCTCCGTAGTTGTGACTCCTGGGCTCTAGAGCACAGATTCAGTAGTTATGGAGCTCAGCTTAGTTTCCCTGCTGCATGTGGGATTTTCCAAGACCAGAAATTGAACTTGTGTCTC
Source organism: Redunca redunca (assembly GCA_006410935.1). Lineage (NCBI taxonomy): Eukaryota > Metazoa > Chordata > Mammalia > Artiodactyla > Bovidae > Redunca > Redunca redunca. Next base: position 97,425 of record SJYQ01004774.1, on the reverse strand, counting down.
CTGTATCAGTAGGTGAAATTTTAACCACTGGACCAAGAGGGAAGTCTGTGTATTTATGCCCTGCTCTTTGTTGTTTCCTTCCTTCTGCTAACTTTGGCCTTCATTTAGTCCTTTGAAATGTATCATTATGTTGTATATATGTGATTTATAATCTTTCTTTTTATTAATGTAATTTTTTTTTGCTATTACTTTGTTTCCTGTTGCACTGTTTTACTGCATCCTGTAAGCTCTAGTATGTTGTGTTCCCATTTATTTCAATATACTTTAAAAAATATCTCCTTTGACTTGTTCTTTGAGCCACTGATATTCTGGCAATTAATTTCCACACATCTGTGATTTTTCCAGCTTATTCCTGTTACTGATTTATTATAACACTGTGGTCAGGAAAGAGACTTGGTATGATTCTGCTTCTTACACTTGTTAACATTTGTTTTGTAATTTAATGAATAATGTACCCTGGGGAATTTTCTGTGTGCACTTGAAAAAAATGTATGTTCTGCTTCTGTTAAGTGGAATATGCTGTATGTATATTAGGACCATTTTGTGTAAGGTAGATTCAAATTCAATGTTACCTTATTAATTCTTGGTTGGATGACATATCTGTTCTTACAAGTAGAATACTGGAAATCCCCTACTATTACTGTGTTGTATCTATTTCTCCCTTCCAGATCTGGTACTATTTTCTTAATATATTTAATGCTCCAATGTTGGGTACACACACACACACACACACACACACATATATATATATATATTTAGAATTTTTATATCTTCTTGTTGAATCCCCCCCGTTTTAATTATGTAGTAATCTCTTTTGTCTCTTGTTAAAGTTTTCTACTTCAATTTAATTTTGTTTAACATAAGTATAGCTATTTAAATAAATGGGAACACAATATACCAGAGCTTATGGGATGCAGTAAAACAATGCAACAGGAAACATGGTAATAGCCCCCCAAAAATACATTAATAAAAAGAAAGATTATAAGTCACAAATATACAACATAATGGTACATTTCAAAGGACTAAATGAAGTCCAAAAAAGACACTATAAAAGACGCTTACTCCTTGGAAGAAAAGTTATGACCAACCTAGATAGCATATTCAAAAGCAGAGACATTACTTTGCCAACTAAGGTCCCTCTAGTCAAGGCTATGGTTTTTCCAGTGGTCATGTATGGATGTGAGAGTTGGACTGTGAAGAAGGCTGAGTGCCGAAGAATTGATGTTTTTAAACTGTAGTGTTGGAGAAGACTCTTGAGTCCCTTGGACTGCAAGGAGATCCAACCAGTCCATCCTAAAGGAGATCAGCCCTGGGATTTCTTTGGAAGGAATGATGCTGAAGCTGAAACTCCAGTACTTTGGCCACCTCATGAGAAGAGTTGACTCATTGGAAAAGACTCTGATGCTGAGAGGGATTGGGGGCAGGAGGAGAAGAGGACGAAAGAGGATGAGATGGCTGGATGGTATCGCCAACTTGATGGACGTGGATTTGAGTGAACTCCAGGATATGGTGATGGACAGGGAGCACTGGCATGCTGCGATTTCATGGGGTCACAAAGAGTCGGACACAACTGAGTGACTGAATTTAATTGGACTGAAATAAATAGGATTTTATTACTTTCCTTTGGTAGGGCCATGTTTTCTTGATATTCATGATCCTACTGAACTTAGTTTGGTGTCTGGGCATTTGGGAAGTAAGCACTTCTTCTATTTGTTGCATATTGGCTTTGGCAGACAAAGCCCTGTGCTAATCAGCCCATCCAGAGATTCTGACTGGTGTCTCTTGGTGGTGTCTATAAGAAAAGTTAATGTCAGAATCCCTAAGTAGGCTGGACTGGTACCTTGGTCAACAGGTGGGAAGGCCTAGCATTTGGGTTCATGGGAACCAGTCTGGTGCTTCTTCCTGTAGGAGTAATCTGGAGCTTAGGTCTGCTGGGGTAGGCCTGATACCTGGGTCTTCAATAATAGCCTGGGACTTGGGTCTATGTGGGTGGACTTGGGTTCATGTGGGTGGACTTGGGTCTATGTGGGTGGCCCTGGATTCTGGGTCCACAGGGGTCTCATGTGCTAGTTATCACTGGTATGGACATATTATTTGAATTAACAGGGTCCGGTGGCTCAGAGGTTAAAGCTTCTGCCTGGAATGTGGGAGACCCAGGTTTGATCCCTGGGTCGGGAAGATTCCCTGGGGAAGGAAATGGAAACACAATCCAGTACTCTTGCCTGGAGAATCCCATGAAGAGAGAAGCCTGGTAGGCTACAGTCCATGGGGTCGCAAAGAGTCAGATAGGACTTCACTTTTACTTTCACTTTCAGTTCAGTGTTGGGATGAGCTAGGAACCTAGTTTTATGGGAGCTAACCCAGCGGCTGAGGCAGTGCGAGATCAGTGTTAGGGTGGGCTAGGAGCCTGGGTTTGCTGAATTTGATCTGCATTCTAGCTCCTTGGAGGCTGATCTGGCACTGGGCTGGATCAAAATATGGATCTGTAATAGTTGGCCTGGTGCTGGGCCTGAGCAGGAGCCATGGTTTGTGGGTTACCACCCAGTGTCCAGGTTTGTAGAAGCTAGGATTAAAGTTTTGACCATGTCCATACAAAAAAATATATATATATATTATTGAAAACCTGATTTTTTTTTATTGTTGTTCCAGAAGTTTTCTTAGTATTCTCGAAAATGGAAAAAGATATAGTACGGAAGCCAAGTATTTTACCACCCTTGGCATTTAGAGATGATGTTTTTGACAGTTCGCTGTCCATATGTATAACATAGGATGATGAAAGCTTTATGCCCTGCAGAGTTAACTCCTCATAGGTTCATTTTTAGATAATCCTGTATAAGATGTCTGCAATTTTGAAGATCTGCTGTCATTGAAAAGAACTCCTCAAGGGTAGGATTCCATATTTTATTTCTTTGTGTTTGCTCATATGACACAGTTTGCTAACAGTGAGTCCAAAAAATACTTTATTGTTATAAGTTCTTTCCTTGTTACTTTCCAAGCTACATGGTTTCTTGTTTTACAATCATTCTTCCATTATCAATGCCTAGTGCTACACACAGAACAGTTTTCTATGATATCCAAAAAAAAAAAGGGTGATGCTACAAATAGTAGAAAGCAATCTTCTTAGAATTTCTGTTACATTAAGAGCATCTTATTATACCTTTCCTCAAATTAGTTTACCTGAATATGATAATACACTTCTTAATTCTGCTGTTAGATTTTTACTCCCATAAACTTTGGTAATATTCCTATTATCATGAGATCATTTTTAAAAATTCCAGTTATCATAGTCAAGAACCAGAAAAAGAGATAAGCATAGTCCATTATATCCCAAACTGTCTATACACTAATGCTTATAAACTTGACACTTAAAGAAAGCTCTGGTTAGTCACTCAGAATCAAAATTACTTTGTTTCCTACACTATTATTATAAAATGTGTTTTCCTTTTTCCAAATCCAAAATGGATTGTAAAATATTAATAAAGTAGAAAATGTATAGGGGAAAAAAGACACGTCTAAAGAAATGCACAAGTTCAGTTGGAGAGGAAGAGCAGTGTGGGTAAAACTTATTGAAAGTAAGTTCAAGAGCCTATAAAACATAGTTGTTTAGAGCAAATGATGTCCTTCTTTACCAAAATAGCTCCATCATGGCTTTTATAAAACACTGTGCTAATTAATAATGTTAATAATCTTAACTCAGCATCACACTATTTTATTTATGCAAAATATTTAAATAATAGAAAAACATAAAATATATAATTTGGAAAGATTTGCATCCATGTGACTTATAGTAAAAACAAACACTAATTAAAATGAAGAGAGATTTTTGTTCTGTCAAATTGTCAAGAATTTTATTAAATGGATAACAGGATTCAGTTAGAAAGTAAGAAAACATAAATTAATAGGTGATTTTGGTGGGGCTATAAATTGTGTGTGTGTGTTTATGGAAGGAAAAAATGAAAGGCAATTTGGCAAGAATTATAAGAAAGTTCCTTTTGACAGAAATATTCTACTTTGGGGATACACTAATACAGAAATAATCAGACATGTACACATTGCTACTAAAAGTGTGTATACCACTAAGACATTATATAATTTTGTTAAACTATTATTACTTGAGCATACTCCACAAACGTGGCAGGTATTGCAGACTGGTCCACCCACTCCAACTCCTTTTTTAGCATTTTTTTTTAAATGCCACAGAGGCTGTGAACCTTAAAACTGCCTTCCCAGACTCATAGGCAGAATGGCTTTTCTCATAACCTGCTAAACATTGCACATTCTCATGACATTTGAAAATAAGAAAGGACTGAGAGAGTCAAAGGGAACAAAGGACTGAGTGAGCCAAAGCACAGTACAAGAAGTTTGTAATCCTTTGGGGTCAACTGGTACATAAATCAATGGCAGGCTCAGGTTATCCTAGGTGCTATATGGGTAGTGTGCCACTGAGGTTTCACTAGAAAGTTCAGTAATAGTTGAGTGTTTCTCTTGCTTTCTTGATCTTACATTCGAGTATAGGTCTCTGATCATTCTAAGTCACTTGATTGTTGCTGTTCAGTCAGTAAGTTGTGTCCAGCTCTTTGGGACACTATGGATTATAGCCCACCAGGCTCTCCTGTCCTCCACTATCTCCTGAAGTTTGCTGAAATTCATGTCTATTGGGTCAGTGATTCAATCAAAGCATCTCATCCTCTGCTGCCCCCTTCTCCTATTGTCTTTGGTCTTTTCCAGCATCAGGGTCTTTTCAAATGAGTTGGCTCTTTGCATCAGGTGGCCAAAATACTGGAGCTTCAACGTCAGTCTTTCCAATAAAATCCATGGTTGATTTCCTTTAGGATTGATTGATTTGATATCCTTGCAATCTGAAGGATTTTCAAAAGTCTTCTCCAGCACCACAATTCAAAGCAACAATTTGTCAGTGTTCAGCTTTCATTATGATCCAACTCTCACATCAATAAGTAATTGCTGGAAAAACCATAACTTTGACCTTTTTCAAGGCAGAGTAATGTGGATCTTTCTCAGCAGTAATGTCTCTGTTTTTTAATATACTGTCTAGGTTTGTCATAGCTTTCCTTTCAAGGAGCAAGTGTCTTTTAATTTTATGACTACAGTCATCATCTGCAGTGATTTTGGAGCCCAAGAAAATAAAATTTGCAACTGCTTTCACATTTTACCCTTCTATTTGCCATGAATTGATAGGAGTAGATCACCCTGCTTATTTAACTCATATGCAGAGTATATCATGCAAAATGCTGCATTAGATGAAGCACAAGCTGGAATCAAGATTGCCAGGAGAAATATCAATAACCTTAGATATGCAGATGACACCACCCTTATGGCAGAAAGTGAAGAAGAACTAAAAAGCCTCTTGATAAGAATGAAAGAGGAGAGTGAAAAAGCTGATTTAAAACTCAACATTCAAAAAACTAAGATCATGGCATCCAGTCCCATCACTCCATGTCAAATAGATGGAGAAACAATGGAAACAGTGACAGACTTTATTTTGTTGGGCTCCAAAATCATTGCATATGGTGACTGCAGCCATGAAATTAAAAGACGCTTGCTCCTTGAAAGAAAAGCTATGACCAACCTAGGAGCATATTAACAAGCAGATCCCACTGCTGGGCATACACACCGAGGAAACCAGAATAGAAAGAGACACATGTACCCAAATGTTCATCGCAGCACTGTTTATAATAGCCAGGGCATGGAAGCAACCTAGATGTCCATCAGCAGATGAATGGATAAGAAAGCTGTGGTACATATACACAGTGGAGTATTACTCAGCCATTAAAAAGAATACATTTGAATCAGTTCTAATGAGATGGATGAAACTGGAGCCAATTATACAGAGTGAAGTAAGCCAGAAAGAAAAACACCAATACAGTATACTAACACATATATATGGAATTTAGAAAGATGGTAATGATGACCCTGTACGCGAGACAGCAAAAGAGACACAGATGTGTAGAGCGGACTTTTGGACTCCGGGGGAGAGGGAGAGAGTGGGAAGATTTGGAAGAATGGCACTAAAGCGTGTATACTATCATGTAAGAAACAAATCTCTAGTCTATGCCCGATGCAGGATACAGGATGCTTGGGGCCAGTGCACGGGGATGACCCAGAGAGATGTTATGTGGAGGGAGGTGGGAGGGGGTTCATGTTTGGGAACGCATGTACACCCGTGGTGGATTCATGTCAATGTATGGCAAAACCAATACAGTATTGTAAAGTAAAATAAAGTAAAAAAATAAAAAAAAATAAAAAACAAGCAGAGACTTGCCAACAGTGTTATTTTGCCAACAACGGTCCATCTAGTCAAAGCTATGGTTTTTCCAGTAGTCATGTATGGATGTGAGCCTTGGATCACAAAGAAGGCTGAGCACAGAAGAATTGATGTCATGTTGGAGAAAACCATTGAGCGTCCCTTGGACTGCCAGAAAATCAAACCAATCAATCCTAAAGGAAGTCAATCATTAATTTTTACTGGAAGGATTGATGCTAAAGCTTCAATACTTTGGGCAGCTGATGTGTAGAGCTGATTCATTAGAAAAGACCCTGATGCTGGGAAAGATTGAAGCCAGGCAGAGTACAAGATGGTTGGATGGCATCACTTACTCAATGGACATAAATTTGAGCAAGCTCCAGGAGACGGTGAAGAATAGTGAAGCCTGTCCTGCTGCAGTCCATGGGGTCGCATGGAGTTGGACATGACTGAGTAACTGAATAACAACTCTGCATAGAAGTTAAATAAGCAGGGTGACAATATACAGCTCTGCTGTACTCCTCTCTCAATTTTGAACATGCCAGTTGTTTCATATAAAGTTCTAACTATTGCTTCTTGTCCTGCAAACAGGTTTCTCAGGAGACAGATAAGATCTCTTTAAGAATTTTCCAGTTTGTTGTGATCTACACAGTTAAAGGCTTTACTGTAGTCAATGGAGCAGAAGTAGATGTTTTTCTGGAATTTCCTTGCCTTCTGAATAATCCACTGAATGGCAATTGATCTTTGACTACTCTGCCTCTTCAAAGCCCAGCTTGTATGTCTGGAAGTTCTCATTTCACATATTGTTGAAATCACTTAATACATGTTAGTAAATCAAGTCCAGATGAAAGCAGCTGTGTAGATTCTGTCAATAAAATCTATCAATTTGAAATTAGCCATCAAATATGTGTATATACATATATATATATATAGTTTAGGAAATTATGATATCATAAGCAATGATCATAAGAAGTTAAAATCAAAAACAGGTTTTAGAGGTGTATGTAATTTTTTGAGTGTGTATAGTCAATATGATAAGCTAATATACGACCATTTTAATTATCATTAATAGTGCTTTCTCATGCTTAAAATTTCTATATTTGTTCACATGTTGCTTTTCTCATAAGAAAACATTCATAAATACAATTTGGAAAGTACGATAAGGAACTTCACTTATCTAGAAAAACAGAATATATCACAAAAATTCTAAATAGAATAAATAATTTAATAAATATTATAAAATGAATAGTTTAATATGGTAAAATCTGTTATATTAGAACACATTTAAATTTAAAATTGAGGAAGGCATGAAAGATGCCTTCTTCTCACTCTGCCACTCTGAAGTACTCTGGAAGCTGCCATTTCACCTGCTACAAGAGAGTGATAGTCTTTCGTTAATGCTTCCTTTAACTCAGAATCATCTTCATCAGTTCAAGTTTTGAAATTTGGCACATGGCATTGATGGCAACATGACAGATAGTATCTCAAAGAGTCAACAATTTCCCATCAGTTAGGGAACCAAGCTAGTGTCCCCCACTCCAAGAAGGTTGTCGTGATGTGTAGTAGGAACACCACTTAAGTAAGGGCTTCCCAGGTGGCGCTCTGGTAAAGAATTTGCGTGCCAATGCAGGAAAACACTGGTTCAATCCCTGGGTAGGAAGATCATTTGGAATAGGAAATGGCAACCCACTCCAGTATTCTTGCCTGGGAAGTTCCATGGACAGAGTAACAGGCTACAGTACATGGGGTCACAAAGAGTCAAACGTGACTAAGAACACACCCAGACCCAATAAGACATCCATAGGCAGGAGATTTATATTCAGATCAGAGTCAAGTACAAGGCAGGGAAGAGCCATCATCCATTCACTGCATGTTGGCATCCACTCTGTTCAAAACACCTCAACCCTCCTTCCTTTGCTCCTACTCTATTTCTTTCTATTTATTGTGTAGTGAGATATGCACATTGTGAACAGTGAGCTAGTAATATATTAGAAAGAGAAAATAAAATTGTTGAGCATGCAGTTTAACATGACATTTAACACTACCTAATGTTTCTCAAGCAAAATGTTTTATTTACACAGGAAATGATCTTGCCATCCATCTTCTGTCTTTATTCTTTTTGTTTACTATTTGGGCTTCCCTTTTTAAAAAATGTATCATAAACCAGACACACAATAAAGGGTATGTAATATATTCTTAGGAAATTAAAAATCAATAGTATAATAAAATGAATATTTATGTCCCCACCACCCACAATAAGAAATAAAACATTACTCAGTTCAGTTCAGTTCAGTTCAGGTGCTCAGTCATGTGCAACTCTTTGTGATCCCATGAATCACAGCATGCCAGGCCTCCCTGTCATTAACAAACTCCCAGAGTTCACTCAAACTCATGTCCATTGAGTTGGTGATGACATCCAGTCATCTCATCCTCTGTCATCCCTTCTCCTCCTGTCCCCAGTCCCTTACAGCATCAGGGTCTTTTCCAATGAGTCAACTTTTTGCATGAAGTGGCCAAAGTATTGGAGTTTCAGATTTAGCATCAGTCCTTCCAATGAACACCCAGGACTGATCTCTGTTAGGATGAACTGGTTGGATCTCCTTGGAGTCCAGGGGACTCTCAAGAGTCTTCTCCAACACCACAGTTCAAAAGCAGCAATTCTTTGGCTCTCAGCTTTCTTCACAGTCCAACTCTCACATCCATACATAACCACTGGAAAAATCATAGCCTTGACTAGATGGACCTTTGTGGGCAAAGTAATGTCTCTACTTTTGAATATGCTATCTAGGTTGGTTATAAATTTCCTTCCAAGGAATAAGCGTCTTTTAATTTCATGGCTGCAATCACCATCTGCAGTGATTTTGGAGCCCCCAAAATAAAGTCTGACACTGTTTCCACTGTTTCCCCATCTATTTCCCATGAAGTGATGGGACCAGATGCCATGATCTTCATTTTCTGAATGTTGAGCTTTAGGACAACTTTTTCAACTCTCCTCTTTCACTTTCATCAAGAGGTTTTTTTTTAGTTCCTCTTCACTTTCTGCCATAATGGTGGTGTCATCTGCATAGCTGAGGTTATGGATATTTTTCCTGGCAATCTTGATTCCAGCCTGTGCTTCTTCCAGCCCAGCATTTCTCATGATGTACTCTGCATAGAAGTTAAATAAGCAGGGTGACAATATACAGCCTTGACGTACTCCTTTTCCTATTTGGAACCAGTCTGTTGTTCCATGTCCACTTCTAACTGTTGCCTCCTGACCTGGATATAGGTTTCTCAAGAGGCAGGCCAGGTGATCTGGTATTCCTATCTCTTTCAGAATTTTCCACAGTTTATTGTGACCCACACAGTCAAAAGCTTTGGCATAATCAACAAAGCAGAAATAGTTGTTTTTCTGGAACTCTCTTGTTCTTTTAATGATCCAGCGGATGTTGGCAATTTGATCTCTGGTTCCTCTGCCTTTTCTAAAACCAGCTTGAATATCTGGAAGTTCACAGTAATTTCATATTGTATTCCTTAACTTGCTTTTATAATTTGTGTATTCCAGTAACTTTTTAATTAATAATTACATGTATTGAAAATATCTTTTATTCACTGTGTAATATAATACCATACTCTTTTGTGTCTTTTGACAAGGAGGACTCTTTAATTTTCTTTATTTTTAAATTTCATATTTATATTTAAATTGGAGTATACTTGATTTACAATGCAGTTAGTTTCAGGTGTACAGGGAAGTGATTCAGTTCTTTATACACATATATAATAGCTATTATTTTTTCAGGTTATTTTCCCATTTAGGTTACTATAGAATGTGAGTAGAGTTTGTTGTGCTATATAGTAGGTCATTGTTGATTATCTGTTTTATAAAGAGTAATGTGCATGTGTTAATCCCAAACTTCTAATTTATCCCCCTGACTTGTACCCTTGGTAAACATAAGTTTGTTTTCTAATGCGGTGAGTCTGCTTCTGTTTTATAAATAAGTTCATTGTATCATCTTTAAAAAAAATGATTCCACATATAAGTGACATTATATGATATTTGTCTTTCTCAGTTTGACCTAATTCACTTAGTATGATAATCGCCAAATCCATCCATGCTGCTGAAAATGGCATCATTTCATTCTTCTTTATGGCTGAGTAATATTCCATTGGATACATTATACCACATCTTTATCCATTCATCTGTCATTGGACACGTAGGTTGCTTCCAAGTCTTGGCTATTGCTAATGGTGCTGAAATGAACACTGGGGTGCATGTATCTTTCCAAAGGGTTTTCTCTGGGCATATGCCCAGGAGTGGGATTGCTGAATCATATGACACCTCTATTTTCAGTTTTTTTTAAGGAAACTTCATATATTCTCTATAGTGGCTATATCAATTTGCATTCCCCTCAACAGTGTAAAAGGGTTCCCTTTTCTCCAAACCCTCTCCAGCTTTTATTGTTTGTATAATTTTGATGATGGACATTCTGACTGGTGAGAGGTGATATTTCATTGGAGTCTTCATTTGCATTCCTCTAATAATTAGCAATGTTGAGCATCTTTTCACATATTTGTTGGCCATCTGTATCTCGCTATGGAGAAATGTCTGCTTAGATCTGTCAATTTTTTGAGGAGTCATTTGTCTTCTTGTAGTTGAGCTGCATGACCTGCTTGCATATTTTAGAGATTAATCCTTTGTCAGTCATTTCATTTGCAAATATCTTCTCCTGTTCTCTGTGTTGTCTTTTCATTTTTTTTAAGATTTCCTTTGCTACGCAAAACTTTTGAGTTTGATTAAGTTCTTTTAAAATTTATTTTATTTTATTTATTTTCATGACTCTAGGAGGTGGATGGATCAAATAAGATATTGCTGCAATTTATGTCAGAGAGTGTTCTGCCTATCTTTTCCTCTAAGGGATTTATAGTATCCCATTTTACATTTAGGTATGTAATCCATTTAGAATTGATTTTTGTATATAGTTTTAGAGAATGTTATAATTTCATTACTTTACATATAGCTGTCCACTTTTCCCAGAACCATTGTTTGAAAAGATTGTCTGTTTTCATTATATATTCTTTCCTCATTTGTCATGAATTAATTGATGATAGGTGCATGGGTTTATTTTTGGGCTTTCTATCCTGTCCCATTGATCTAGATTTCTGTTTCTATGCTTATACCATACTATTTTGATTACTGTAGCTTTCTGGTATGCTCTGAAGTCAGGGCACCTGATTCCTCCAGCTCCATTCTTCTTTCAAGATTGCTTTGACTATTTGGGGTCTTTTGGGATTCCATACAAATTAAACTTTTTTTTTCTTTACTAGTTTTGTTAAAAATACCATTGGTAATTTGATAGGTAATATATTGAATCTGTAGATTGATTTGTGTAGTATATTGTCATTAAAATAATATCAGTTCTTCTAATCTAATCTAAGAATATGGTATATCTTTGATTTCTTTCATCAAATATTATAGCTTTCTGAGTACAGCTCATTTGCTTCATTTAGGAAGATTATACCTATGCATTTTATTTTTTGATGTATGGTAAATGGAATTTTTTTTCTTGACTTCTCTTTCAGATTTTTAGTGTATAGAAATGCAGCAATACACAGGATGCAAGAATACAAAGAACTATAGAAAAAAGATTTTCATGACCAGATAATCATGATGGTGTGATCACTCACCTAGAGCCAGATATCCTGGAATGCAAAGTTAAGTGGGCCTTAGGAAGCATCACTAGAAACAAAGCTAGTGGAGGTGATGGAATTCTGGTTAAGCTATTTCAAATCTTAAAAGATGATGCTGTGAAAGTGCTGCATTCATATGCCAGGAAATTTGGAAAACTCTGCAGTGGCCACAGGACTGGAAAAGGTCAGTTTTCATTCCAACTCTAAAGAAAGACAATGCCAAAGATTGCTCAAACTACTGCACAATTGCATTCATCTCACACACTAGCAAAGTAATACTCAAAATTCTCCAAGTCAAACTTTAACGGTATGTGAACCATGAACTTCCAGATGTTCAAGATGGATTTAGAAAAAGCAGAGCAACCAGATATCAAATTACCAACATCTGTTGGATCATCAAAAATCAAGAGAGTTCCAAAAGACCTTCAACTTCTATTTTACTGACTATGCCAAAGCCTTTGACTGTTGGATCACAACAAACTGTGGAAAATTCTGAAAGAAATGGGAATACCAGACCACATAACCTGCCTCCTGAGAAATCTGTATAATGTTGAAGAAGCAACAGTTAGAACTGGACATGGAACAACAGACTGCTTCCAAATTGGGAAAGGAGTACTTCAAGGCTGTATATTGTCACCATGCTTATTTAACTTATATGCAGAGCACATTGTGAGAAATACTGGACTGGATGAACCACAGGATGGAATCAAGATTGCCAGGAGAAATATCCATAACCTCAGGTATGCAGATGGCACCACCCTTATGGCAGAAAGCAAAGAAGAATTAAAGAGCCTCTTGATGAAAGTGAAAGAGGAGAGTGAAAAAGTTGGCTTAAAGCTCAACATTCAGAAAACTAAGATCATGGCATCTGGTCTCATCACTTCATGGCAAATAGATGGGGAAACAGTGGAAACAGTTTCAGACTTTATTTTTTGGGGCTCCAAAATCACTGCAGATGGTGACTGCAGCCATGAAATTAAAGGATGCTTACTCCTTGGAAGGAAAGTTATGACCAACCTAGATAGCATGTTGAAAGGCAGAGATATTATTTTGCCAACAAAGGTCCGTCTAGTCAAGGCTATGGTTTTTCCAGTGTTCATGTATGGATGTGAGAGTTGGACTGTGAAGAAAGCTGAGCACTGAAGAATTGATGTTTTTGAACTGTGGTGTTGGAGAAAACTCTTGAGAGTCCCTTAGACAGCAGAGAGATTCAACCAATCCATCCTAAATGAAATCTGTCCGAATATTCATTGTAAGGACTGACACTGAAGCTGAAGCTCCAATACTGTGGCCACCTGATTGAAAGTACTGACTCATTTGAAAAGACCCTGATGCTGGGAAAGATTGAAGGTGGGAGGAGAAGGGGTTGACAACCATCAGTTTGTCATATATGGCCTTTATTACGTAAAAGTGGGTTCCCTTTGTGACTACTTTCTGGGGAACTTTTATTTATTTTTTTAAATTATAAATGGGTGTTGAATTTTGTCAAAGGTATTTTTGCGTCTATTAAGATGATCACAAGCCTTTTACTTTCATTTCTAATCTATCATATCATACTTCTATACTTTTCCTTTATGTAACTAAGAAAACCTGCCTGATCATAAGAAGACAATTGTATTTTTCTTAAAATTTTTGACTGTTTTAGACGTTTATCTTTCACATATAAATAGCTGATATATTTGGAAAACTGTCTGCTATTATTGCTTAGCAAAAGTTGAGCAATTTTCATTTTCTATGTGAGAAATCAATTAATAGGAACAATTTAGGAAACAGTCAATTACATCCCCATTGACATTAAAATACTACCTCTATTTATGCATTCATTTATTCATAGTGTATGTGTGATTTAGTTTTTACACTTTTCATTTTGTTTCCTTGGTCTGTTCAGTCTTAGCCTGCACTAAGATCACATTGATTTACTACAGCTTTAAAAATAAATCTCATGAATAGTAAGTAAAATGTACCCATCTTATTCTTCTTCCTTAGGAATTTCTTGATGGACCTTGATTGCTTTCCCCCTCTAACCAATATATTTAAGAATCAGATTGTCTAGTTCCAGAGAGCATAGCAAATGGAATTTCAATTGTAATTTATTTATAGTTTAGTTTCAACACTGATAGCTATTGATTTTTGTTAAACAGTGTTCATGATGTTTGTCTCTTCATTCTAGGTCTAAGTCCTCCTTAATGTCTTTCAGTGAATGTAATAAATTTCCAAATAATGATGTTGCTTATATATTTCTTAGATTATACTTTGGTAACTTATATCAAAATACCTTGGTACTGTAAATTAAATCCTTTTTATTACATTTTACGTTAGTTGCTGTTGCAAAAAGAAATACACATGATCGAATTTATCATACTGATTTCCCAAGCAACGTTGCTTCACACTCTTGTTAATTTTTATAGTGTGTAAATTACTGATTGTTTTTTAATTATAGAGATTGATACTTGCAAAGGTCAGTAGCTACTCTTCCTTTCTAAACCAAATTATTATATTTATCTTGCTTTAATGTTTTAGCTTTGCTGGTAATAAAATATTGAATGAAAGCAGTGAGTTGCCATCCTAGTCATCCTGATTTTGAAGAAAATTCTTACATTGATTTAGATTATTTTGTTATTAATTTAAAAAAGTTCCTTTTTAAGAGTTTTTGTTTGTTTGTTTGTCTGCTTGTTTTTTTTTCTACTGTGTTTTTGAATAGTGGTTAAATTATTTCAAGTACATTCACTATAGCTTTTGACCAAGTCAGGCACATTCACGGTGGTATATCCATAGATGACACTATAGATTTTGAGATATTATAAATAGTGCAAGTATGAACATCAGTGTGCATGTATCTTTTTTGTTGGGGTTTCCTCTAAATATACACCCAGAGATGGGATTGCTGGAGCACATGGTATTTTTATTTTTAGTTTTCTTTGCTTTTGTTTTAAAGGAACTCCTATACTGTTTTCAATATTAGCTCTACCAATTTACATTCCCACCAACAGTGCAAGAAATTTCTCTTTTCTCCGCACTCTCTCAGGCATTCACTATTTGTAGACTGTTCAATGATACCATCCATCTTGCCTGGTGTGAGAAGATACCTAATTGTGGTTTTGATTTGCATTTCTCTAATGATTAGTGATGTTGAGAGTGTTTT
>SJYQ01004774.1:45675-56747 GCA_006410935.1 Redunca redunca | reverse complement strand
GATTTAGCAAAAATATGGATGAGGTTCTTCATTTATCCTCTCTTCCTAAAATCGTGGGAAAATTATGTATCTCTTGATACATAGATATAAAATTATAACCTACACATGTACATGTGTTTATACAAATATATAAATAATTCCAGCAGAATCAAAGCATGGTATAATTTGAAGAAAATTTGAATAACTAAAATATTGATACATAAATATCAATATACATAAATATAGTCAAGTAGAATGTAAGATTGTAATTACAGTTTTTTATTTTTGGACAAATAATATAAATGAAGAAGTAAACTTGAAAATGTGTGTAATTTCCTCAAGGATACAAAATTAGTATAAGTGTTTAACCTTTATTTGCTTTTCTAACTTTGTTGAGTTTAAACTCATGTGCAGGAAACACAGAAAGTAGACAGGTAATAAAGCTTATTAAATTATTAAATAGTAAAGGAACTAGAACTCATCATAATGATATTTGAATCAGTAGTATAATGGATTCCATTACGAAGTGTCTATTAGGATTACTGTCATTACCATCAACACATATTTAATATGCTTCCTTAGGCAGTGTTGACTCCCATGAGTCTACTTCTACTCATATTTAAAGAGAACTTGACAAGATTTATCAAATATTTGCACAGGAAAGGACCTCTCTTTTTTGTTCCCCTCTTTTTATTCCCTTTCATATGAGTTGTCAAACATAGCAATTCTCTCAACTGAGAATGAGAATAGTAAAAGAGTAGATTTTAAAATATTATTGATGAGTTTTTTTTCATGAAAGTCAAAAAGTAAGATCATAATAAATCCTGACTTTGGTATAAGTAAAATGTTTAAACTTAAAAATAATATTCTATGTTCTGCTTTCAATTTTTCACTATTTTTTCAACTATTCTAATGTTTTTAAGCAACATTAAAAAATACTTATGACACTTGTATTACAATACTTATGGACATATATAAGGCAGCACTTTTCTTCTTCCTCTGGCTCTGATTTGTTTGTAAATGGTACCACCAATTACCAGTTTCAGTTGCTCCATCATGTCTATGGGTTTCTACTTACTGGAAATCCATTGCCCACGCATGAGATAGTGAGATACATATAAACACAAGAAACCCTTGTTGGATGGCAAAGAGAGTATATTGTCTATGAAAGATTAGCTAAGCCTTGGCCTTCATCTTCATGTAGTAGTCTGAATTACTATTCTTGAATTCTAGATCTGATCTAAAAACCCTGATGTCAGAACCAACATAATTTCCAACTCCTAGTATGTATCGAGGTCACAAACTACAAGAAATATTATAGGAACATTTTATGTGTCTTCTTGGGCAAAAAAATCTGAAAAAACCTTTTTGTGTGACAAAGTATTCCATGGCATAACTCTCATTTCCTCTGATAGGTTCTTTATTTCAGTGTTTCCAGCTTAATGGAGTTCTTAGAAAGTGGAAATTAGTCCAATCAGAACTACTGCCCACGCTTTTGGCTTCTAACATGGTCTGGAAATCCCCAAAATCTAATTCTGAGCTAGAACATGTACTCTATTTCCTTTTATAAAAAACTTCATTAAGAGTTTATTTGGCACAATTATCTATCTCATTTTTAACTTTCTCAACATCTGCTTAGTGGAATGGAACACTTTTAAAACTTAATTTTTTTAAATATTTAATTTGTTTATTGGGATATTGCTTTACAATGTTGTGGTAGTTTCTCCTGTACAATGAACTGAATTAGCTATATGTATACATATATCCCCTCTCTCTCCAACCTCCCTCCCATCTCACACCTCCCCATCCCATCTGGTCATCACAGAGCACCTGAGCTTCCTGTGCTTTACGGCAGGCTCCCACTAGCTATCTATTTTACACATGATAGCTTATATATGTTAGTCCTAATCTCACAATTCATCTCATTCTCCCCTTTCTCCTGTGTCCACATGACCATTCTCTATATCTGTGTCTCTCTTCCAGTCCTGCAAATAGGTTCATCTGTACCATTTTTATAGATTCCACATATATGCATTAATTAAGGGTATTTTATTTTCTCTTCCAACTTACTTCATTTTATATAGCAGACTCTAGGCATATCTATGTCTCTACAAAAGACTGTATTTTGTTCTTTTAGTGACTGAGTAATAGTCCCTTAAATATATGTACCACATTTTTTTAATTCATTAATCTGTCAGACATTTAGGTTGCTTTCAGGTCCTGATTGTCATAGCTAGTGCTCCAATGAACATTGGGGTACACATCTCCTTTTGAATTATGGTATATGGGGAAACAGTGGAAACAGTGTCAGACTTTATTTTTATGGGCTCCAAAATCACTGCAGATGGTGACTGCAGCAATGAAATTAAAAGACGCTTACTCCTTGGAAGAAAAGTTATGACCAACCTAGATAGTATATGCAAAAGCAGAGACATTACTTTGCCGACAAAGGTCCGTCTAGTCAAGGCTATGGTTTTTCCTGTGGTCATGTATGGATGTGAGAGTTGGACTGTGAAGAAGGCTGAGCGCTGAAGAATTGATGCTTTTGAACTGTGGTGTTGGAGAAGACTCTTGAGAGTCCCTTGGACTGCAAGGAGATCCAACCAGTCCATTCTGAAGGAGATCAACCCTGGGATTTCTTTGGAAGGAATGATGCTAAAGCTGAAACTCCAGTACTTTGGCCACCTCATGTGAAGAATTGACTCATTGGAAAAGACTCTGATGCTGGGAGGGATGGGGGGCAGGAGGAGAAGGGGACGACAGAGGATGAGATGGCTGGATGGCATCATTGACCCGATGACGTGAGTCTGAGTGAACTCCAGGAGTTGGTGATGGACAGGGAGCCCTGGCCTACTGCAATTCATGGGTCGCAAAGAGTCAGAGAGGACTGAGCCACTGAACTGACTGATAGTTGACTTACAGTGTTTCAGGTGCACAAAAAGGTGACTCAGTTATACATATACACACATATGATTTTTGAAATTATTTTCCATTATAGGTTATTACAAGATATTTACTATATTTCCCTGTGCTATACGGTAAACCTGTTGCTTGTTGCATATCTTTTCAGAGAGAACTGAGCGACTGAACTGAACTGAAGGGCTTAAGACCAGTAGTGGAATTGCTGGGTCATATGGTAGTTCTGTGTAGATCTACAAGACCTTTTAGAACTAACACCAAAAGAAAGATGTCCTTTTCATTATAGGGGACTGGAATGTAAAAGTAGGAAGTCAAGAAACACCTGGAGTAACAGGCAAATTTGGCCTTGTAGTATGGAATGAAGCAGGGCAGAGGCTAATAAAGTTTTGCCAAGAGAACACACTGGTCATAGCAAACACCCTCTTCCAACAACACAAGAGAAGACTCTACACATGGACATCACCAGATGGTCAACACCAAAATCAGAATGATTATATTCTTTTCAGCCAAAGATGGAGAAGCTCTATACAGTCAGCAAAGACAAGACCAGGAGCTGACTGCAGCTCAGATCATGAGCTCCTTATTGCCAAATTCAGATTTAAATTGAAGAAAGTGGGTAAAACCACTAGACCATTCAGGTATGACCTAAATCAAATCCCTTATGATTATACAGTGGAAGTGAGAAATAGATTTAAGGGAATATATTTGATAGGCAGAGTGCCTGATTAACTATGGATGGAGGTTTGTGACAGGATCAAGACCATCCCCATGAAAAAGAAATGCAAAAAACAAAATGGCTGTCTGAGGAGGCCTTACAAATAGCTGTAGAAAGAAGAGAAGTGAAAAGCAGAGGAAAGAAGGAAAGATATAAACATCTGAATGCAGAATTCCAAAGAATAGCAAGGAGAGAAAAGAAAGCCTTCCTCAGCAATCAATGCGAAGAAATACAGGAAAAGAACAGGATGGGAAGGACTAGAGATCTCTTCAAGAAAATTAGAGATACCAAGGGAACATTTCATGCAAAGATGAGCACAATAAAGGACAAAAATTGTATGGACCTAACAGAAGCAGAAGATATTAAGAAGAGGGGTCAAGAATACACAGAAGAACTGTACAAAAAAAGAACTTCATGACCCAGATAATCACAATGGTGTGATCACTCACCTAGAGCCAGGCATCCTAGAATGTGAAGTCAAGTGGGCCTTAGAAAGTATCACTACGAACAAAGCTAGTGGAGGTGATGGAATTCCAATTGAGCTAGTTCAAATCCTGACAGATGATGCTGTGAAAGTGCTGTACTCAATATGCCAGCACATTTGGAAAACTCCACAGTGGCCACAGGACTGGAAAAGGTCAGTTTTCATTCCAATCCCAAAGTAAGGCAATGCCAAAGAATGCTCAAGCTACCACACAATTGCACTCATCTCACAGGCTAGGAAAGTAATGCTCAAAATTCTCCAAGCCAGGCTTCAGCATACATGAACCATGAACTTCTAGATGTTCAAGCTGATTTTAGAAAAGGCAGAGGAACCAGAGATCAAATTGCCAACATCTGCTGGATCATTGGAAAAGCAAGAGAGTTTCAGAAAAAACATCTATTTCTTCTTTATTGATAATGCCAAAGCCTTTGACTGTGTGGATCATAATAAACTATGGAAGATTCTGAAAGAAATGGGAATACCAGACCACCTGACCTGCCTCTTGATAAATCTATATGCAGGTCAGGAAGCAACAGTTAGAACTGGACATGAAACAACGACTGGTTCCAAATAGGAAAAGGAGTACATCAAGGCTGTTTATTGTCACCTTGCTTATTTAACTTATATGCAGAGTACATCATGAGAAATGCTGGACTGGAAGAAGCACAAGCTGGAATCAAGATTGCTGGGAGAATTATCAATAACCTCAGATATGCAGATGACACCACTCTTATGGTGTAAAGTGAAGAGGAACTAAAAAGCCTCTTGTTGAAAATGAAAGAGGAGAGTGGAAAAAGTTGGCTTGAAGCTCAACATTCAGAAAACGAAGATCATGGCATCTGGTCCCATCACTTTATGGGAAATACATGGGGAAACAGTGGAAATGGTGGCTGACTTTATTTTTGGGGGCTCCAAAATCACTGCAAATGGTGATTGCAGCCATAAAATTAAAAGACGCTTACTCCTTGGAAGGAAAGTTATGACCAACCTAGACAGCATTTTAAAAGCAGAGATGTGATTTTATCACCAAAGTCTGTCTAGTCAAGGCTATGGTTTTTCCAGTGGTCATGTATGGATATGAGAGTTGGACTATGAAGAAAGCTGAGCTCTGAAGAATTGATGCTTTTGAACTGTGGTGTTGGAGAAGACTCTTGAGAGTCCCTTGGACTGCAAGGAAATCCAATCAGTCCATCCTGAAGGAGATCAGTCCTGGGTGTTCATTGGAAGGACTGATGTTGAAGCTGAAACTTCAATACTTTGGCCGCCTGATGTGAAAAGCTGACTCAATGGAAAAGACCCTGATGATGGGAAAGATTGGGGGTAGGAGGAGAAGGGGATGACAGAAGATGAGATGGTTGGATGGCATCGCCGACTTGATGGACATGGGTTTGGGTGAACTCAGGGAGTTGGTGATGGACAGGGAGGCCTGGCATACTGTGGTTCATGGAGTCGCAAAGAGTCAGACATGACTGAGTGCTTGAACTGAACTGAACTGAAGTTCATCCACCTCATCAGAACTGACTCAAATGCATTTCTCTGTATGGCTAAGTAGTATTCCATTATGTATATGTACCACAACTTCTTTATGCATTCATCTCTCGATGGACATCTAGGTTGCTTCCATGTTCTAGATATTGTAAATAGTGCTGCAGTGAACAATAGGATACATGTGTCTTTTTCAATTTTGTTTTCTTCAGGGTATATGCCTAGGAGTGGGATCACAGGGTCATATGGTGATTTTATTCCTAGTTTATTAAGGAATCTCCATACCATCTTCCATAGTGGCTCTATCAACTTACATTCCCACCAACAGTGCAAGAATGTTTCCTTTTCTCCACACCCTCTCCAGCATTTATTGTTTGTAGACTTTTTGATGATGGCCATTCTGACTGGCATAAGGTGATATCTCATTGTGGTTTTGATTTGCATTTCTCTAATAATGAGTGATGTTGGACATCTTTTCATATGTTAGCCATCTGTATATCTTCTTTGGAGAAATGTCTATTTAGATTTTTTTCCCATTTTTTGATTGTGTTTATTTTTCTGGCATTGAGTTGTATGAGCTGCTTGCATGTTTTTGGAAATTAATCCTTTGTCGGTTGTTTCATTTGGTATTATTTTCTCTTCTGATTGCACAATAGCATAGCTGGACTAGCTTTCATGATGTAACCACAACCTCATCTTATATGGGTTGTCTCTTGATGTCTTACTAAAATCATTTCTATATCTTTTTCTGTTGTCTTCCTTATCATTGCCTTTAAAAATGTATATAAGTAAACTATGGGGTCGCTGAGGGTTGGACACGATTGAGCGACTTCACTTTCACTTTTAACTTTCATACATTGGAGAAGGAAATGGCAACCCACTCCAGTGTTCTTGCCTGGAGAATCCCATGGAGGGGGAAGCCTAGTGGGCTGCCGTTTATGGGGTTGCACAGAGTCGGACACGACTGAAGTGACTTAGTAGTAGTAGTAGTAAACTATAAAAAATCTTTTTGGAATAATTAGAAAATTCGGTAGACGATAAAATAGCAGTTTCAATGTGACAATGTTTAATTATAGTGTAGAAAGTCCTTGAATTATTAAAATAGATACAAAAGGTTATGCTACTTCACTGTGGGATTTTGTTTTAAGCCTTGCCATTTGAAAAGATAAGTCATCATTTGATTTTATTAACACAATAGAAATATGACCCCTTCAAAATGATTTGGAAGAATTAAAAGCATTGACAGAAAATGAGAAATTATACAGTACATTTAATTATATTTCTCTGTCAAAACTTATTTTTATTAAAGATAATTATGCCACAAATTGCATAGTTTTTACCCTAGATCTTCACAAGCCATTTTAGTTATGCATAAGAAATACTTTAGATTTCTCTGCTGAATGAAGCTATTGAAAGTGAAAGTGAAGTCGGCCAGCCATGCCAGACTCTTCGAGACCCCATGGATAGTAACCTGCACCAAGCTCCTCCGTCCATGGGATTTTCAAGGCAAGAGTACTGGAGTGGGTTGCCATTTCCTTCTCCAGGGAATCTTCCCAACCCAGGGATCGAACCCAGGTCTCTCACATTGTAGACAGATGCTTTAGGGTCTGAGCCACCCTGGCAGTCCTCAGAAGCTATTGAGGTATAATTTAAATGTAAGATTTTTTTAATGTGTTTTGATAGCTGCATACACCTGTGTAAATACTATGCCAAAGAAGGATTAAGTAGCATCATGCCTCTGCCCAACCAATTTTCTCTTCTGTTGTTATCATTAGTATCCCGATCATCCTAATTATTGAGAAATCTGTTACATAGCCATACTGATATTCAGTTTCTGTTTCAGAACCTTTTCAAGTTACAGACATAGAGTTGCAATTAGAAAGACTGGCTACAGATGCTCTCCAAAGAGGCTAGATGACTGTTCAGACCAGGCCTTAATCAATGGAGGCCCCTAGATGGGGAAATTAAGAGCTGAACCACATATCTAGAAATACAATTTTGGTCTGCATACCTAGTCACGTTTGTACTCAGAGGAAGGGATCGCATTAGCCAAAACCATTCCAGACTTATCCATGTGATAAACTGACAATCTGTTGATGACAATGAGATATAACTGATAGAAACTTTCTTGATTATCCACTGGAAAAGACAGCATTTCCAGTGCATGGGGTATGGGTTTGATCCCTGGTCGGGGAAGTAAGATCCCACATGCTGCACAGCATGAGAAAAAAAAATAATTTAAAAAAGAGATATAACTGACAAAGGGGCTGGGATGTTTGAATCTATTAGATAGTACACTTTCTCCCTGTAGAAATTTAGAAATGGGAGGCACAATTTCAACCCCCAAAGCTATTAGAATAAGAGTAACTGATATGAGTTTAATGCTGATGATGGTTTGGGTTCATCAAAATTTGCTAACTCAATGAATCTATCGATTTCTGTGATAAAGAAAGTTGTCATTCACAAAAACATGATTATAAAAAGATCAAATAATCTAGAAGTAAATGGGGTAAATAATATAAAGCCCGATTCATGGGGTCGCAAAGAGTCAGACACGANAAATAATCTAGAAGTAAATGGGGTAAATAATATAAAGCCCGATTCATGAGGTCGCAAAGAGTCAGACACGACTGAGCAACTGAACTGAAATGAACTTCCAATCCTAGTGCCTTGGGAAAAGGAAACCATCAACAGTTTGATATGCATTATTACAAACATTTTTCTAGGCACGCACAGACACACATATGCCACATATATGTAAACAGGTTCCTAACCATAAGTACGTAAACAGTCAGTCAGTCAGTTCAGTCGCTCAGTCGTGTCTCTTTGCAACCCCATGAATCGCAGCACACCAAGCCTTCCTGTCCATCACCAACTCCCAGAGTTCACTCAGACTCACGTCCATCGAGTCAGTGATGCCATCCAGCCATCTCATCCTGTTGTCCCCTTCTCCTCCTGCCCCCAATCCCTCCCAGCATCAGGGTCTTTTCCAACGAGTCAATTCTTCGCATGAGGTGGCCAAAGTACTGGAGTTTCCGCTTCAGCATCATTCCCTCCAAAGGAATCCCAGGGTGTTACATCATTAT
This sequence comes from Redunca redunca, assembly GCA_006410935.1. NCBI lineage: Eukaryota > Metazoa > Chordata > Mammalia > Artiodactyla > Bovidae > Redunca > Redunca redunca. The sequence continues at coordinate 48,079 of SJYQ01004774.1, read as the reverse complement.
ACTTTTTTTAAAATACATGTCATTTCCATTAATATANAGGGTGTTACATCATTATACTTTTTTTTAAATACATGTCATTTCCATTAATATAAATAACCACATTAAAAAAAAGTATAGTAATGACAATTTATATAATATATAAACCTTGATGTGTAGCATATTTCTTTTTGTACTTGGATCTAAAGACTTTCCATACACTGTTTTAACTTAATGTTCATAACAACCCAAAGAGATAGAAATATATTCCCATGTGATGCATAAGGTAACTAATGCAATATTTGCCATTCTTGCCCTGAGACACTAAATATTCAGTTTTCTAGGTTTTATTGTCATCTAACTTTAATGATAAAAGATAAAAACGTAAATATTAGCTCCATAAATCCATATTGGGAGTCAAAACCTCAGTATGCAAGTGAACCTGGGAAATACAGTTGGCAGGCTGGACAACAATAAATATTTTTATTTCTATAAAAAATATTATAAAGTTTGCTATCATTTTAGAAATTTTTTTAAAAAAACAGACTCTATTATACTGAAGGTAAACTTGGAAACAGCTTTCAAAGATCATCTTCTGCTATTTTTAACATGGCATAATTTTAATACAATTGTGTTAATATAAAGATTATGCCAAGTGTACCTTCATTCTTATTTAGCCATACTCTTATGTCCTTCTGAGGTGATGCAAAACTCTACTTTTGCCTTAAATAGACTATTATAGTTCTTTCAGATATCAATGTTAACTCAATTTGTTAGAAATCTTTTCTGATATATATTTGACATAAATAGATAAAAATAGTCAGCTTTAAGATTTTGGTGATAATTTTGGTGGATTCAAGAGCCTGGGGATAAGTATTAATTCTATACAAGTTACTGTTAGTGTTTTCTTGGGGTAACTCAGCATTAATTAATTTGGTATTAGGCAACAACACTCTTGTCCTCTCTATTGTTTACTCTCTGTTCTTGAAAACAAGTCAATTAGCCTCTTGGGGTTTTCATTTGTTTGTTTTGTTTTTATGTATTTATTTTTCTTGTAAAGTAACCAGCTGAATATTTGTTTTTCTCAGCACTGACCAGAGCAACAAGGTCTCTCACACATGTGATTTCTTAGGGTGACAGTTGCATTTTTAAAGTATTTTGCTTTGGTAGAACTGTGTTGCTTTCATTATTGCACTACATACAACCAGAACAGGAGGTGGATCTTACGGCTGCCACATTACCAGCTCTCAAGCTGGAGCCCCAGTTTGACGGATAGCTCTCTTGCTCCAGCAAGGTGATGCCCTATCTCTTCGAAGGCATTGCTAATTGAGATGCATCCCACTGATGTAAAAACACCATCCTACAATTATGTTAGAGAACTTTTGTCTGAGATTTGTATCTACACTTATTCAATTAATCAGTTACTCTGGCCAACTGAGCAGAAAATGTGGAATCTAGCAGGCAGCCTGGTATCTCATTGACCTAAGTATTATCTTTGGCTGAAAAAGTAGTACTGTGTTTTGAATAGATTTTCATTTGAATTTGTTGTCACTGACACTTGGCAACTTCAGATCTTAATGCAATTACAAAAAGAAATCCATGGTTTTGTTCTATTGGAACCAGAAACACATCAGAACAAATTGCTACATAACTAAAATTATGCCAGGCCAAAGAATTGGAGGTCTGTGGCTTTATGTTCACAGTAGGCCCAGGCTTAAGCTGGTGACACTAATGGTGCCTAGGCTTACATCAAATATGGGCAACAGCATGTGTTAAAAAATAATTTTTAAAGGAAATGTACAGATGATAGGAAAGGGGTCACAATGGTGACCAATATATAAACTGTTATAAAATCCATTTTAGTAGCACTTTCTTGGGTTCATATAATTTGTCAATTTTAGTAGATACCTTTAAGCTCAAAAGTGAGCTTCTAAACCCACTGAGACCTAACTCGTTAATCCTTTCTCTTGGACAAGGGTTTCCCTGGTGGCTCAGATGGTAAAGAATCCACCTGCATGCAGGAGACCTGGATTTGCTCTCTGGGTTGGGAAGATCCGCTTTAGAAGGGAACAGCTACCAGCTCCAGTATTCTGGCCTGGAGAATTCCACGGACTGTACAGTCCATGGGATCACAAAGAGTTGAACACGACTCAGTGACTTTCACTCACTTGGACACAGGAGTAAATAACACCTGTTAAGAAAGATGCTGCTCAATATTGCATGACCTTGCACACCATGAAAAACTTTTTGTAAAAGTAATCATTGTCTTCAATGCGTGGTATTGCATTTTTCTTCCTCATTTTTTGACATAAAGAATCCCTGGGTTCCATTCTAATGTATCCCATTGAATATATACAAATTTACAAGATTAGATGAGAAGATACAATCTTTATATGATTTAATAAAAAATTATCATTACTATCAAATA
>SJYQ01004774.1:34349-44613 GCA_006410935.1 Redunca redunca | reverse complement strand
GAATTGAACTTTATATATATATACATATATATTATAATTTTGTGACATTTGTTTCTTTAATATTGTATTTTTGAAAATCCAACCTCTACTCTAGATTTTTAATCTTTGCTTTTTGGTATTTGCTATCAATTTTGTACCTTTAAGAACCCAATATTCAGTGCCCATTTTTACTTGGGAGCGTGATTACTGGCTTGACTGCTCTCTCCCCCTTTAGCTGCTCCTTTTCTTCCACCAGGTCACCTCTATCTCCTCACGCCCCCTTCTATTCTTTACCCAAATCCATGAATCTCTTTGTGTGTTCCAGACTGTGGAGGACACTTAGGGAACTGACTACTGGCTGGATCTGTCTCACTCCTTTTGATTCCCCCTTTATCCCCCTGGCCACCTCTGTCTCCTTCCTCCTTTCTCTCTTCTCTATAACTTGGTGAACATCTCTGAGCAGTCCAGACTGTGGAGCACACATAAGGAAGTGATTACTGGCTAGCTTACTCTCTCCTGTTTTGATTCCACCTCATCTCATCCTGGTCACCTCTATCTCCCCCCTCCCTCTTCTCTCCTCCATGTAACTCTGTGAACCTCTCTGGGTGTCCCTCACTGTGGAGAAACTTTTCATCTTTAACCTATATGTTTTATCATTGGTGCTGTATAGATGGAGAAGTCTCAAGGCTACTGTAAGAATAAGACTGAAAACCAGGAGCAGGAGGCTTAAGTCCAAATCCTGAGAACACCAGAGAACTCCTGACTCCAGGGAATATTAATCAATAGGAGCTCATCAAACACCTCCATACCTACACTGAAACCAAGCACCACCCAAGGGCCAACAAGTTCCAGAGCAAGACATACCATGCAAATTCTCCAGCAACACAGGAACATAGCCCTGAGCTTCAATATACAGGCTGCACAAAGTCACTCTAAACCCACTGACATCTCATAACTCATTAGTGGACACTTCATTGCACTCCAAAGAGAAGAAATCCAGCTCCACCCACCAGACCACCTACACAAGCTTCCCTAACCAGGAAACCTGGATTAGCCACCTGTCCAACCCCATGCACAGTGAGGAAACTCTATGATAAAGAAACTCCACGAACTGCCAGAATACAGAAAGGCCACCCCAAACACAGCAATATAAGCAAGATGAAGGGGCAGAAGAATACCCAGCAGGTAAAGGAACAGAATAAATGCCCACCAAACCAAACAAAAGAGGAAGAGTTAGGGAATCTACATGATAAAGAATTCCAAATAATGATAGTGAAAATGATCAAAAATCTTGAAAACAAAATGGAGTTATAGATAAATAGCCTGGAGACAAGGATTGAGAAGATGCAGGAAAGGTTTAACAAGGACCTAGAAGAAATAAAAAAGAGTCAATATATAAGGAATAATGCAATACCGCTACTGCTGCTAAGTCACTTCAGTAGTGTCTGACTCTGTGCAACCCCACAGATGGCAGCCCACCAGGTTTTCCCATCCCTGGGATTCTCCAGGCAAGAACATTGGAGTGCCATTTCCTTCTCCAATGCGTGAAAGTGAAGTCACTTAGTTGTGTCCGACCCTCAGCAACCCCATGGACTGCAGCCTTCCAGGATCCTCTGTCCATGGGATTTTCCAGGCAAGAGTACTGGAGTGGGGTGCCATTGCCTTTTCAGGAATAATGCAATAAATGAGATCAAAAACACTCTGGAGGGAACCTACACTAGAATAACAGAAGCAGAAGATAGGATAAGTAAGGTAGAAGATAGAATGGTAGAAATAAATGAAACAGAGAGAAAAAAAAAAACAAAAACGAGTTAAAAGAAATGAAGACAATATCAGAGACATCTGGGACAATGTTAAACACCCCAACATTCGAATCATAGGTGTCCCAGAAGAAGAAGACAAAAAGAAAAGACCACGAGAAAATACTTGAGGAGATAATAGTTGAAAACTTCCCTAAAATGGGGAAGGAAATGATCACCCAACTCCGAGAAACCCAGAGAGTCCCAAACAGGATAAACCCAAGGTGAAACACCCCAAGACACATATTAATCAAATTAACAAAGATCAAACACAAAGAACAAATATTAAAAGCACCAACGGAAAAACAACAACAACACACAAGGGGGTTCCCATACGGATAACAGCTGATCTTTCAATAGAAACTCTTCAGTCCAAGAGGGAATGGCAGGACATACTTAAAGTGATGAAAGAAAATAACCTACAGCCCACTTTACTGTACCCAGCACGGATCTAATTCAAATATGAAGGAGAAATCAAAAGCTTTACAGACAAGCAAAACCTGAGAGAATTCAGCACCTCCAAACCAGCTCTCCAACAAATGCTAAAGGATCTCCTCTAGACAGGAAACACAGAGAGGGTGTATAAACTCGAACCCAAAACAATAAAGTAAATGGCAACAGGATCATACTTATCAATAATTACCTTAAATGCCCCAAACAAAAGACAAAGACTGGATGAATGGATACAAAAACAAGACCCTTATATATGTTGTTTACAAGAGACCCACCATGAAACAAGGGACACATACAGACTGAAAGTGAAGGGCTGGAAAAAGATATTTCATGCAAATAGAAACCAAAAGAAAGCAGGGGTAGCAATATTCATATCAGATAAAATAGACTTAAAAAAAAAGGCTGTGAAAAGAGACAAGGATGGACACTACATATTGATCAAAGGATCAATCCAAGAAGAAAACAAAACAATTATATATGCACCCAACATAGGAGCACTGCAATACGTAAGACAAATGCTAACAAGTATGAAAGGGGAAATTAACAATAACACAATAATAGTGGAAAACATTAATACCCCACTTACACCTACGGATAGATCAACTAAACAAAAAATTAACAAGGAAACACAAACTGTAAATGATAAAATAGACCAGTTAGACCTAATTGATATCTACAGGACATTTCACCACAAAACAATGAATTTCACCATTTTATTAAGCGCACATGAAAGCTTCTCCAGGATAGACCACATTCTGGGCCATAAATCTAGTCTTGGTAAATTAAAAAAAAGAAAGAAAGAAAGAAAGAAATCATTCCAAGCATCTTTTCTGACCACAATGCAGTAAGATTAGATCTCAATTACAGGAGAAAAACTATTAATAATTCCAAAATATGGAGGCTGAAAAACATGCTGTTGAATAATCAACAAATCACAGAATAAATCAAAAAAGAAATCAAAATATGCATAGAAATGAATGAAAATTAAAACACAACAACCCAAAACCTGTGGGACACTGTAAAAGCAGTGCTAAGGGAAAGGTTCATAGCAATACAGCCATACCTCAAGAAACAAGAAAAAAGTCAAATAAATAACCTAACTCTCCACCTAAAGCAACTAGAAAAGGAAGAAACGAAGAACCCGAGGGTTACTAGAGGAAGGAAATCTTAAAAATTAGAGCAGAAATTAATGCAAAAAAAAAAGAGAGAGAGACAATAGCAAAAATCAAGAAAGCCAAAAGCTGGTTCATTGAGAGGATAAGTAAAACTGACAAACCACTAGTCAGGTTCATCAAGAAACAAAGGGAGAATCAAATCAATAAAATTAGAAATGAAAATGGAGAGATCACAACAGACAACACAGAAATACAAAGGATCATAAGAGACTACTATCAGCAATTATATGCCAACAAAATGGACAACTGAAGAAATGGAGAAATTCTTAGAAAAGTACAACTTTCCAAAACTGAACGAGGAAGAAATAGAAAATCTTAACAGACCCATCACACGCACAGAAATTGAAACTGTAATCAGAAATCTTCCAGCAAACAAAAGCCCCGGTCCAGACAGCTTCACAGCTGAATTCTACCAAAAATTTAGAGAAGAGCTAACATCTATCCTACTCAAACTCTTCCAGAAAATTGCAGAGGAAGGTAAACTTCCAAACTCATTCTATGAGGCTACCATCACCCTAATACCAAAACCTGACAAAGATGCCACGAAAAAAAGAAAACTACAGGCCAATATCACTGATGAACATCGATGCAAAAATCCTTAACAAAATTCTAGCAATGAGAATCCAACAACACATTAAAAAGATCATACATCATGACCAAGTGGACTTTATCTCAGGGAAGCAAGGCTTCAATATCCACAATCAATGTAATTCACCACATTAACAAATTGAAAAATAAAAGCCATATGATTATCACAATATATGCAGAGAAGGCCTTTGACAAAATTCAACATCCATTTATGATAAAAACCCTCCAGAAAGCAGGAATAGAAGGAACATACCTCAACATAATAAAAGCTATATATGACAAACCCACAGCAAACATTATCCTCAATGGTGAAAAACTGAAAGTACTTCCCCTAAAATCAGGAACAAGACAAGGGTGCCCACTCTCACCACTACTGTTCAACATAGTTTTAGAAGTTTTAGCCACGGCAATCAGAGCAGAAAAAGAAATAAAAGGAATCCAAATTGGAAAAGAAGATGTAAAACTCTGACTGTTTGCAGATGACATGAGGCTTTACATAGAGAACCCTAAAGACTCCACCAGAAAATTACTAGAGCTAATCAATGAATATAAAACTTCAGTTCAGTTCAGTTGCTCAGTCGTTTCTGACTATTGGCGACCCCATGAATCGCAGCACGCCAGGCCTCCCTGTTCATTCCCATCTCCTGGAGTTCACTCAGACTCACGTCCATCGAGTCCGTGATGCCATCCAGTCATCTCATCCTCGGTTGTCCCCTTCTCCTCCTGCCCCCAATCCCTCCAGCATCAGAGACTTTTCCAATGAGTCAACTCTTCTCATGAGGTGGCCAAAGTGCTGGAATTTCAGCTTTAGCATCATTCCTGCCAAAGAAATCCCAGGGTTGATCTCCTTCAGAATGGACTGGTTGGATCTCCTTTCAGCCCAAGGGACTCTCAAGAGTCTTCTCCAACATCACAGTTCAAACGCATCAATTCTTCGGTGCTCAGCCTTCTTCACAGTCCAACTCTCACATCCATACATGACCACAGGAAAAACCATAGCCTTGACTAGACGGACCTTAGTCAGCAAAGTAATGTCTCTGCTCTTGAATATGCTATCTAGGTTGGTCATAACTTTTCTTCCAAGGAGTAAGCATCTTTTAATTTTACGGATTCAATCACCATCTGCAGTGATTTTGGAGGCCCCAAAAATAAACTCTGACACTGTTTCCACTGTTTTGCCATCTATTTTCCATGAAGTGATGGGACCAGATGCCATGATCTTCTTTTTCTGAATGTTGAGCTTTAAGCCAACTTTTTCACTCTCCTCTTTGACTTTCATTGAGAGGCTTTTTAGTTCCTCTTCACTTTCTGCCATAAGGGTGGTGTCATCTGCATATCTGAGGTTATTGATATTTTTCCCGGCAATCTTGATTCCAGCTTGTGTTTCTTCCAGTCCAGCATTTCTCATGATGTACTCTGCATAGAAGTTAAATAAGCAGGATAACAATATACAGCCTTGACGTATTCCTTTTCCTATTTGGAACCAGTCTGTTGTTCCATGTCCAGTTCTAACTGTTGCTTCCTGACCTGCATACAGGTTTCTCAAGAGGCAGGTTAGGTGGTTTAGTATTCCCATTTCTTTCAGAATTTTCCACAATTTATTGTGATCCACACAGTCAACGGCTTTGACATAGTCAATAAAGCAGAAATATATGTTTTTCTGGAACTCTCTTGCTTTTTCCATCATCCAGTGGATGTTGGCAATTTGATCTCTGGTTCCTCTGCTTTCTCTAAAACCAGCTTGAGCATCTGGAAGTTCACGGTTCACGTATTGCTGAAGTCTGGCTTGGAGAATTTTGAGCATTACTCTACTAGCATGTGAGATGAGTGCAATTGTGCGGTAGTTTGAGCATTTTTTGGCATTGCCTTTCTTTGGAATTGGAATGAAAACTGACCTTTTCCAGTCCTGTGGCCACTGTGGAGTTTTCCAAATGTGCTGGCATATTGAGTGCAGCACTTTCACAGCATCATCTTTCAGGATTTGAAATAGCTCAACTGGAATTCCATTACCTCCATTAGCTTTGTTCGTAGTGATGCTTTCTAAGGCCCACTTGACTTCACTTTCCAAGACGTCTGGCTCTAGATCAGTGATCACATCATCACAATTATCTTGGTCATGAAGATCTTTTTTGTACAGTTCTTCTGTGTATTCTTGCCACCTCTTCTTAATATCTTCTGCTTCTGTTAGGTCCATACCATTTCTGTCCTTTATCGAGCCCATCTTTGCATGAAATGTTTCCTTGGTATCTCTAATTTTCTTGAAGAGATCTCTAGTCTTTCCCATTCTGTTGTTTTCCTCTATTTCTTTGCATTGATCACTGAAGAGTGCTTTCTTATGTCTTCTTGCTGTTCTTTGGAACTCTGCATTCAAATGCTTATATCTTTCCTTTTCTCCTTTGCTTTTTGCTTCTCTTCTTTTCCCAACTATTTGTAAGGCCTCCCCAGACAGCCATTTTGCTTTTTTGAATTTCTTCTCCATGGGGATGGTCTTGATCCCTGTCTCCTGTACAATGTCATGAACCTCATTCCATAGTTCATTAGGTACTCTATCTATCAGATCTAGGCCCTTAAATCTATTTCCCACTTCTACTGTATAATCATAAGGGATTTGATTGAGGTCATAGCTGAATGATCTAGCGGTTTTCCCTACTTTCTTCAATTTAAGTCTGAATTTGGCAATAAGGAGTTCATGATCTGAGCCACAGTCAGCTCCTGGTGACTGTATAGTGCTTTTCCATCTTTGGCTGCATAGAATATAATCAATCTGATTTTGGTGTTGACCATCTGGTGATGTCCATGTGTAGAGTCTTCTCTTGTGTTGTTGGAAGAGGGTGTTTGCTATGACCAGTGCATTTTCTTGGCAAAACTCTATCAGTCTTTGCCTTGCTTCATTCTGCATTCCAAAGCCAAATTTGCCTGTTACTCCAGGTGTTTCTTGACTTGCTACTTTTGCATTCCACTAAGTGCAGGCAGCTGCGAGAGCCGGCATACTAAGCACAGCTGAGAGGAGCTACCCCCGTCAGGTCAGGGGCAGTGGCCTAGAGTGCCAGTCTGCGATGGTGCAGGATTGGTTGAGAGGATCTACCCTGTGTCCAAGGTCAGGGGCGGCCAGGAGTAGCCACCTCGCGCCGGAGGCCAAGGGCGGCAGCTGGGAGGAGACACCTCATGCCTGAGGCCAGGGGCAGTGACCCTGAGGAGCCACCTGGAGCCGGAGGCCAAGGGCGGCAGCTGGGTGGAGCCACCCACACTCAGAGGCCAGGGCTGGCAGCCAGGAGGAGCATCCCAAGGAGCAGTGGCTGTGCAGGCGCAGGAGGGCCTAGAGGTGCTATCCCACATTGAAGGTCAGGAACGGTGGCAGTAAGGAGATACCTCTCATCCAAGGTAAGGAGCAGTGGGTGTGCTTTGCTGGAGCAGCCATGAAGAGATACCCCACGCCCAAGGTAAGAGAAACCCAAGTAAGATGGTAGGTGTTTCAAGAGGGCATCAGAGGGCAGACACACTGAAACCATACTCACAGAAAACTCATCTATCTAATCACACTAGGACCACAGCCTTGTCTAACTCAATGAAACCAAGCCATGCCTGCGGGGCAACCCAAGATTGGTGGGTCATGGTGGAGAGGTCTGACAGAGCAGGGTCCACTGGAGAAGGGAATGGGAAACCACTTCAGTATTCTTGCCTTGAGAACCCCATGAACAGTATGAAAAGGCAGTATGATAGGATACCAAAAGAGGAACTCCTCAGGTCATTAGGTGCCCAATATGCTACTGGAGATCAGTGGAGAAATAACTCCAGAAAGAATGAAGGGATGGAGCCAAAGCAAAACAATACCCAGCTGTGGATGTGACTGGTTATAGAAGCAAGATTCGATGCTGTAAAGAGCAATACTGCATAGGAACCTGGAATGTCAGGTCCATGAATCAAGGCAAATTGGAAGTGGTCAAACAAGAGATAGCAAGGGTGAATGTCGACATTGTAGAAATCAGCAAACTAAAATGGACTGGAATGGGTGAATTTAACTCAGATGACCATTATATCTACTACTGCGGGCAGGAATCCCTCAGAAGAAATGGAGTAGCCATCATGGTCAACAAAAGAGTCCAAAATGCAGTACTTGGATGCAATATCAAAAATGACAGAATGATCTCTCTTCGTCTCCAAGGCAAACCATTCAATATCACAGTTATCCAAGTCTATGCCCCAACCAGTAATGCTGAAGAAGCTGAAGTTGAACGGTTTTATGAAGACCTACAAGAACTTTTAGAACTAACACCCAAAAAAGACATCCTTTTCATTATAGGGGACTGGAATGCATAATAAAGTTGCAGGGTATAAAATCATCACACAGAAAGCCCTTGCATTCCTATATGCCAATAATGAGAAAATAGAAAAAGAAATTAAGGAAACAATTCCATTCACCATTGCAATGAAATGAANTAAGGCTTGAGTGTTTCCTCATTTTTTATGGCTGAGTAATATTCCATTGTGTAATCCATGTGAATGTATGTATGTATATATATATGTATGTTTGTGTATGTATATATGTGTGTATATATATATATAAACTATAAAAAATTGATGAAGGAAATCAAAGAGGACACTAATAGATGGAGAAATATACCATGTTCATGAATCTGAAGAATCAATATAGTAAAAATGAGTATACTACCCAAAGCAATCTATAGATTCAATGCAATCCCTATCAAGCTACCAACGGTATTTTTCACAGAGCTAGAACAAATAATTTCACCATTTGTATGGAAATACAAAAAACCTTGAATAGCCAAAGCAATCTTGAGAAAGAAGAATGGAACAGGAGGAATCAACCTGCCTGACTTCAGGCTCTACTACAGAAGCCACAGTCATAAAGACAGTATGGTACTGGGAAAAAGACAGAAATATAGATCAACGGAACAAAATAGAAAGCCCAGAGTTAAATCCATGCACCTATGGACACCTTATCTTTGACAAAGGAGGCAAGAATATACAATGGAGAAAAGACAATCTCTTTAACAAGTGGTGCTGGGAAAACTGGTCAACCACTTGTAAAAGAATGAAACTGGAACACTTTCTAACACCATACACAAAAATAAACTCAAAATGGATGAAAGATCTAAACATAAGACCAGAAATTATAAAACTTCTAGAGGAGAACATAGGCAAAACACTCTCCGACATAAATCATAGCAGGATCCTCTATGACCCACTTCCTAGAATATCGGAAATAAAAGCAAAAATAAACAAGTGAGACCAAATTAAAATTAAAAGCTTCTTCACAACAAAGGAAACTATAAGCAAGGTGAACAGACAGCCTTCAGAATGGGAGAAAATAATAGCAAATAAAGCAACTGACAAAGAATTAATTTCAAAAATATACAAGCAACTCCTGCAGCTCAATTCCAGAAAATTAAATGACCCAATCAAAAAATGAGCCAAAGAACTAAACAGACATTTCTCCAAAAGGACATACAGATAGCTAACACATGAAAAGATGCTCAACATCACTCATTATTAAAGAAATGCAACCAAAACCACAGTGAGGTACCATTTCATGCCAGTCAGAATGGCTGCAATCCTAAAGTCTACATACAAGCAATAAATGCTGCAGAGGGTGTGAAGAAATGGGAACCTTCTTACACTGTTGGTGGGAATGCAAACTAGTACAGCCACTATGGAGAACAGTGTGGAGATTCCTTAAAAAGACTGGAAATAGAATTGCCTTATGACCCAGCAATACCACCGCTAGGCAGACACACTGAGGAAATCAGAATTGAAAGAGACACGTGTACGCCAATATTCACACATCACTGTTTATAATAGCCAGGACAAGGAAGCAACCTAGATGTCCATCAGCAGACGAATAGATAAGAAAGCTGTGGTACATATAAACAATGGAGTATTATTCAGCCATTTAAAGGAATACATTTCTAAGGAGATGGATGGAACTGGAACCAATTATACAGAGTGAAGTAAGCCAGAAAGAAAAACACCAATACAGTATACTAACGCATATATATGGAATTTAGAAAGATGGGGACGATGACCCTGTATGCGAGACAACAAAAGAGACTCAGATCTATAGAGAGAACTTTTGGACTCTGGGGGAGAGAGAGAGGGAGAGGGTGGGATGAGATGGGAGAATGGCATTGCAACATGTATACTATCAAGTAAGAAACGAATCGCCAGATGATATCAGATGCAGAATGCAGGATGCTTGGGACTGGTGCAAGGAGAGGATCCAGAGGGAGGGCATGGGGTGGGAGGTGGGAG
>SJYQ01004774.1:2199-33105 GCA_006410935.1 Redunca redunca | reverse complement strand
CTCCTTGATGGTCCTGAAGGACATTCACTGTTGGAGTAAATCCACATTATTTTAGTCACTGAGGGCTTTTGGTGGAAAAGGAAAATTTTCCAATCTTATATTTCATTCTCTGAAATGGATTCAGAAAATACAAGCACTATAATTTATCTTCAGAGTAATAATCAGAACACATATGCAAACACATAAGCAATGCCTTTCGCTTGGCATTTTGAAAGCTAGGACTTGTTCTTACTGAAGATGTATAATTTAATTAATGTGAAATATTTTAAAATCTGACCTCTGTAGGTGGTTTTATTTATGTAGAAATTGTTTATTCACATGGGTTCATAGGTGTATTAATATCAATAACAAGATAAATAGTGATGTTTAAGAGAATACCTATTAGGAGCTGTAAGTACATTATTCTTTGGCATTAGAGGAATATTATGAAGTATCATGAAAAGGAAATAGCAACACACTCCAGTTTTCTTGCTTGGCTTATCCCATGGAAGTAGGAGCCTGATGTCCATGAGATTGCATAGAGGTGGGCATGACTTAGTGACAAAACAATACCAATGAAATAATGATTATTCTTAAGCTCATAAAATGTGTTAGGTCCTGTGCTAAACTCTACCCCTGTAACATTTTACATTTCACATATAATCTGTATACTGCTAAGTCACTTCAGTCACGTCCAACTCTGTGTGACCCCATAGACGGCAGCCCACCAGGCACCCCTGTCCCTGGGATTTCCCAGGCAAAAACACTGGAGTGGGTTGCCATTTCCTTCTCCAACGCATGAAAGGGAAAAGTGAAAGTGTAATAACTTTCACTCGTGTGCTCAGTCGTGTCCGACCCTCAGTGACCCCATGGAGTTCAGCCTTCCAGGCTCCTCCGTCCATGGGATTTTCCGGGCAAGAGTACTGGAGTGGGGTGCCACTGCCTTCTCCAATAATCTGTATAGTAGATAGTAAACATTTAAAGAACAAGTGGACTAAATAGGCAGGTAAAAAATATATATCCAAAATATCATATAAATATAACCAAAAAGGAAATAAAAAAATATGATGTCTTTAGACATGTATGTAAATGGGACAAACACTAGGTTTAGTGAATGAGTTTCTTTTTTTTTTTTTCACATTTTTCCAAAATAATAAATTATGGAGAAATACCATAGTGCTAGTAATAAAAATAATAGAAATGATAACAACTATCTGTATTTAGTCTGAGACAGGTACTATACTAAGAAAATCTAAATTTATTGGAACTTTGTAAACACTACAAAAACTTACCAATGTCTTAGAAATTCAGAAGTGAGATACTTGTAAGCTTTGAGGATTGGGCTAAAGTCAGTCAATTGAGTCGCGGAGCTAATTGCGATTGGACTAAATTCGTAACGTAATACTTTAAGATTTATGGATATTTGATGGATAAGCTAACTATTTATATTAGCAGACTGTTGTTTACAGAGAAATAATCTCTGAGAATATCCTAAAGCAAATAGTAAAGCAAAAAGTAAAGTAATAGCAAAGTAGATTAAGCTCTTATCTTTCTATGGAATAGTATTTTGATGAATCAAAACAAAGTTAATATAGATGATCTCTTGTTTTTCAGACTTTTGCTGTGGTCCAGTATAAGCTGAAGGATTAATAGTTTATCATCTAAACAATCCATCAAGATCCACACTACTATTTGAAGGATCATGATTGCATATCAGGTTTTAGACAGGGAATGTTTCAACTGTGATATACATCTGATATTTCTGTTTTGTTTGATGATCATTTGCTGGATTATATACGGCTGTGGTTACACAGGAACATTAACACCTTGAAAATCACACATGTGAATGCTGAATTATATTCAGGTCAGTTCAGTTCAATTCAGTTCAGTCGCTCAGTCATGTCTGACTCTTCGTGACCCCATGAATCGCAGCATGCCAGGCCTCCCTGTCCATCACCAACTCCCGGAGTTTACTCAAGCTCATGTCCATCATGTCGGTGATGCCATCCAGCCATCTTGTCCTCTGTCGTCCCCTTCTCCTCTTGCCCCCAATCCCTCCCAGCATCAGGGTGTTTTCCAATGAGTCAACTCTTGGCATGAAGTGGCCAAAGTATTGGAGTTTCAGCTTTAGCATCAGTCCTTCTAATGAACACCCAGGACTGATCTCCTTTAGAATGGACTGGTTGGATCTCCTTGCAGTCCAAGGGACTCTCAAGAGTCTTCTCCAACACCAGAGTTCAAAAGCATCAATTCTGCGGTGCTCAGCTTTCTTCACAACTCTCTCATCCATACATGAACACTGGGAAAACCACAGCCTTGACTAAATGGACCTTTGTCTGCTTTTGAATATACTATCTAGGTTGGTCATAACTTTCCTTCCAAGGAGTAAGTGTCTTTTAATTCATGGCTGCAATCACCATCCTCAGTGATTTTGGAGCCCAAAAAATAATGTCTGTCACTGTTTCCCCTTCTATACTCCATGAAGTGATGGGACTAGATGCCGTGATCTTAGTTTTCTGAATGTTGAGCTTTAAGCCAACTTTTTCACTCTCCTCTTTCACTTTCATCAAGAGGCTTTTTAGTTCCTCTTCATTTTCTGTCATAAGGGTGGTGTCATCTGCATATTTGAGGTCATTGATATTTCTCCCGGAAATCTTGATTCCAGCTTGTGCTTCTTCCAGCCCAGCGTTTCTCATGATGTACTCTGCATAGAAGTTAAATAAGCAGGGTGACAATATACAGCCTTGACGTACTCCTTTTCCTCTTTGGAACCAGTCTGTTGTTCCATGTCCAGTTCTAACTGTTGCTTCCTGACCTGCATGTAAGTTTCTCAAGAGGCAGGTCAGGAGGTCTGGTATTCCCATCTCTTTCAGAATTTTCCACAGTTTATTGTGATCCACACTGTCAAGGCTTTGACATAGTCAATAAAGCAGGAATAGATGTTTTTCTAGAACTTTCTTCCCTTTTTTATGATCCAGCGGATGTTGGCAATTTCTGGTTCTCTGGCTTTTCTAAAACCAGCTTGAACATCTCGAAGTTCGTAGTTCATGTATTGCTGAAGCCTGGCTTGGAGAATCTTGGGCATTACTTTCCTAGTATGTGAGATGAGTGTAATAGTCGGTAGTTTGAGCATTCTTTAATAGATATCAACAAAAGAGTTATAAACAGAGTGTTTTATACTTTAACCTAGAGTGTTCAACTTTAAGAGATGGGGGATACTAGCCAAATTATCTAATTGTATTGTTTCACTTTTTTATTGTAGTTGATTTATAATGTGTTTACATACACGTATTCTTTTTTATATTCTTTTTTATTATGGTTTATCACACAATATTGAATATGGTTCCCTGTGCTATACAGTAGGACCTTGTTGCTTATTTCACTTTTTATTCCTCATATGTCAGTAACATAAAAAATGACAGAAAGATATTTGGCATATGAGTACAATATTGTTCCCCGAAATGCCTCACATTTCATTCTGACAGGCTGATGTTTCTGGGACTGCTCTGCTTTGAAGCATCACCTGCCCAAAATTATATGTTCTATATCCTTAATAATATTGTCCAGTGCCCCTGAAAAAAATATGAGCCACATGGTTTAAAGACAGAAGGAAAGTATTCAGAATTACATATGAACTTTTTAATGAATTTCTACCTTTATGATACTCATCTTAAGATATTTATTAAGTTGTTGTTTACTTTTAGTTTTTCTGTTAAAGTCAGCAGCTCAGCTTTTTTCCATAGCATTTCAATATCACGGACTATTCCCAAAATAACACTGTATAGTCTCTTAGCCGTTGCTAATTGACAAGCTCAGGTTAGTAGAATAAGTGCTGCACCCAAGGTGATTTTTCTGTTTGTTTATTTGTTTCTAATTAGTTAAGGCAAAGTTAGCTTTTAGACAGATGCAGACAACCATGGAAGTTCCCTTCTTAAAAGTGAAGAGAGGAAGTATCAGGATGCTCAATATAAGTGATGACTAGAAAAATTCCTAAAAGTTCATAGATAGTAAACCTGCATGGTCAAAATTTACAGTTGCAGAAAAAAGAAAAAAAAAATAAAAGAATTGCAGAGAAAGAGAAATCAGGTCAGTAGATGTTTCTGGTGGATGGTTGCCAGTAGTGCTGCTCTTAAACAAGCTGAGCAGACTTTTGCCACTTAGTTTAGGGAAAGGGTGTGGTAAATAATTGCTCTTTAAAGATTTTAATAAGATTAAATTAGAATAACAACAGCTTGTCCAGAGAGCCGAAGTACAAACTGGTATTAAAAAAAAAAAAAGAAAGAAAGAAAGGAAATCAAGGTAATTAGGAAGGCCAAAGAGCTAATTTTAAATTTGATTTACACATATGTGCACATGCACAGATGCATAGATTATGTGAGAAATCTAGGGAAGAAAGTTACCAAAGACTAAGTTAAATTTTATAGCTGTGGCAATTCTAAAAATGTTGAGAATCTATTGCATGCAACCTATGAGATTAACCAAAATAAAAAACTCTTAGAAAATATTTTCTTAACAGTCCTAGGGATAAATTATTTCTTACACATTCCATTTTCTTCTGAATAAATATACTTTGGAAACTTTATATGCTTTCTGGGCTATACAAAGTAGTTGGAATTGGCCTCAAAACTCATGTCATTCTTAGAACACACAAAAGTTTACCTGCATATAACATAAGAGTAGAATTATAGACAGCATCAGAGTCCTTTAGATTTTGGCTGAGGACTTGTGAAAAATAGAAGTGTGCCCCAGTATATCCCCAGACAAAAACTGTCTAGGTATATTATTTATTTTCCCAGGAAAAGACAAATTACATAACCACAGGAGGCATGGAAATCAAAATAAGAATAGTGATTTGTTGTCGACAGGGAAATAGGAACAAATATTTTATTCATAATCCCAAGGTCCTAAATGAATGGGTACCCCAGTCCATTAGGTTTCTTGAGTGGGAAAAGAGAACTGCTACAAAGTATGCCTAACTCTTTCTCTATTAGATTTTTATTTGCTGCGTTTTGTCTTCCTTTTGCTTTTCATTTTAGGGAGCAAATGTATATGAATGGGTCATTTAGGATGTGATGGGTTTTTCCTCAATTATTTTCCCAATGTGAGTAGATTTTTCTTTGCCCACAAACAATTGAAACCTCCTGGAGAAATTCAGTTTGGGCTTGATTTCGATACAAGGCTACTGGTAAGCCATTGTTGAAATTAGCTATGTTCTATGACTAGGTGATTAAGTGGGTTCTAAAGAGCAAAGTCTCCTGAAAAGCATTTAAATTGATAATTCTGTTTAAATAGTGCATTCCTACATATTAAAAACTAGCTGTGCTGTCTAAGAGGAGGAAATGGTGTTAAGGGATGAGGGTAAAGGGTATAGGTTGACAAGGGGAAGTAGTTGTGGATATTTGGAGATGCCTTTCTACGCAACTTGCAATTTACTGACTAAGGGAGAGATTGTGAGACTGTAGCAGTTTGTAGATTCTGTTTCTGAGCCTGATTTTGTCGACAATCTAAGACATTTGTCTTTTGACTAAGAACAAGATGGGAAATCAGGCACGTGATTTCCCCTCACATCAGCATCAATTTCCTTGAAAACAACCTTTTTGTTCATTTTATTTTCATAGGTAGTACAAAATAACTTTTTTTTTACAATGGTTTTCCTGTGTACACGATTTATAAATATCTTTATTCAAGAGGCTTCCCCCTCTGGTGCTTGATGAATTGGGTGGAAATGTCTAGTTGTTTTATCTGTAAGAGTATTAATTTATTCTGAGTCAAATTCTGCTTTTGTTCCAAAGCATTTTCAAAACATCATTGAGGAACTGGAGTTCTGTCATTGGGACCACTTCCCATTCCAGTTCTTCTTATTACATATCCCAATTTCGGCTTAGTCTCTTTACAAAATTTAAGGAGAGAAATGAGTTCTCATCTCTTTCAAGAAACACTCCTATTTTCTAGTGATATTAAAGAAATAACCTATTCCTAAAATTTCAAATGGACTTGTCCTTTCTTTCTCTAGGACTAAATTAGAATGGAATCTATTTTTTCACAGGCAGTCTTAGAAAAGAAAACATTTTGGAGTTTTCCTCCATTTACACAAGTCCTGCATACTCCTAGTTCTTCTATAAAATTTAGGGTCTTTTATCACCTTGGGATTATCCTAAGTCCATTTTCTTTCATCCAATATTTTTTAACATCTAATTTTCTTACTAACATAGTAAACATTTATATAGAACTGGGAGTTGTAGAGTATATCTTGTTAGAACTATTCTAAATTCCTTTGTAAATTTTTATGAATCTTGTCTAGTCTTTTACAATGATTCTTAGTTAAGACTGACATGAAAGCTAAAAATAAATCGTCATAGGTTTGCCCATTTCTGAAGACAATTCAAGTTTCAGACACAATTAATATTTATGAATTTCAGCCTGAAGAGAATGTAAGGGAGTAAGTTAGAAAATGGGGTAAAGGCAGAGGATGAGGAGGAACAAAAACTAGGAAAGAGTGGTAGCTCAGAAGGTAAAGAATCTGCCTGCAATGCAGGAAACCTGGGTTTGATCCCTGGGTCGGGAATATCCCCTGGAGAAGGGAACGGCAACTCATTCCAGTATTCTTTCCTGGAAAATATCATGTGCAGAGGAGCATGGTGGGCTACAGTCCATAGGATCACAAAGAGTTGGACACTACTGAGCCCCTAGCTCATACACAAAGACCATTGAGTTCAAGTTGTGATCAGAATTTTCACTCCTGTCTCTTTTAAGACAACTCTCAAATGAACAGTCTTGTTATATCAGTTTGCAGAGTGATTTCTATAATTTCAAACAGTCCTTGGTGAAATTATGCCTTTTACAATATAGTTTTGGGAGACTTCCCTGGAAATCCATGCTTCCACTTCAGGGGGTGCATGTTTGATCATTGGTCAACGAACTAAGACCACACATGCTATGTGGTATAGTAAAAGAAAAGTCTTGGAGGCTAGATTTACCATCTAAATAATACAAGAAGGGTCCAGCCTGAAGTAGGCAAAGTGTTTAGATTTAGAAAAGACAAAGCCATGGGAAGTTGGCAACCATTTGTTTAAAAGCCCGTTTTGCATCTTATTTCAAAGGTGCCCAAGTTAATGGATGACTTTTTAAAAATCCCAGACCCAGTGATTTGAATTCTTGATGAACAGAAACTTTTTACAAGACATCTCACATAGAACAAGAATCTCATGGAGTAAATGAGATTTAGGAATGTTCACATAGGTTTTGAAAAGTGACCTCAGGCAAAGTGTGTCCAAAAGGTATCAGTCTAAGAAAGAATCTTCTGAATTTCCCTGCTGTGGGGATAGCTCTAGGAATAAATTTATCAGGGTAAATGTCTAGCTGAAACTTCCTCTTTTAAAAGTGATGAAGACAGAAAACAATGAGTAATGTTGGTAATAAGGCAGATTTCCATCAAGCATGAACGTTTTTAAACCTGGTCAGATTAGACAAAATGTCCTAAAATAGATAACTATTTTCTAACAGCCAAAATAAATTTATCATTAAGAAACTTGATGAAAACAAATCAAAGTTCAGACTTAATATTAGCATTTATACTCCACTGTCAGAATTGAAGAGACTTCTCCAAGAATTCCCCAAAGGAGCATGGTATTTCCAGGTCAGGGGGCAAAATAAACAGGGGATCTCAACTGGATCACAGTCTCACAGTCATGCATCCAGGTTATTGATTTCAAAACATCAGCAGATAATCTGTTTGTTGGAAAAGCCAAACATAAATTTATTATAATTTAGAGTAATTAGAGAGAATATCACCTTGAAGGAATCTTAGCAATGTCTCAGAAGGGTAATACATAGTAGAATATTAATAGAAGCTTTGGGGTAAGGGCTGAAATGATTTAACCAAAGTCTTTCAAGGTAAGGAGCTCCATATGCTATTGCAAAAAGTGGATATAATAGTCTAAGATTGTTGGATATGATGCAATAAACTATGAAGAGTTTGCTCAGATGAACAGACTTATTTATTGGGTTGGCCAAAAAGTTCATTTGGGTTTTTCTGTACAATATTATGGAAAAAACTGAATGAACTTTTGGGCCAACCCAATACAATAAACTGATCTGTTGGAAAAGTCATGGAAAAATAACCAATGAGGTTATTTATTGATTTACAATAAGTTTGTGGAAAATGGTTTCCTAACTACAATTAAATCACTGTCACCTACACCTAAGTAATGTTGACATAACTGATCAGATGACCTCAATCTTTATAGTCTAAAAAATAGATATGAATAGTTAATCTTTAGGCTTCCCAGGTGGCTCATTGATCAAAAATCTGCCTGCCAAGCAGCAGATGCAGGCTTGATCCCTGGGTTGGGAAAATCCCCTAGAGAAGGAAATGGCAATCTACTCCAGTATTCTTGCTTGGAAAATCCCATGGACAGAGGAGCCCAGCAGGCTGCAGTCCATTGGGCTGCAAAGAATCAGACATTACTTAGTGAGTAAATGGCAGCAGCAGTTAATCTTAAATGGCAATTACTTTCTACCAGGTATAATTCTCCCTGCTTCACAGTTACATGCTTAACACTTGAAACAATGTTATGAGGTAGTTACATATTTTTTTTTTAATTGGAGTATAGTTGATTTACAATGCTGTGTTAATTTCTGCTGTTCAACAAGGTGATTCAGTTATATATGTATATACATTCCTTTTTTAATATTCTTTTCCATTACAGTTTATCACAGAATTTAAATATAGTTCACTGTGCTTTGTATAGAAAGACTTTTTATTCTATGTATGATATCTTACCTCTGCTAACCCCAGTGTCACTTTCCATCACTCCTTCCGATCCTTGGCAACCAGAAGTCTTTTCTTTATGTTTGTGAGCCTGATTCTGTATTGTAGAGAGCTTCATTTCTTCATATTTTATATTCTACAGATAAGTGATATCAAATAGTATTTGTCTTTCTCTTTCTGACTTATTTCACTTAGTATGATAATCTCTAATTTATCAGTGTTGCTGCAAATGGCATTATTTCATTCTTTCTTATGGCTGAGTAATATTCCACTATATATACATAGTATTTTCCTAGTGGTTCAGACGATAAAGAATCTACCTGCAATGCAGGAGACCTGGGTTGGGAAGATCCACTGGAGAAAGAAATTGCAACCCATTCCAGTATTCTTGCCTGGAGAAGTCCATAGACAGAGGAACCTGGTGGGCTACAGTCCATAGGGTTGCAAAGAGTCAGACATGACTGAGTGACTAACACTTTCATTTTCATATATATATATATATATATATATATATATATATTACATACCCCATCTTGTTAATCCATTCATTTTCTGATGGACAATTAGGTTGTTACCAAGTCTTCAGTTCAGTTCAGTTGCTCAGTCGTGTCCGACTTTGCAACCCCATGAACCGCAGCACACCAGGCCTCCCTGTCCATCACCAACTTCCAGAGTTTACCCAAACTCATGTCTATTGAGTTGGTGATGCCATCCAATCATCTCATCCTCTGTCATCTCCTTATCCTCCTGCCCTCAATCTTTTCCAGCATCAGGGTCTTTCAAATAAGTCAGCTCTTCACATCAGGTAGCCAAAGTATT
Organism: Redunca redunca; assembly: GCA_006410935.1. NCBI lineage: Eukaryota > Metazoa > Chordata > Mammalia > Artiodactyla > Bovidae > Redunca > Redunca redunca. The sequence goes on along the minus strand of SJYQ01004774.1, from coordinate 23,537 downwards.
GGAATTTCAGATTCAACATCAGTCCTTCCAATAAACACCCAGAACAGATCTCCTTTAGGATGGACTGGTTGCATCTCCTTGCAATCCAAGGGACTCTCAAGAGTCTTCTCCAACACCACAGTTCAAAAGCATCAATTCTTCAGCACTCAGCTTTCTTTCTAGTCCAACTCTCACATCCATACATGACTACTGGAAAAACCATAGCCTTGACTAGGCAGACCTTTGTTGACAAAGTAAGTCTTGGTTATTGTAAATTGTGCTACTATAAACAAATGGTTGCATGTATTTTTTAAATTATAGTTTTGTCTGCATATATGCCCTGGAGTGCTGGATCACATGTTAATTCTATTTTTAGATTCTTAAAGCACTTCCATACTGTTTTCCATAGTGGTTGCATCAACCTGCATCCCCACCAAGAGTGTAGGAGGGTTCTTTTTTCTCCACACCCTTTCCACCATTCGTTTTTGTGTAGTTTCCAATTATGACTATTCAGACTACCTCATTGTATCAATAGTTTGATTTTCATTTATCTAATAATTAGCAATATTGAGATACTCTGTGAGCTTAGGAGCGACAACAATCCTTTGTGGTCTTGGAGGGCTATATATTTGTGGGAGTATCCCTGGGTAGTTTATGTGAGGGATGTCTGCAGTATGAGTACCCACTGCAGCTATCCTTAGCATGTGTTCATTATTCCCTTGATGGGGCTAGGGCAGATACACACTCTCTGGTGCTTACTCTCAGAGATGGACGCTTACAACTGTTCCCAGAGCTCGTGTAGGTGGTGTTGTGTCCCCTGAAAATGCATGCAGCTAAAGAGATTGCTACCGTGGGTCCCAACCCTCCTCATATGTTACCTCCAATGATGTCCCTCCACCTTTCAGACAGGCCTGGGGTTCATCCACAGAAACCGTCAGTTGTGGTCATGCCATACTCCAGCCCCTTAGGCTATATCCCTGTAGCCAACCCCTAGATCTGATCTCCAAAGTCTGAGCTTCAGCTACCAGCCCTGGCCCACACTGACAGATACGTGTCTCAGGCTGGGGGGCTACCATTGCGCAGGTCTCTCTCCATTCTGCTTGCTGCATACCTGTTGTATTCTCTTCTGTGGCTCCACAGCACCTCCTCTCCCAGCTGATCTCCTCAAGGGCAAGGGAACTTCCCAGGGTGCGGGAACTTTTCATTTTTTTAGAGCTCCTTCACCAGGGTAGGTCCCCAGTCCCAATTCCTTTCTTACTTTTATCCTACCTAGTTGCATGGATATTTACTTGCTCTTTCAGAAACCTGAAGTCTTCTTCTAGCATTCAGGGTGTATTCTGTGAGAATCATTCCAAATGTTAACATATTTTTGATGTATTTGTGGGAGGAGGCTCCACATCCTACTACTCCACTATCTTGATTGCTCCCCTTGAGATAGACACTCATATTATCCCCTTTTTAAAATATGGAGGCTGAGGCCCATACTACATAATTATCTTGTCCAAAGCAAAGCAAGGGGTAAGTCATCAGCTGGACTTCAAGTCCAAGCAAAATAGTACAGATCCTGCATTCTTTATTAATATGTTTAATGCCTCTAATACATTACTAATTAGAGAAAAGTTTTAGAAATAGAAAATTGATAATGTCATTAAAGGGTTTCCTGTAAGAAGAGAGCATAGACATATGTCAGATAGAAGCTTGACTTCACATTCCGTCATGTACAATTCGTGTAGCAATGGAAAACTTGCTTCTTGAGTATAAGCTGTCTTTTCTTGAACTATAAGTTAATTATGATACTGTTTACTTCTCTTCAATTGTGCAAAGTTTTCAAATGGACCTAGAGCACGAGGAATAGGTAAAGTGTAGTCTTATAGAGAATAGAAAACATTCTAGAAGGAGAGAGGTTAATCAAATACCCAGAACTGTATACAAGGTATGATCTTCAGAAGATTCTAAAATATATATAACTTGAATAAAATATTTGTTCTGGGGAATATGGGAGAATAGTAGTTGGTGTCAAACTAGTCAAGTTACATGAGTCTGGAAATGTTTTATTGGAAGCTCTAATTGATGTGGCTGAAAGGGAAAGTACAAATGACATTTTGTAACATTTTCTTCTTTCAAATCATATTATCATACTCTATCTTTTCATTAATAATATACTGTGCAGGATTTGACAGATATTTACAAGCATTAAAATAAGTGAGTTTCTAATTTCTGTTTGTGGGTGGTAGGTCAGCTCAGACTATTCTGAGGTACAAAATACATTTGTACTATATTCTTCAGGAAACATACCGTTTTTGAAGTGCCTGTAAGTGAGGAAAATTGAAAGAAAAGATTTTCCTAACAATAGGGATGTAATATTTTTAAAAATCTGATTGATGTACATATAGTAGTGAAAATGATAGCCTGCTGTGCTTTAAAGTCAATCAGCGTGTGCACATTTTCTAAGCAAGAGAAATGGATTTGTGTTACTCAAGATGTTGCATCATTACAGTAAACCAAAATAAAAATTCAGGCTTCTGAGGTGGTGCTGGTGGTAAACAACCCATTTACTGAGGCAGGAGACATAAGAGATGCAAATTTGATCCCTGGGTTGGGAAGATCCCCTGGAGGAGGGCACAGCAACCCACTCCAGTATTCTTGCCTGGAGAATCCCACGGACAGAGGAGTCTGGTGGGATACAGTCCATAAGGTCACAAAGAGTCAGATAAGACTAAAGCAACTTAGCATACATATAAAGTAAAAATTGAATTTTGGTGACAAGATTTTCTAATATCTAGGCTTTTACTTAGTCCCAAATTATTCTTTAAAATCATTCTCTAATTGTTATATTTAATTTTTATGTGCTTTTTTATGATTATAATTCATAAATATCAGCTTTCTGCAATCATGCACAAAGCTTCAATATATTAAAGGTAGCTGTTATGATATTCTATTTCTAGAATAATGTCCTATTTGTTTGATTTAATACATCTTTTTTTTCTCGCAAAATGCAAATCTCTTGATTTAACATGGATTCAAATGTATTCCTGCACCTCCTGCTTATATTTTTGTGTGCATATGGTTACTTTTTTCCTTTATTATTTAGAGGCTTTTGATGTTTACAATCTCTGTGATACTAGGAACATTTTTGAGGACTAATTTAACTTGTTCTAGACAGATAAACTGAATTTTCTCTGAAAATGTGAGTTTAGCTGTACCATCCAACACAAATTAGAAGCCTCCGATTTGCATTGTATTTAAAGAGCATAAATAGCATTACACTTATTAACAAATCATATACTTGTGAAACACTGTTTTTTTTTTTTTCTCCTTAAACATTTCATGGATAATTCAGTTATTCTGTATTTTTAGATGCAATCATTAGAAAATTGATGTACTGAGCAATCTTTGCATTGCAACATTAATTTCAAGTTTACAGCTCAACAGAATACAGCACTGATTACTGGCACCCCTCTACACACACAAGGTAGGCTGAGATGGGGCCAAGAGCAGTGCCAACTTCTCTTGGTACAACAGTGTACTTTAGGAGCCCACAAAATGGGTAGAAGGTAACACAGCAGACCACATACACAGGTGAACAGCTCCAGTGGAAGAATGCTTGGTGGCCCCTCTCTTAGTGGGAGTGCTTCAACCCCAGCGACCTCACAACCCCAGGACATACACATAGTTCAGAATTGGAGCAGGGGGTGGCTTCTACTCCAACAACTAAGGAGCAGACCCTGCCCTGGAGGGGCACAGTGACCACCATAGAGCAAAGAGGAGGCCCTACTCAATATCCAGTGCAGGCTTTGATTATCACAACATCAGTCATGCCTCCTATCAAGGGGATAATAGCCAGCATATACAGAGAAAAGAGGTGCTAGAGTAAATGTACATTTTTTTCTAGAATGTGTTTGTGCCTCTGTGACTACCAGTCCAAAGCAAGTAGACATAGGAAGGGGTTAACATACTTGAAAAATAAGGCAACTACAAACCAAAAACATACAATAGTTTCACAGAAATCAAAAAGAAGAAGATATAAGCATAATATAATTGAAACTCATCATGCCACAAAAAGGAAAACAAAAATGAAAGATAAGCACAAAGAAAAATGTATGCACCCCAATGTTCATTACAGCAACCTAAATGTCCACTGACTAGAACAGATGACGAAGATGTGGCACCAGTGTCTTATACTTTTCTGCGTAAAGGTCTTTTGTATTCTTAGGCAGCTTTATCCCTAGGTATTTTATTCTTTTTGCAGTAGTGAATGAGATTGTTTCCTTAATAACTCTTTCTGATTTTTAGTGTATAGAATATAAGAGATTTATTTCTCTGTATTAATTTTGTATCCTACAACTTTACTAAATTCGTTGATTAGCTCTGGTTTTCTGCTGGTGTCTTTAAGATTATCTATGTATAGTATCATGCTATCTGGAAACAGTGACAGTTTTACTTATTTTCCAATTTGGGTTCCTTTTATTTCTTTTTCTTCTCTAAGTGTCATGGCTAGGACTTCCAAAAGTATGTTGAAAAACAGTGGTGAGAGTGGGCAGCATTGTCTGATTCATGACCTTAGAGGCAATGCTTTCTGTTTTCCACCATTGAGAATAAAGTTGTTGTGGTTTTGTTACATTTTGCCTTTATTATGTTGAGGTAGGTTATATATATATATAAAACTGAACAACTTGGCTGTATAATAGGAATTAATAACACTGTAAATCANAAAAAAGTAAGTTGATATATATCTATACACACAACTATATACCAATTAATTTAAAGATTTACATGAACTGGAAAATATTCTAGAGAAACAATTTATCAAAAAAAGAAAGAAAATCTAAGTTAAAAAAAAAGATGTGTCACATATATACAATGGGATATTACTCATCCATAAAGGGCTTAAATTTTGCCATTTGCAGAAACATGGATGGACCTACAGACTGTCATACAGAGTGAAGCAAGTGATAAACAGAAATATAAATATTGCACATTAATGTACATAAAGTCTAGAAAATGGTACAGATGAACCTATTTGCAAAGCAGAAATAGAGACACAGATATAGAGAATAATTATATGGACACCAAGGAGGGAAAAGGGGTAGGAAGAACTGGGGGATTTGGATTGACACATATACACTACTATAAACCCAGGTCTCCCACATTGCAGGTGAATTCTTTACCAGCTGAGCCACAAGAGAAGCCCTAGAATACTGAAGTGGGTAGCCTATCCCTTCTCCAGTGGATCTTCCCAACCCAGAAATCAAACTGAGGTCGCCTGCATTGCAGGTGGATTCTTTACTGACTGAGCTATGAGGGAATCCCATTATACATATAAAATAAATAACTAATGAGAACCTACCGTATATAGCACAGGGAACTTGACCCAATGCTTTGGGGTGACAAAGAGAGGATATATGTATACCTGTGACTGATTCACTTTGCTATATAACAAACTAACAACATTGTAAAGCAGCTAAACTCCATTTAAAAAAAAAAATAAACCACCAAATTTATGATATTTTGATAAGGCAGCTCAGGCTGAATAATGCATTATGATTTAGTGTGATTACACTAGTTCTCCAGGAACAAAGTTCAAATTTCAGTTATTACAGTATATTAACTATAATTAATTACAGAAAGTGCAGTGTTTGCTCTTTGGTCTTCAGCCCAAACTCACCGAAAACAAGAGAAGTGCCTCACTATCAGTGACTAATAGTGTCATTTCTTTCAAAATCAGACTGTGATTGATCATTGTACATTTATTATTCAGTTCACGCACATATAGAAAAATGTGCAGTTATGTTGTCTTATTGTCTTCCACTGATCAACCAAATTAACACTGTTCAAAAATTAATAAGATAATTAGCTAGAGATGATGAAAGTACATCAAAGACAAAAAATGATAATGAAGCAGGTAGAAGGTGAGAAAATGAATACAGAATTATAGGAGAATAAGTTGACGTGGAAATGCTGACACAGCATCTAGAAACCCTAGATTTGCTGGAGGAGAAACTTAGTGAAGACAAACTTATCAGCATAAATAAAAAATGAGGCAGTGATAAAAGGATGATGATATACCAGACAATGGATGCCAGTTACCAAAAAATAAATAAATAAAGACAAATACCCAACAAAAATCAATAACTGTACATGAAATCACAGAGATACTTCTTAACACTGAAAGAACAAAAGATAAGTTTAGAAAGCTGATCCAAACTCATTTTTGTGGTCTTGAACTACTACCCAAAATGAAAACTGCCCAAATTAATCTCTATCTATTTACAGTGAAAGACACACTGTTTAGATCAATAGGAAAATATCACTTAAGACTAATAATTCAAAATTAATTTTAAGATTTTTTGGATAAGTTTTTATATCACTTTGCTATAAATATTCACAGGCATCTCAGCAGGTGGTACAATTACTGTCAGTAAAATTAATGACTCATTGTAATTATTTGTAGATTTAAATGTTACTAAAATGTGTTAGGTGGGGCTACATTGTTCATGTACATGACTAATCTTACCAGTGTTTTTGTTGTAATCATGCTCTAAGATATATTTTTCATATTAATTTGCACATTATGTTAGATTTTCTATAACATAGAAATTTAAAATTGTACAGGAACTTTGAAGGCCATATGTGACTAGGTCTTTAAGAATCAGCAGTTTCTTAAAACTGTGAATGGCTGCTTGCCTGTGGGAGAAAATGGTGATATTTAAACCTGGGAGTATTTTCAGATGCATTTCAGAATCTGAGAAAGTAGTAGAATCTTGATCTGTTTTGTTCACTGGTTTATGTACTTAATACACATTTTTTAACCAACAATTTGAAGGAAACTGGGATATGATATATCCCATTTATCTCAAAAGACCCTACTTCTAACTTATCTCTGATCTCATCTCCTAGCAGTATACCTTTCACTCCCTCTGCTTTAGTCATCTTTATTTCTTTGCTCTTCATCAAACACATCAAACACTGTAAAACCTTTACATTGCTGTTCCCTCTCCCTGGAACAACTTTACTCAGGAAATCAAATTGGTTAATTTCTCCAGTTCCTTCAAACCAAAACTTAAACGTCTCCTTCTCAAAGGTTACCTAATAATCCTTACTTAAAGTTCCAGTTTGTCCTACCCCCTCTCAATTCCTATCGTTCATTCCTTTTTGTTTCATCTATAGCATTTATCACCTCTTATTCTTTGGAAGGAATGATGCTAAAGCTGAAACTCCAGTACTTTGGCCACCTCATGCGAAGAGTTGACTCATTGGAAAAGACTGATGCTGGGAGGGATTGGGGGCATGAGGAGAAGGGAACAACAGAGGATGAGATGGCTGGATGACATCACTGACTAGATGGACGTGAGTCTGAGTGAACTCCGGGAGTTGGTGATGGACAGGGAGTCCTGGCGTGCAGAGTCAAACACGACTGAGTGACTAAACTGAACTGATCATAACATATAAGCTCTTTGTTTTTTATTATCTCACCTATTATCCTTACTGTTTATGATTGAGGTTTCTTAATAGAATGCAGACTCTAAGATGACAGATTATTTCTGTGTTTCACATGGACATTCCAAGATTACAGAAAAGTGTCCCACAAATAGCAAATAGTCAATAGTATAAATAAAGGAATAAAGGAGAATGCCTTTGAGGTGAAATTCTGCATATTCGAATAAGATACATATCATGGCAATGACGATTTATTTTAATCTCAGTTGCCAGCATGTATACATTCTTAGATAATGAGAAGAGTCCTAAAACAGCAATAACTGGNGCCTTTGAGGTGAAATTCTGCATATTTGAATAAGATACATATCATGGCAATGACGATTTATTTTAATCTCAGTTGCCAGCATGTATACATTCTTAGATAATGAGAAGAGTCCTAAAACAGCAATGACTGGTATTCACTTCCATATTTGGTTTATTATTAATTTTTAGATTAAAAACATTGTTAAGTATCAGCTTTCCTATTGGCTCAGATGGTGAAGAATCCACCTGCAATACAGGAGATGCTGGTTCGATCCTTGGGTCAGGAAGATCCCCTGGCACAGGGAAAGGCTATTCACTCCAGTTATCCTGCTTCGAGAATTCCACGGACAGAGAAGCCTGTCAGGCTCCAATTCATGGGGCTGCAAAGAGTCAGACATGACTGAGTGCCTAACACTCTTTTTTTTTTTCCCCCACCCCAAGCAATATGTAAATGATTTTCACTATTTAGGGTACACTTTTAAAATAATTTTCATTTCTTTTTTACTGTACCGGATCTTTGTTTCCATACAAGGCTTTCTCTAGTTGTGGCACAAGAGCAACCAAGTGTGGAGCAGGGGCTCTAGGTCATGCAGGTTTCAATAGTTGCAGCTCCCAGGCTCTTGAGCACAGGCTCAATAATTGTGATACACTGGCTTAGCTACTCCGTGGCATGTAGCATCTTCCTGGATCAAGGATTAAACCCGTGTCTCTTGCATTGGCAGACAGATTCTTCACCACTAAGCCATCAGGAAAGCCCAAGGATATATTTTCTTAAATCAAATGTCTTTACTTATGATAATTTGTACACTTAGTTCAGTCAATCGGTCATGTCTGACTCTTTGCAACCCCATGGACTGAAGCATGCCAGCCTCCTTGTCAGTCACCAACTCCCGGAACCTACTCAAACTCATGTTCATCACATCAGGTGATGCCATCCAAACATCTCATCCTCTGTGATCCTCTTCTCTGCCTTCAATCTTTCCCAGCATCAGTCTTTTCAAATGATTCAGTTCTTCCCATCAGGTGGCCAAAGTATTGGAGTTTCAGCTTCAGCATCAGTACTTCCAATGAATATTCAGGACTGATTTCCTTTAGGATGGGCTCATTGGATCTCCTTGCAGTCCAAGGGACTCTCAAGAGTCTTCTCCAACACCACAGTTCAAAAGCATCAATTCTTTGGTGCTCAGCTTTCTTTATAGTCTAACTCTCACATCCATACATGACTACTGGAGAAACCACAGCTTTGCGTAGATGGACCTTTGTTGGCAAAGTAATGTTTCTCCTTTTTAATATGCTGTCTAGGTTGGTCATAACTTTTCTTCCAAAGAGCGAGCATCTTTTCCTGGCTGCAGTCACTATCTGCAGTGATTTTGGAGCACCCCCCCACCACCAAAAGTCTCTCATTGTTCTCCCCATCTATTTGCCATGAAGTGATGGGACCAGATGCCATCATCTTAGTTTTCTGAATGTTGACTTTTAAGCCAACTTTTTCTCTTCTCCTTAACTTTCAATAAGAGGCTCTTCGGTTCTTCTTCTCTTTCTGCCCATAACGGTGGTATCATCTGCATTTATGAGGTTATTGATATTTTTTCCAGCAATCTTGATTCCAGCTTGTGCTTCATCCAGCCCAGTGTTTCTCATGATGTACTCTGCATATAAGTTAAATACACAGGGGGACAATATATAGCTTTGACATACTCCTTTCCTGATTTGGGAACAGTCTGTTGTTCCATGTCCAGTTCTAACTGTTGCTTCCTGACCTGCATACAGATTTCTCAAGAGGCAGGTCAGGTGGTCTGGTATTCCCATCTCTTTCAGAATTTTCCACAGTTTGGTGTGATCTACACAGTCAAAGGTTTTGATGTAGTCAATAAAGCAGAAGTAGTTGTTTTTGTACCCTTAACCAAGTATTATAATTTCCTACTTATTAATAAGAAATTCTGTTAGAATATAGCTGACTTGCACAAATTCACATAAATAAGAAGTTATAGAATCACAGTAGAAATACATTTGTCTTACTCAAATTTGGACTGATTTCAACATCTCAATATTAGTTAAATCTGCTATATTGATCCAAAAATTACCTTCTGCTTAAATTAGGTATTTTGGGTGACTTTGGTAATTTTCTATCTTCCATCATTATTAGCTTTGATACACAAAGGATTATTTATAGAGTATAGAGACAAGTATTCAGAGTGAACATTATACAAATGACTTAAATATTTCTGGTGGCCAAATACCTTTGGAAAATTGTCTTTCCAAGAAAACTATTTAGATATGTTATAATGATAACAGTGAAAAGTCCCAGAACATTAGATGCTATGTGACTCTAAGTTATATTTCCCAATCTGTTGCAGATCCATTGAGGATCCTGATTGGATAAAGACAGAGAGAGGAACACAAAATTTTAAAATTTAATTTGCCTACCCAAGGTCTCACTGTAAGAATATGATGGGTTGATTTATATGAAAGCACTTTTCATACTGTACAACCATATATTTCCATGTGACTACACAGTGTGTGCATGCTAAGTTGCTTCAGTTGTGTTCGACTCTTTGCAACCCCGTGGAGTGTAGCCCACCAGGTTCCTCTGTCCATAGGATTCTCCACCAAGAATATTAGAGTAGGGTGCCATTTCCTTCTCCAGGGGATCCTCCAGATCCAGGGACTGAACTCACTTCTCTTACATCTCCTGCATTGGCCAGCAGATCCTTTACCACCAGTCACCTGGGAAGCCTCTACTATGCTTTGGAAGATAGGTAAAAACTCAATAATAATAATATTTATAAACATACACAGTTGGTAAATATTCAATGGCATAACCAATGGATATTTTTAAATCTCGCTATATATATATATATTTATACATACATGTTTACAGATTATATTTGTCTCTATTTCAGCCCTTGGAGCCAGCCACTAGGTAGTTGCCTAAATGCTTGGGACTCCATAGGTCTAATGTGGTAGGCAGAACAATAGTCTTCAGGTGTCTGTGCCTTAATCCCTGGAACCTATGAATATTTTACCATACATGGAAAAAGGGGGGCTAGGCCAAGAAATGTGGGAAGCATCCTGAAACTGGAAAAGCCAAAAACACAAATTACTTTTAGAGGCTCCAGAAAGGAATGTCTCCGGGCTAACACCTGGATGTTAGCCCCCTGAAACCTGTGAGGGACAGACCTAACAGAGATTTATGAATTTCAAATCACTAAATTTGTGGTAATTTATCAAAACAACAATAGATAATTAAACTAGGGAATAATTTTTAAATAAATTTTTAAAAGCACACAACATGCTGAATCTGATGTGTTTAAACAAANAATCTGATGTGTTTAAACAAAAATTTAAAAAAATGAAATTTAGATTTTTCCTATTAAATATTTGGGAAATTTGAATTATTTTTAAAATGCAGTGAAGATAATATTATACCCAAATATGAAGAAATAAACAGCTTGTAAAGTCATCATTCACCTGAACATTTTTAACCTACCATTATATTCTTATAAAAAGTAATATCAGTATGTCTCAGTCCCAGCTATGCTCAACAGAACACAGGCTCATCAGAACCCAGTTTAAATCTAACAACATATGCTTCACAGAATGCATGAAGACAATTTATGTTCAAATGAGAGATATAACCTGAACTTATACCTACAATAAAGAGAATAAAACCCTCAAGCCAGCATCTTAGTATTTGTAAATATAGTAGGAAATATATAATATCATACATAGAATGCATAGATATTATCTTCTATTGTTGATAAGATGGAATGATGAATAAATATCAAAACTTATACTTAAGATGGTAGTTAAATACACAAAAGCATTGAAAAAAGTATATGCATTTCATTTTACAGATCTTGTTTCTTTGAGGATTTATTCTCAAGGTGGTTGTTATTCAGTTGCTAAGTCATGTTCAACTCCTTAGACCCCATAAACTGTAGCATGCTAGGCTTCTCTGTCCTTCACTGTCTCCCAGAGTTTGCTCAAGCTCTGGCCCATTGAGTTAGTGAGGCCATCCAACCATCTCATCCTCTGTCACCTCCTTCTCCTCTTGCCCTCAGTCCTTCCCAGCCTCAGGGTCTTTTCCGATGAGTTGGCTTTTTGCATAAAGTGGCCAAAGTAGTGGAGCTTCAGCTTTAGCAACAGTCCTTCTAATGAATATTCAGGGTTGATTTCCTTTAAGATTTACTGGTTTGACCTCTATGCTGTTCAAGCGACTCTCAAGAGTCTTATCCAGCACTGCAGTTCCAAAGCATCAATTCCTTGATGCACAGCCTTCTTTATGGTCCAGCTCTCACATCACTCATGACTACTGGAAAAGCCATAGTTTTGACTATACTGATCTTTGACAGCAAGGTGATGTCTTTGCTTTTCAATATACTGTCTAGATTTGTCATAGGTCTTCTTCCAAGGAACAAGCATCTTTTAATTTTGTAGCTGCAGTCACTGCCCACAGTGATTTTAGAGCCTAAGAAAATAACATCTGTCACCTTTCCCACTTTTGCCCCATCTGTTTGGCATGAAGTGATGGAACCAGTTAGAGGCTTTGGTGTAGTCAATAAAGCAAAAGTATGTTTTTTTCTGGAACTCTCTTGCTTTTTCAAAGATCCAGCAGATGTTGACAGTTTGATCTCTGGTTCCTCTGCCTCTTCTAAACCTAGTTTGAACATCTGGAAGTTCACAGTTCACATATGGTTGAAGCCTAGCTTGGAGAATTTTGAGCATTACTTTGCTAGAGTGTGAGATGAGCACAACCGTGCAGTAGTTGAACATTCTTTGGCATTAACTTTATTTGGGACTGGAATGAAAACTGACCTTTTCCAGTCCTGTGGCTACTCTTGAGTTTTGCAAATTTACTGGCATATTGAGTGTAGCACTTTCACAGCATCATCTTTTAGGATTTGAAATAGCTCAACTGGAATTCCATGACCTGCACTAGCTTTGTTCATAGTGATGTTTCCTAAGGCCCACTTGACTTCACATTCCAGGACGTCTGGCTCTAGGTGAGTGATCACACCATCATTGTTATCTGTGGTCTAGTATTTGTATTTTCCACAAACTATGGAAAATTCTGAAAGAGATGGGAATACTAGACCACCTGACCTGCCTCCTGAGAGATCTATATGCAGGTCAGGAAGCAACAATTAGAACTGAAAATTTTTTAAAATTTAAATTTATTTATTTTAATTAGAGGCTAATTACTTTACAATATTGTATTGGTTTTGCCATACATCAGCATGAATCTGCCACATGTGTACACGTGTTCCCAATCCTGAATCCCCCTCCCACCTCTCTCCCCATACCATCCCTTTGGGTCATTCCAGTGTACCAGCCCCAGCAACAGACTGGTTCCAAATCAGGAAAGGAGTATGTCAAAGCTGTATATTGTCCACCTGCTTATTTAACTTATATGCAGAGTACATCATGAGAAACACTGGGCTGGATGAAGCACAAGCTGGAATCAAGATTGCTGGGAGAAATATCAATAATGTCAGAAATGCAGATGATACCACCCTTATGGCAGAAAGTGAAGAATTAAAGAACCTCTTGATGAAAGTGAAGGAGAAAATAAAAAGTTGGCTTAAATCTCAACATTCAGAAAACTAAGATGATGGCATCCGATCTCATCACTTCATGGCAAATAGAAGGAAACAGTGAGGGACTTTTTTTTTTGTGGGGAGGGTCTCCAGAATCACTGCAAATGGTGACTGCAGCCATGAAATTAAAAGATGCTTGCTCCTTGGAAGAAAACTTATGATCAACCTAGACAGCATATTAAAAAGCAGAGACATTATTTTGCCAATAAAGGTCCATTTACGCAAAGCTGTGGTTTTTCCAATAGTCATGTATGGATGTTAGAGTTAGACTATAAAGAAAGCTGAGCACCAAAGAATTGATGCTTTTGAACTGTGGTGTTGGAGAAGACTCTTGAGAGTCCCTTGGACTGCAAGGAGATCCAATGAGTCCATCCTAAAGGAAATCAGTCCTGAATATTCATTGGAAGTACTGAGCTGAAGCTGAAACTCCAATACTTTGGCCACCTGATGTGAAGAACTGAATCACCTGAAAAGATCCTTATGCTGGGAAAGATTGAAGGCAGAGGAGAAGGGGATGACAGAGGATGAGATGTTTGGATGGCATCACCTGATGTGATGAACATGAGTTTGAGTAGGTTCCAGGAGTTGGTGATGGACAGGGACCCTGGCGTGCTGCAGTTCATGGGGTTGCAAAGAATCAGACATGACTGAATGACTGAACTCAACTCAACTGATGGAACCAGATAACATGATCTTTGGTTTTTGAACGTTGAGTTTTAAGCCAGCTTTTTTAAGGTACAACAGCTTATTTATACAGGGGCTGATCACATCTGTGATTTTTAAAAATTCCTGATAGAAAGAAACTGCTGGCAGAGAACACATGCCGTGGATTGAGCGGTAAAGACAAATAGAACTCTACAAGCCACTATAAGAAAACCTTCACAGAGGACAGGAATCATCTTCAATTTTGAGATGCATGAGAATATGTGTATTTAGAGAATACAAGTAATTACAACTCTCTTGGACATCATTCATATACTGCCTGGAGATGCTTCTTTAGTTGGTGTTGATATCAGGAAAACCCAAGAAACTGAAGAAACCAAAAAAAAACAAAGAAATTTCATTATACCTCTATGCTGCTTAGACCAGATTCAGACTTCAGAGGGGAAAATCAGACAGGGCCTCAAGGAGAATCAGCAACTAAGAGCCTAAGATGAGGAAAAAGGATCCAAATCAAGCAAATAGAGAAGTCAGGTTGGACTTCTTCCTGCTCAGAAAGTATAGAGTGAGGAATAAAAATAGATTGGGAAAGGATGTTCAAAACTCAAGGAAAAGTAACATCACAGTAATTTAAAAAACAAGAGTACAGAAGGATTCTTAAGGAAAGGATGAGAGAGGAACAGCACTATGTGAGAAAAGTCTTTAAAAGTTCTGTCTTCTATTACAGTCTACTAGTCTAAAACTTTTAATTCACAGTTCTCAGGGGTCATCATACTAAGGCCAAATGATGAGTAGTTGCAAATCTATAAAGAAACAGTATATTAAAATAGAGATGATACCAATCATCTCTCAATTAGGAGTCAGTTGATATTAATAAGTTTTTCTATCTGTTAGAATAGCTATGGTCAAAAAGAACAAACACTGGAGAGGATGTGGAGAAAAGGGAACACTTCTACACTGTTGGTGGGAATATAAATTGTTATAGCCACTATGGAGAACAGTTCAGCAATTCCTTAAAAAACTATGGTTACCATGATCCAGCCTTCCCAGTCTTGGGTAATATCCAAAAGAAGCCAATACCCAAAAGATGCAAAAAGACTAATTTGAAAAGATATATGCACTCCAATATTCACAGTAGCATTACTGACAATTGCTAAGATGTGGAATCAACCTAAATTGCCCATCAACAGATGAATAAATAAAGAAGACACGGTATGTGTATATATATAATATATATGCAACAGAGCACCACTCAGCCATAAAATAAGAGCAGAATTTTGCCATTTGCCATAACATAGGTTGACTTGGTATTATACTAAGTGAAATAAATCAGAGAAAGTCAAATATTGTATGATATCACTTGTATATGGAATCTGAAAAGATGCAACAAACTAGTGAATATCATAAAAAAAGCAGCAGACCCTCAGAAAGAACAAACTAGGGGTTACCAGCTGGGAGAAGGAAGAGTAAAAGGGGCGATGTAAGAGTGAAGAGAGTGACATAAGGTAGGGGATTAAAATGTACAAACTATTATGTATAAAATAAGCTGCAGGGATATATTGTGCAGCACAGAGAATACTGCCAATATTTTATAAGCATAAATGGAGTATAACCTTTAAAAATTGTGATTCATTATATTGTATGCCTATAATTTATATAATGTTATATGTCAAATATATGACAAAAAAAGAAAAATCAATAATCTTGTACTTCATCTGTGGGGTTATTTATATTTTTAAGATTCAGTACAATTTTTAAAAAAGAAAATTTTGCTGAAAATATATGTGAAAATGTTATCTGTATGATACATGCTATACTAATGATAAGGGGATATAACTATATAATTTATCTAAACTTATTAATGTTTTTCAATTGAGGATCCTGGGGCAAATTTTCTGATTCTCCCTGCCCCCACCTAATATGTAATAGTGTGTGAAATTATTAAATATGGAAAATGTGTAGGAACATGGCACAAGTGAGAGGGAGAGAAAAAAATACTGGAAAACATACATAAAATGCAGGCTCCTATCTTCATCGACCTCTCAATTCCTAGCATATGCTTATTTTTTGTGCATCTTGCCGATTTGTCTGTGTTCCTAATTTATTCTACTTTCAGGCTTAGAATAAAAACAAGACAAAACAAAACTCTGATCCTTAGCATTAGAATTGCCTTAGCATATAAACACTTCATTTAGTAAGGAAATGCAATAGACTAAAGGGTAATGGAGATCACCCTCTCCATTACAGTATTAACATAAATATTTTCAAATTTATATTAATATATACTAGAATTAATACTGATTATGTCAATAAATCAATAGGTACCTTAAAAATCTTTTCCCATCTGGGGTTAAGAATCCTTTCAGATACTTAGGAGTGATAGTGGAGAAAAAAATGCATTGCCATAGGAACTAAGTGAGGCAAGACACTGTTAACCATATTACTTCGGCATTCCATATAACTCTTTGGAAAGGCTTTGCCTATATTCTGTTTGTTTTCTGTGAGGAGACTGCAAAAACATTGCCATTTTCAAAATAAAATCATTAAGTTGAAATATTTTTCTTTGACAAATAGTGCAAAAATGATAGAGTGAAAAAGAAGAATAAGCACGGCTCTACTCTATGAGGAACTCTATGTAAAATGTTGTTCACGATAAAAGGAGGAAGTCATCAGGTAAATGATGTCATCTAGTCAAATGACATGCTTCAGAAGCCGGGCATTTAAATTCTCTTAAAAACCAAACTGCTGCATTGAATAATTTAGTGTAGTTCAGTCAAATACAACTATTTGTTTCTACAGGTATTGTTTCAATAAAGGAAAAAAACCCAACAACAACAAATGAACAAAAGCACACTAAATCCCCAGAGAGAGGTTTCTTGGCAAATAAAAATCTATTCTGAAGTAGCATAATCATACCAAAACTTTTAGACTCTGCACTCAATCCATAAGACTTAGGCAAGCAAAATATTATTAGAACCAAGATGAGCAATAATCATGTATTACAAGCATGTGAATAATGCCACCCTCAAAGGCACAATAAACAGTTATTCTCTGTGAAACAAAACATTTTGACAATTATTAAAACTCTTACCACTGCACTCAATATATCTGGTATTATTAAAACATTGGGGAAATATAAATGGGCACTTCTGTTTTTGTTCATTTTAAAAAAATGAAAATTGTTAGTAATGTCTGACCTGAAGGCAGATATTCATTATAATAGTCAAACATCATAAAGTAAACTTCAAATGTTATGTATTCTACATAAATTACTCTGGAGCAACAACAAGTAGCCTCATAAACTTGCACACAAGCAGATAAATATTTCTTAAGGAAAAATTGTATATTTGAGACATTCCACACTAACGTCTCAGGAAAAGGCATTTTTAGCATAGTGCTCCATTACCTATGCTTCACACAGAATGCAGCTATCTAATTTAATTTAGCAGTAAACAAATTTCTCAGCAGTGTAATTTGTATTTTGAGAACATCTCTTAAGAATCATAGCTTGCAATATATGGTGGTTCAATGAAGAATAATCTGTAAACAATATCTCCATTTATCAACAAAGGCCATTAAAGGCCATAAAATAACCCATCCTTGACTGATTAATGCTGCCACTGAAAGGAATTTCAAGCTATTAACATCCAGAAAATATACTGCCACTGTGCTTGTGTTTATTATATAAATCACATAGTTATATGTGCTGGTATAAAGCGGTGTGTTTTCTTAACCACCTCTCCCTCACCCTCACATAATTAATTTAACATTTTTATAAGAAAGACACTTTGAAGAACGCTGAATATCTATAGAATGTAAATAACTCTCTCTACTCCCTAGGGAAAATGTGTGTTAAGGAAAATCTATTTTATATCAGATGGCTAAATATCAGTTTAACACTTATGTAGTTTGATAATTTCCATAAACATGTCATTAAAATAATTTCGCTAAATATTGCTTTACAAACTTTATTTTTATTTGTATGTATTGGTAGTTTCATCAGTGAAACTAATGGACTGTTGTAGATAAAATTGCCACAGGAAATGGTTAATTACCATCTTCATGTTTATCTTATTCCATCAGTTTTGTTATCAACATAACCATCACTGTCACTGCTCCTTCTTCCAGGGAATGTACACATAACCCGGTGAGATCACAGCCTAGAAGCTGACAGGGCTGTGTCCTCTAGGACAGATCCTAGTTCTTCCAAAGCATCTCTTTAGAAATGCTATGCAGTAGTCTTTATGCCTTAAAAACTATGGGCTTGGTGTTTTGCCAAGGCTTTAATTTTTTAGCTTTCTTTTTAAAACCTTGGTATCTCAAAAATATTTTCTTATGCTAAGTGTTTCATACAAGGCACTGTCAACATTTTACTCACACTGTCTCCTTCCATCTCTATACCACCCCATGAAATAGGTACATTTTAGCCATTTTTCAATTTTAAACAATTGGATGTCAGAGATTAATCTCTCCAAGTTGAATAGCTAGTATGTTGCAAGGTACGATTCAAATTCAGGTCTGTGATGATTAAGAAATTTATATTATTACCTGTATACTTGTCTTAATTCTTTAGCCAAGAACACCCCCAGGTTTTCCTCTCCCTCTTTCTGTAAAATATTCTTAGCTTAGCCTCCTTAATCTTTCCATTTTTTGCCCTCTAAGTAGAGTTATGCTTTGTTACATTAGTTCCTTTGGCTTTTGTAATAATATATATATGATATGAAAAGGAGAGTACAAGAAAAATGAGAGGCAGTTAAGATTTGGAATCTAGGAGACTTTCTGAAAGTAAATTGGATTGAAGAAAGTGGGCTATAAGAGCAGCCAGTAAATGACAAATAAATGAAAAAGGCATATTCTAGGACCAGGTATCCTACTGGTAATAATACATGCAAACTACATAATATTATTTGCTTTTTGTTTTGTTTCTGCTTTTATATGATAGCTGTTTGTTTCACCCATGCAACATGGGTGCATGACTTCTGTAGATCTTTGCTAATATTTCAATAAAATATCTAAATGGGTTAAACAACCACAGATATAAGACACAGATGATAACCATTGTTAAGGACAGTGCACAAAATTCAAAGGAAAACAAATACAATATAGCATTCTTTTCTGACAGTTAAGGGGTGAAAACTTGATTTTGAATATTTGTGATTCTCACTTTAAATGTTTTATAATTCTCTGTGCTATTCTCATTGTATCCTCAAGTCACATGTCTTTAGACACTAGGGGAGACCTTTGTAAATATTAAGGAAGTTGTGGTGTTACAGGAATATTGATGTTTTCATGTTTTTTTTTTTTAAATGTTCTAGATAATTTAAGTAGAAGAAATGAGAGTGACTGAAATAGGAACAAAGGATGTGCATGCTTGCTCAGTCACGCCCGACTCTTTGTGACCACACGGACTGTAGACTGCTAGGCTCCTCTGTCCCTGGAATTTCCCAGGCAAGAATACTGGAGTGGGTTGCCATTTCCTCCTCCAGGAGGGACAAAGGATACAGCAGTACTTATCCTCAACATTATCTTCTCTGATTCCTTTAGAATTCTGTTAGCACATACTTTAAAGTCATCTTTAAAATAAACACTCCCATTATACATTTAAGCTTATTCATAGCTTGGGACAATTATTTGCCCAATAATTAGGTTAACAGTTGACTCCGTAAGCTGAGATGATGGTTCACTAGCTAATGAGGAAGATGTATGTTAATGAGAAGAGAGTTTAAGGGGTCTAGACTTTTTGCGCAGTAATAGAATACAGGAGGAGCTACATACATATCTGAATCTGAAGAGACCGTAAGAGAGCAACCATAGAGCTTTAATTACTCTTCATTTAGTCCAAGCACTTCAGCAGCAATCCAGACTATGCTCAAAGCAGATCTGTGAACAGTCTACAGCATTTTAGCCTTTCATATTTTCCATCAGTCCCCCTAAAGTAGCTGCATTCCTACTCCTCTTGTACTTAAACTTTCTGCAACAAGAAGAGGATAAGAAAAATGACAAGAAAGTACAATATGAATAATAATCCTTATTGTCTTCTTAATGTCCCTCTTCTACAGTATTTTACTCTTCTTAAAAAGATAAATAACCAGAAAGACAAAAATAAATAAAAATAAACTTCATTTTCCTTTATTAAATTTATTTTCTTAGTGTATTCAGGTCTTAAAATCCTTTGGCTGTTTCTATTCAGTGGCTCTCATAGCTCAGTCAGTAAAGAATCTGCCTGCAATAAAGGAGACTCGGGTTCGATTCCTGGGTCAGGAAGATCCCCTGGAGAAGGAAATGGCAACCCACTCCAGTGTTACTGCCCGGAGAATCCCAGGGACAGAGGAGCCTGTCAGGCTACAGTCCATGGGGTCGCAAGAGTCGGACACGACTTAGCGACTAAAGAGAGAGAGATTCAGTGACTCACTACTAGTGGTTTTAGAAGAGTGGGAACCTCATCTTGTTTTAAAACAATCACTTTTTAAACAGAGATGAAGAACTAAAGCAGAAGAGACCAAAAAATGCAATAAAATGAACAAATGAAATAAAGTAAAAAAAATCCTCAGTGTAACAACAAAGTCTATATTGTGAAGGCCTTTTGTGTATAATAAAATGAGATAAATTTCTAAAACTCCATTAAAATACATTGATTGAAAAAGTATTACAGAGAGTAGCATGGAAAAATGAAGTACTTAAACTCAGCTATTCACTAACAAAACAAATTCAACTCTTTTCTTTGCATTGTTAAGCTTCTTCCCTAAAATAAAATAATTAATTTTATTTATCTAGAATGATTTTAGAACAAGTTGGTTTGGGAGGATATATGATACTGTCTGATAGCAACCTGCAGAGAAAATAATAATATAAAATTTTGGAAAGCAAAGAGCAGGATATATACTTATGGTTCTTTTTATGTTCTAAACTATTAGAATTTTTTTGCCTTTGACTTAAATTCTGTGAAGTAAATACAACTGGTTTTAGAAAAACACTTTAATGTTTTGTATGTATGACCTAACAGTTGGGCAAAAGTCATACTGAGATGAACTATAAAGTATTAATTTATACAACATAAAAACCTATTATGAACTCCAAGCAAGTTTCTTATCAATTTGCACTGTCCATCTTGATATTGTGTTTCAATATTTCTATTTAGCAGTAGTGCCCTCGTCCTCAAAGTCAATTACATGAATGGACCAACACATTATAGAATAATAAATGAAACTTGCTTTCTTTGCTCCAAAAAGGGAGATTTTGTCAGATTTTATCCCTAAAACCTAGACAATACTAGTCAAACAAATTAATGTCAATGAGGAAAATATATTTATTTATTCTTTAACTAGTAAAATGATCAGATTTCAACATTAAGGATTTAGT
>SJYQ01004771.1:4897-15675 GCA_006410935.1 Redunca redunca | reverse complement strand
TGGTTAGCAAAATACTAAGAGTATAGATTTTAGAGTTAGACAACTTTATTTAAATTCAGTTGTGTTACTTTCCAGTGAGAAGTGTATATCATATCTACATCTGTTTCCTAGCTTGTAAAATGACACTATGAATTTACCATTCACTTAATTTTTATGAACGCTAAATGATATATGTAAAGCAAATTAGTATCATGATTAATAAGTATTAAATGTTCAACATTAAATATATATACAAAAAAACTTAAACTCTAAGTGCAAGTATCATAGAATTACTATTTCCCAAAGTGTTTTTGATTAACTCCAGAAATACTTATAAAGTGCTTACACAAAATGCTTTACTTTCATAACTACACCCTAGTGGAGAACACAGAAAGTAACTGTAAAATTGTAAAATCACAACCATAATTAAATGTTAAGTGAACAACCTTGATACAAGCAAAACAAAAGGATTTATATAATAGAAAGTAGAAAAGAACCTGAATTTAACTATGTGTGGATAGTTTTTCCTCTAGGAGACAAAGTTCAAATTAAAATATAGAGTTGAATAAGAGCTCAATAAATAACCAAGTGATGGGTGTGTGTGTATGTGTGTGCACTCACACACACATGTGTTTTCCAGAAAGTACTTGAAACTTGTTTTCTGAAAAAATAACTTTTTGTAATCCACATAGTCTCAAAAATAAAGTTGAGGAATCCTCAATTTTCAAATGTCCTATCTGAGTAATTTTCAAAATTGATAGGAAAAGAGGGATAAAATAACAATTGGGAAATGGAAAGTCTAATTGGAAAAGAATTGAGAACATTAACAAAGATAAGATTATGATGTGAATCTAAAGATAAATATGAGGAGAAAAAAATAAATGGTATTCACATTGGGGAAATACAGGTTACTATATAAGCTACTGTGCTGTGCTTAGTTGATCAGTTGTGTCCAACTTTTTGCAATCCCATGGATAGTAGCCTTCCAGGCTCCTGTGTCCATGGCTTCTGTGTCTAGCCTGAGATACTCCAGGCTAGAATACTGGAGTGGGTTGCCATGCCCTGAACTTCCCAAGCCAGAGATCAAACTCAGGTCTCCCACATTACAGGTGGATTCTTTACTGTTTAAGCCACCAGGGAAGCCCTGAGGTGATTTTAAATGCTGTAATGAATTCTTCCAAAGTGATGGAAATGAAAACCTAAATACTAGGCAAGACTTATAACATTAATTCTTTGTGACTTGAGCATGAATATCTTTGCCTGTCCTAACGTGGATCTGGTCATCATCTTCATCAAAACTTCACCTATGTTTCTGAAATAATTTAAAAAAAAAATCCCCTACTTGTTGTTGTTCAGTCACTAAATCGTGTTCAACTCTTTGTGACCCCATGGACTAGAGCACACCAGGCTTCCCTGTCCTTCACTGTCTCCCAAAGTTTGATGGAATTCATGTCCATTGAGTCAGTGATGCTATCTAACCATTTCATCCTCTGCTGCTCTCCATCTTTCCCAGCATCAGGGTCTTTTCCAATGAGTCAGCTCTTTGCATCAGGGGGCCAAATTATTGGAGCTTCAGCATCAGTCCTTCCAATGAATATTCAGGGTTAATTTCCTTTACGGTTGAGTGGTTTGATGTCCTTGCAGCCCAAGGGACTCTCAAGAGTCTTCTCCAGCACCACAATACAAAAGCATCAATTATTTGGTTGCTCAGCCTTCATTATGTAAGCTCAGCCTTCAGTCGTCCATACATGACTACTGCAAAAGCCATAGCCTGAACTATACTGACCTTTGTCAGCAAAGTAATGTCTCTACTTTTTAATACACTGTCTAGGTTTGTCATAGCTTTTCTTCTAAGGAAATTAACACTAACTTGACGTTGTAGATTCTGTATAAAAAGATAGTCTGATATGCATATATTTTTGATGATAGTATTGATTTCTATTAAATCTTTGAACAAATAAAGAAAAGAGGGCATTTTGTTCATCACAAAATTGCAACCATCACTGGGATAGCATGTAGCAGCTGCCTAACAGCTCTGCAGTCTGGAAACTACAGGGAGAAATTTGGCAGGTGGAATGCAATTACCCAAACTGGACCTCATCCAGATGTACAGGGCAAACACCCTTTCACTCTTACAGATTGCTTTCAAATCTTTAAGGGTCATAAAAAATTAGTGATTTCATTTTTTATATCTCACTCAAAATATACCCAGCTTTGTCACATTAAAAAAAAATTAAAATCAACTGTCTTTTGACAAAAAGCAAGTCTAATAATACTGTTTTACTGTTGGAGTGCACTCATATAATAAAGTGTAGATATATTTTGTGCTTTTAATTAAACGCTGAATTTTGCTCTCATTCCACATTTCCATCATATGCTGAAAACAGTATATGATGAATGGCAAACAAATTTCTTTTCTTTGTGAGACTGAAACATAATTTTTTCAAATGAAGTCACTCCCCACAAGGAGTATTTTTTTTTTTACCTGAGATTAATAGCAAACAAATGTGTTAAAATTTTACATATATTTATTTTATAATGGTTCATATCTTAACAATTAATTCTCTCTTCTTCCATACCATTACTTATTTAATTCTAACTCAGAAAAAAATATGTGATATCTGAATTTTGGGAAAAAAAACACCGACAAATCTTGGTTTTGATCAAGCGTTTGTTATATGATTTTGGAGCAGATTTTTCAGATTTCCTGTCTACTTTACTATGCTACCTCCTATAAAAACTTTCAGACCCTCTCATTTTATGTTCTAAATATTATTATCTGCTACTTTCAGGGGGAAATTAATCAATATTTTTTGGTTTATGTTGATTTGGTGAACAATAGTAAACAAATACTTGTGCTCAACAAGTTTTTCAATTAACCTTAGAAATTGAAATAAATAAAGATTTAATACAGATATTCGTCTCTATTTGTATTTAAAATCAGGTGGTCTACTTTTTTTGACAAATGAGAAAATGCCTCATTTTTCTGATCATATCTCACTTAGATTTCTTTGGACATTGTCCTGTCTAGCATTTGACCTTTATTTTATGCTTATTTAAACTTTTATTTAACTGAATACACTAACTTGTACTTGTCCAATGTGAGTTTCATTTTGTTTCTCTCTACTCATATTTGATACATTTAATTACATTATATTCCTGTCTGTGTCAGTGTTGTCAATTCTTCTCTTTTTATTATTATATGGAATTTGGTAATTTTAAGTACAGATTTGATATTATCACATCAGCAACTTACTAAAATTTTCCTAAATTGACTTCATGTATAGAATTTTTTACTTCTGCTCAAGTTTTGAATCAGTCTCCTTCTCTAAGGGTACTATATATGAAGTAGATGTTATTTTAACATCTAGAATGGTAATGCTTACAGCAATTGTATTACAGTATATATTAATCTGTTAATATCACCACCAACAGACATTTTTCCCTATTAAAAGTGAAATTAATTGCAGTTTTCTTTCCTCTCAAGTTATGCTTCATTCTGAGTTTGCAGATTTTCATCAGAACAGCATTAAGTGGTTCAGGACGTTTTGTTCTTGTTCACTCACTAATTCATGTTAGACTCTTTGAGACCCCATTGGCTACAGCACACCAGTCTCCCCTGTCCTTCACTATCTCCCAGAGTTTACTCAAATTCATGTCCATTGACTTGGGGATGCCATCCAACCATCTCATTTTCTGTTGACCCCTTCTCCTCTTGCTCTTAATCTTTCCCAGCATTAGGGTCTTTTCCAATGAGTCAACCTTTCTCATCAGGTGGCCAAAAATTGGAGCTTCAGCTTCAGCATCAGCATCAGTCCTTCCAGTGAATAATCAGGATTTATTTCCTTTAGAATTGACTGGTTTTATCTCCTTGCAATCCAAGAGACCTTCAAGAGTCTTCTGTAGCACTACAATTTGAAAACATCAATTCCTAAGCACTCAGCCTTCTTTATGGTCCAACACTCAGACTCATACATGAGTAATTGAAAAACCACAGTTTTAGCTATATGGACCTTTGTCAATAAAGTGATGTCTTTGCTTTTTAATATGCTGTTTCGCTTTGTCATAGTTTTCCTTCCAAGGAGCAAGCATCTTATGATTTCAAGGCTTCAGTCATCATCCACAGTAATTTTGGAGATCCCCAAAATAAAATTTGTCACTGTTTCCACCTTTTCCCTCTCTATTTGCCATGAAATTATGGGACCAAATGCTATGATCTTAGTTTTTTAATGTTGAGTTTAAGCTAGCTTTTACACTCTTCTTTTTCATTCTCATCAAGAGAAATTGAAAGAAAGAATTGAAAGAACTTGAAGAAAACACAAACAAATGGAAAGATATTTTGTGTTCGTGGATCAGAATTAAAATGTTCATAAACCCAAAGCCATCAGTAGATTTAATTCAATACATTAAATTCTCAATTATTTTTAAACAGAAATAGAGAAAAAAAAGTTCTACAATTTTTATGTAACCACAAAAGACCCCAAATAACCAAATCAAGTTCTATGAAGAGCAAAGTTGGAGGGTTTGGTCAATTAATGTACAAAAAAATGAACCAAGAATATGTAAGGAGAAAAGACAGCCTCTTCCACAAGTGGGGAAAAGTGGACAGATTCATGTAAAACAATACAATTAGAACATCTCTCCATATCATTAAAAAAAAAAAAAAGTTAAATACCTAAGGGTAAAATTTCAAACCATAAAATTCCTAGAAGAGAACATACCCAGAACATGTTTTGACATAAATTGTAGCAAAATTTTTTTGGATCTGTCTCCTAAGTTAAATGAAATAAAAGTAAAAAAATAAAAAATGGGACCTAATAAAACTAATAAGGTTAAGCCTAATTAAAGCTAATTAAACTTTGAACAGCAAAGCAAACGATCCACAGAATGAAAAGATAATCTATAAAGTGGGAGAAAATATTTGCAAGTGATATATTCAACTGAAAAGTGAAAGTCAACTCAGTCATGTTCAAGTCTTTGGGACCCAATGGACTGTATACAGTCCACGGAATTCTCCAGGCCAGAGTATTGGAGTGGGTAGCCTTTCCCTTCTCCAGGGTATCTTCCCAACCCAGGGATTGACCCAGGCCTCCTGAATTGCAGGCAGATTCTTTACCAGCTGAGCCACAAGAGAAGCCCAAGAATATTGGAGTGGGTAGTCTCTCCCTTCTCCAGGGATCTTACCATCCCAGTAATAAAACCGTTGTCTCCTGCATTACAGGCAGATTCTTTACCAACTGAACTATCAGGAAAGCCCTATAACTGACTAGAGATTAATAACCAAAATATGTGAAAAGTTCATACAACATAATATGAAAAAAAAGAATGAGCAAATAACCTGAATAGAGTTTTTTTTTTTTTTTTCCCCAAATAAGACATAAATGGTAAACAGGCACAGGAAAATATTATCAGCATTCTTAATTACTGCTAAGGCTCTTCAGTCATGTCCGACTATGTGCAGCCCCATAGATGGCAGCCCACTAGGCTCCCCCGTCCCTTGGATTCTCAAGGCAAGAACACTGGAGTGGGTTGCCATTTCGTCCTCCAATGCATGAAAGTGAAAAGTGACAGTGAAATCGCTCAGTCGTGTCCGATTCTTAGCAACCCCATGGACTGCAGCCCACCAGGCTCCTCCATTGATGGGATTTTCTAGGCAAGAGTACTGGAGTGGGGTGCCATTGCCTTCTCCTCTTAATTATTAGAGAAATGCAAACCAAATCCCCAAAGTGATATCTCCTCACATCAGTCAGAATGGCTGCCATCGAAAAAATATCTACAAATAACAAATGTCGGTAATATTATGTAGAAAAGGCAACCCTTGTACACTTTGTGGAAATGTAAATCGGTGCTGTCAGTATGGAAAACATAGGATGATTCTTAAACAAACTAAGAATATAACTGCCATATGATCCAGTGCTTCTACTCCTGGGTACATAACCAGAAAAATGAAAACACTAATTCAAAAAGAAGCACTATTTATAATAGCCAAGATATGGAAGCAATCTAAGTATCCATCATTACATGGATTAATAAAGAAAAACATATAAATTATATATAGATATATGCAATGGATTATTAACTAGCTATAAGAATGGAAATCTCCTATTTTCAGGAATGTGGATGAATCTAGAGAATATTATGCTTAGTGAAATAAGTTAGAGAAAGAAAAATGCTGTATAGTATCACTTATACTTGGAACCTAAAAAAATAGCACAAAGAAATTATATAACAAAACAGAAACAGCTTCACAGATATAGAAAAGAAGCTAATAGTTACCAGAGCGGAGAGGGAAGAGGGGAGGGTAAAGTTAATGGAATATAAAAGTACAAACTACTATGAATGAAATAGATAAAACACAAGGATATACTGTATGGCATAGGGAATTGCTGCAATTACCTTGTAATGATTTTTAATGAAGATACTCTACAAAAATACTGAATCACTATGTTGTACACTTGAAAACAATATAATATTGTAAATCAGCTATATTTCTATAAAGAGAGCTATGTAAAGAAATAATCTTTAAAGGTAAAAAACAAAAAATTGAAAAGTTGGAGGCCTGACTAAAGGGCTAATGATGATTACCTAATATACAAACCAACAATCTAACATTTTTTATAAATTGTTTTCTTGCCTGGAGAAGTGGGATAAAACCTTTCATAGGTTATAGAGAGAGGAAAGCAAAATGAACTCTAATGCTGCATTATTAGTTTTCTGAACCTGGTAAACAATTCTGTTTCCCCCACATTTTACCTTCTCAGTGCAGTGTATAGCAACACATATAGACGATCCCACTGAAAAACTCTACAAAAACCCTCCACTTGCTACTATTTCATTATTCATGACCTCAATATAGTTATTGAATTACTTCCTCTTTATCCTTGAGCCACCATATTTATCTTATTTCACCAATCATTCCTAATCCCAAGAATGATCTATAGATTGTTGGAAACTACAACTTAAACCTTGACACTTCTGGAAATGTTACATTTTATTACTGAGTTCAGGTGAACACAGTCTTTCCTTCTTTCCTTCATCTCTTCCTCTGCCTTCCTCCTTTCTCTCCACCTCCTCTATCTTTTCTCTCTCTTATCTTTGTTTTTAAAGCTGAGAGAATAAAGTTAACCATAAGGGAGTGATTGAAAAAGTTTGAATACAATAGGACTATGAGAAAAATTGAGATTTTTTTTCCTGTAAATCTGTCAAACTACATCCAGGGGAGTAATAGACTCCAAGCTCTCCTATTTTTTTTTTTTTAACTGTATAGCCATTTTCTGATTGAGCTAATGGAGACTTTAGAGTGATGACTTGTCAGGTGAGCATACTCCTACTGTATGTCACATCATTTTTCTTTTCAAAAAATGCTACAGATCAGTCATGCAGGTTCATTTGTAAAATAAGTGAGAAGAGGAATAGTGATAATTTTGATTCATATAAAGAGAAAATGTTATAAATATTTAATATAGCAGAATGTGAAATGTCCTCAAAAAGACAAATATTGTGAATATGAAACAGTCAGATTAAGATTCAGCATAGATTAATTTCAACCATATTAAATAAAAGTGCAATACATAAGGACATTTTTTAACATAATATCTGTTTCTCTGTGTCTAATATTTTCCACAGGATTGTGCCTTGTTTCAAATTCTCCCTCAGTGTATAATTATTTTAAAGAATAGTCCTGAAGATAAAGCAAGTGTAAATGATTAGCTCACCTCCTAAGGCATCAATGTGGAAAAGTCTCCTTAAGATGTCCAAGTATAACAATTTAAAAAATATATTTTGTGAGTTCAATCCAAGATATGTTAGCATTAATTTATGAATATTCTTTTTTTTATTTTTATTTTAACTTTAGTTTATTTTACAATACCGTATTGGTTTTGCCAAACATTGACATGAATTCACCACGAGTGTACATGCGTTCCCAAACATGAATCCCCTCCCACCTCCCATTCTTTAATTAAATCTAGTTTCAGTGAATTCTTATCAATCTGGATAAATAAACAGTCTATGCAGATAAGTCTACATGCAACAACTAAAAGTTTCACTGTACTGTCCCCTTCTCCTACTCCCTATAAACTGTGCCCCAAATTGGCTTGTGATTTCATATGACTCCACTTCTTTTACCTGTCCTGGGTGCTTTCAAGATGTGTTACATTGTTTCTTACGTTAAATAAGTTAACTATCTTACATCTATGTTTTCAGCCTTGTTTTCCAACATTTCCTAAAATTCCAAAGTCACTTGCACAAATAAAGAAAAAAAATTAAAATCAACAATATACTCTAAAACATTCACTTGAATATAGGCAACACAATTTTATTCCATGTAACATATTTATTGTGGTCTAACATTCATAGTTAACTCTTCACTTGTACACTAAATTTATTCACTATTCATATGCCATAAAACAGATATATTGATATTGATGAGTCATAGATAAGAATATCCAATTGCATGGCAAACGGAATCATAATCTTCTGCTCCTGAACTAAGAGTTTAGAAACAAATAGAGATCAAGTCATTAAATGAGTATCATAAGTCATGCTGTTACCTTTCCATGTAAAATTATCCTATCTAACATTGATAAAATGTACATGTCTAGTAGGCCACTAAATATGACACTCCTTTTGGATGGAAAATAAAATTTCATTCTTTGAGTGCATAAATTCTGTAACTCATTTTTCCTGGTAAACCAGTGAATAATTTAAATTCAGAAAACATCATACCTGGGGTGTGTATTAGTACTGCCCTAGAGTAGCTCCTAGGTAAAAGTCCATGAACATGCATGCATGTTAAGTCACTTCAGTTGTGTCTGACTCTGTGTGACCTCTGGACTGTAGCTTGACAGCTGTCCATGGAATTCTCTACGCAAGAATACTGGAGTGGCTTGCCATTTCCTTCTCCAGGGGATCTTCCCAAGCCAGGGATTGAACCTGCATCTATTATGTCTCCTGCATTGACAGTCAGGTTCTTTACTGCTAGTGCCACCTGGGAAGTCTGTAAAATCTATGAGACAATATAAAAAGTCAAAAATTCTAAATAATCACCACAAATATTAATAAGAGAGATAAGTAAATTATAGGTCATGAATCTTGACCAGTAGCCAGAGAATCAGGTCAAGCATGATGTCAGCAGTGGAGATGGAACTGTAGCAAACATCAATTTAGAACACTGAAAAGTGTGAACAAGCAGAGAAAGAACAGAGTACTGGTCAGTTCAGTAACAACCAAAATGTCTTTATATTTGAAGTACCTTGCATAGTCCTTATCAAAAATCTTCCACTATTGAATATGTTCAGTCTACATGTACTGAGCATACCTACACAGGTCAGACTCAGTATAAGAAAATGTGTAAAAAATAAAAGTCATAGGACATAATAGGTTATGATGCTTGCTTGTCCTTGTCCTTGTGATTATTAAAACATAAGTTACAGAAATGAGGTGCATGGAAAACAAATGTTACAAGTATGGAATATGTTTAAGGAATTTCAAAAGAGTATTAATCTCTTCCAAGTAATCAGAAATTCATCCTAAGTATGCCCTTTTAAAATCACTTTTAAAATTTTACATCTGTGTATCTTTTGCTGTCTTGCATACAGGATTATTGTTACCATCTTTCTAAATTCCATATATATGCGTTAGTATACTGTATTGGTGTTTTTCTTTCTGGCTTACTTCACTCTGTATAATTGGCTCCAGTTTCATCCATCTCATTAAAACTGATTCAAATACATTCTTTTTAATGACTGAGTAATACTCCATTGTGTATATGTAGTGGGATACTATCTTTAGCACAGAACCCTGCAAACAAACATCTGGTGGTCCAGCTTCTTCAGCAACAGTCACTACATGAGAACGTATCAGCCTTAAGTATGAGAAGCTTAAGTACTTTCTTCTCAATTTTGCTGTGAACTGAAAACAGGTATAAAATTAAAATTTTATTGGAAAAAATAAACAGGGTATAGGCTATAAAGAAGTAAAGCAGTAAACTGTTGTTCTATGAACAGAGACAAGCAATGTACAGGAGAAAGAGGAATAAGCATCATATAAGAAACTGATTTAAGTGCATTGTTTAGCTTAAGAAATACTGAAGCTTAATGAACTACCCTTCTTTGGAATGCCATTTATTGTCATAAAAAAGATGGTACCTCACTGTCAATCCTGTTTCTCAAGAAACAAATAAAAACTAAAACACTTAGCTATAATAATATGTGTCTGCCAAAGGCCTACACAATCATCTTTACATTCAAGAATGAAACAGTGTGCTAATAAAATCAGTTGCAAAATTCATAAAATACTTGGTACTAATCATTAAAAATTGCTATCAACAGGGTTTTAGTATATAGATTTTTTATGGAGCCGATTTTTTTCTTTTATAATTTTTTAAACTATAGCTAGGATACCATCTGTATAGCAAGGAAAATATTTAATGAAGGATGAGTAAAAGCAAATATTAGCCATAGCCACATGTACATCTATCTGTTCTACTTTGNATTTAATGAAGGATGAGTAAAAGCAAATATTAACCATAGCCACATGTACATCTATCTGTTCTGCTTTGGCAGCAAGTGACATTTGAATCCTCTCTATTCAACAGCAGCAACATATTAATCTATGTATGCATGCTTTTCCAGAAAAACATTTCTTTCAGTTTAAGAAATAAATGGTACTTTAAGATCTTCTAGAACACAGTGATCTTTCAATTCTAGATTTAGAATTTATATCATAGAAATAGAAGAAACGAGAGTGAGAGAGAGAGAGAGATCATTTTGATCATTTTAAACTCTTGTCTAAGAACA
>SJYQ01004770.1:68192-85062 GCA_006410935.1 Redunca redunca | reverse complement strand
AGTGGGTTGCCATTGCCTACTCCAATATCTCCCTAGAATTGTCCAAACGTAAGCCTTAACTGTGAGCATTTGTAACCTTAAACAGCCCATAAGAAATATAAGGGACTTCTTTTCCTTAAGAGTCTTTTATTTCCATTTTAGGAAATAGTGAGAGAGATTAAACTGCCATATACTACAACACGGATGAACCTTGAGGACACTACGCTAAGTGAAATAAGCCGGTCACAGAAGGACAAAGGCTGCATGATTTCATGGACATGAGGGATCTAAAGTAGTCAAGTTCACAGAAGCACAAAGTAGAAAGGTGGTTGCCATGGGTTAGGGGGAGGGGAAGTGGGGAGTTGCTGTTCAGTGTTCCTGCAAGACGAAAAAGTTGTAGAAATCTGTGCACCAGTGTGCACATATGTAAAAATACTGTATGTACACTTCATTTGTTAAGATGGTAGATTTTATGTTATGTGTTTTCACTCTTACTTTTTTAAAAAAGGAAACAGTGAGATTAAAATGACCTATTTATTAGTGATTCCTTTTTTGCACCATTCCATGCCTCTTTCAATACACCATTGAGTGTCATATGCTCCCCAAAACTCCTCAAGCCTAAAAAAGTTTTACTTGTTTTTATATTAAAAACAGAAATGTTTCTCCCTTCTTCTTGCAGGATTCACAGGGTGGATAAGGAGGGGTATCTCATACAAACCATACATAAGGAAAAGGATCCTGCAATTCCCAGAAGTTTAGAAATCATGGATCTGAAGATATGTTGAGGTTTCAGAAGAAGTGGTCTTTAAAAACATCTGAGTGTTTGAAATGCTAAATTCTAAAGGACTGCTGTCACCAGTTCACTATCTAATTCTTCACAAGAGCCAAGACCTGTAGACACAATGCCCAAGAGATCAAGGCAAAACAGAAGACAGTGACGACTCAGATAAGCAATGAGCTAATGCCCAGATGAGAGGAGCCTATTAATACATCAGTGATGGGAGAGAACACTAAGAAGACTGAAATACTTTCTATTCATTAAGACATGATCGAGGGGTCAAAAGTGAGGAACATACAGATAGCGAGATTCTGTTATATCATTTTCCATAAAAAGGAACGAAAATATCAAAAGAGAGGAAATAGTACACAAAGGGTTGATTATCGTTGCCGGGTCAGCCAGGAATGGGGTTAGTGGAAGGTAGGGAGGAAGTAAAAGGAAACTTTGGGTGTTAAACAAACAAGGAGAAAGGGACACATTAATTTTAGAACCTATACGAATGCTCTCAAAGCTGACTGATGTCTGGAGTGTGCTTTCTCTTTAGTCATTCCTTAGCTTGCTACCTTTTTTTTTAAACATTAAAAGCTGATTCTGTGAAGCTTTTCGATTGCCACTCTGGGGTGCAAGATCCATCTGAAGGACATGAGAGAAAAGCCAAAGC
Source organism: Redunca redunca (assembly GCA_006410935.1). NCBI lineage: Eukaryota > Metazoa > Chordata > Mammalia > Artiodactyla > Bovidae > Redunca > Redunca redunca. The sequence continues at coordinate 83,644 of SJYQ01004770.1, read as the reverse complement.
TCTAAGGAGGCCTTTCTGGCCAAGACTAGAGACGTGTTCTGAGCCTCTTACTCAGACACATCAGAGGGTTCAGGGTGAGTGGCTTCTGCGAGGGGTGCTCCCAGGAGTCAGGGTGAAGGAGACTTACATCCTCTCCTTGTACAGTAGGTCCCCTACATACAAACCTTCAAGTTGTGAACTTTCAAAGATGCCAACAAGTCCCTGTATGGCAGCTGTCATACTGTACTACTATACTTTTCAATGTGTTGTACCTTAAGATTAAAAACGTTTTATTTTTTTGTTTTTTAATGTATTATTTGTGTGAAAAGTATTATAAACCTATTACAGTACAGTGCTATATAGCCCATTGTGTTAGTTGGGTACCTAGGCTAACTTTGTTGGACTTATGAACAAATTGGATTTACAAGCGTGCTCTGGAACTGTGAAACTTGTTCATATGTAGATGACTTACTGTATTATTTCAGGACAGAATGTTACCATGAGACACACTGACTTGTCCAGGAGGAAAACTCACATTCATGTACAAGCAATAAGGCTTCTCTGAGTCTCTTGGGCCATCTGCGAGGCTGCATGGAGCAGAAGAGAAGAATTGTTGTTTTTCAGCTGCCCAGTTGTGTCTGACTCTTTGTGACCCCATGGACTGCGGCACACCAGGCTTCCCTGTCCTCTACTATCTCCTGGAGTTTTCTCAAGTTCATGTCCGTTGGGTGACACCAGCTAACCATCTTATCCTCTGCTGGCCGCTTATCCTTTTGCCTTCAATCTTTCCCAACATCAGGGTCTTTTCCAATGAGTCACCTCTTTGCATCAGATATCCACAGTATTGGAGCTTCAGCTACAGCATCAGTCCTTCCAATGAATATTCAGTTCTTTCATGAATATGCATTAGAAGAGAGGGAAAAGATGGTTGATGAGCAGAAGCTGGGGAGGAACCAGAGGCTGGGCCTCAGGGGAACCTCCAGTTACTGGGCTCTCTCTCTTCAGGTTGTTTATGGTTCCTCACAACAAAAGCCAGACAGGAGGCCGGCCATCAGAAGGCTTCAGCACCAGGAGTTCTCTTTAGATCTCCTGTGGGAATCCTAGGTGAGTCTTCTTTCTTCTAAAAGTCCTCCCAGAGCAGGACATTGTCTCTTCAAAATGCTCAGAACACTGCATAATGTCTTATTAAGAAATTAATTTTATAAAGAGGAGGCTGGCTTAAATAAGAATGAAAAGTGAGGAGACACTCATTTTGTGTTTGACAGAGTTTTTTCTATCTTTATTTCCTCTATTCTGTCCCCTCATCCCAGGTCTGATGAGCTTATTATATTCACACAGGTTCTGTTTATCTATGCATTCCCATCATGGCTAACGAATTGAAAGAAGCCCATTTCCCGCTGAAAATCACATTTAACGGATCCCTTTGGGGACAGAAAGACGTGCACACCATTTAAAACGATTAGTTTATGGGAGGAAGAAGTCAGGCCCCAGTCACTCCTCTGCATTAAGCTCTAGTTAAAATGAGGTGGGCGCCCCAGGCCACATTTATAATGATGGAAGCCACTCAATCTCTGACTGCAGTACTGAACCTCTATGAGACCACAATCATTCTCAACACTATGCAAAATGAACCACCAAAAGCTTACGTAAGAATGCTTCTCTTCTGAATTCCTAAGAACATTTGAGCCAGCTCACAAACTGCGGGGAGGGGTAATAAGCAATGAGCATGGGATGGGGAGAGGGGCTCAGTGCATTCTTCTATTAGATTAAGATTACTTCCTCCTGAAAAACAAACGCAATTGATCTTGAAGATCAGTGTTAAATGGTACAACATAATGTATTAAAGAATTTATTGAGGGGACTTCCTTGGCAGTCCAGTGGTTAGAAATCTGGGCTTTCCCTCCCAAGGGCGTGGATTCAAACCCTAGTTGGGGTACAAACCCTCAAACCATGCTGTGTGGCCAGAAAAAAACAATTTTATTGAAATAAAACTACTAATTGAAAAGGGCAGTTTTTCTGCATATGGGCTCTCCCTACATGTGTTCATTTTACACTATGTTCTATTTCCTCTGCTCTGAACACACCAGGCTTACCTGGTTAATGAAGCCCCTCAGTCTGTTTGCATATGGTGGCAGTGAAACCTAGCTGGAGGAAGTGTGTAAATGGGTACAAGATGCAGCACAAATATATTTGAGCCAAAAGTGATGCTGATCAGTACACAACTCTAGGTCCTGCTGATGGTCCCATCTATACATTTGGGGTCTGAAATGCTAGCTTAGAGTTTACAAAGAATATTCCTCCTGCTACAGCCTTTGGAAAGCCTCTTCTCGTCAAACACTACATCCCAAGCTGCCATTGAGTACACACTGCTGCTGCTGCTAAGTTGCTTCAGTCATGTCCGACTCTGTGCGACCCCGTAGATGGCAGCCCACCAGGCTCCCCCGTCCCTGGGATTCTCCAGGCAAGAACACTGGAGTGGGTTGCCATTTCCTTCTCCAATGCATGAAAGTGAAAAGTGAAAGTGAAGTCGCTCAGTCCTATCTGACTCTTAGTGACCCCATGGACTGCAGCCTACCAGGCTCCTCCACCCATGGGATTTTCCAGGCAAGAGTACTGGAGTGGGGTGCCATTGCCTTCTCCTGCCATTGAGTACACACAGGTCTCATTAAATCAGGCGAGTTCTACTTCGGCAAGGAGAGAAGAACTGGCCAGCCAGAGGCCTGCTGTGCCTCTCACATCAGCAGGTCTGTTTCCCTCCTCCATCTGTGCTGACCAGAGGATGTTCGCTTTCCATCTGGTGCTGTCCTTGGTTCTTGATCATTCAGGCTTAGATTAAGCATCCCCAGATTCCAACACTGGTGGGTTCCAACACACACAAGGTAAGATAGCCTCCTTGGTTTTTCCTGGGTGGTCACTCATCGGGCAGAGTCCCGCAATAGCAGGCACTGGGGCATCCTCCCAGCCCATAGTCCTGGTGCCCAGTCCAGCAGAAAGGGCTGGCCTCAGTCAATATCATGGCAGGTCTAAGGGAGCCACGCTGCTGTAACGCAGTATCCATTGGGGGTTGGTACCAGGAGTCCTGTGGATATCAAAAGCTACAGATGCTCAAGTCCCTTACATGGAATGATACAATACAATGAATACAGGCAGCTCTTGGAATCTGAGAATGCAAAAATCTGTGGATAGGGAGGGCCGACTGTCCTTGTGGAGGAATCTGGGTACTCAGGAAGGCAGGTCCACACTGGGTTTCAAAATTTTGAGTCTGCTTAGGAGGACTTGTCTTTTTTTTTTTTTTTTTAATTGCAGTATTTGCTTTATTGTGGTGGTCTGGAACCAAACTTGCAGTATCTCTGAGGTGTGCCTATATATTCTTTGTTAACAGCTTTATTGAGATGTAATTTAGATACCATTCAATGCACCTGTTTTAAGTGTATAATTCAGTGATTTTCAGTGTATTTAGAATTATGCAGCCATCATCACAATAGAATTTTAGAATATTTTCATCCTCCCCAAAAGAAACTCCACACCAAGTTTATTCCTTATTCCCACCATTTCTTGGCAACCACAAATCTCCTTTCAGCCTCTGCAGACTTTCCTATTCTGGATATTCCATACAAATGGAATCATACATTTATACACTGCCATATATAAAACAGATAACCAATAAGAACCTACTGAATAGCACAGGGAAGTACATATTTTATAATAACCTATAAGGGAATCACTGTGATGCACAACTAAAACTAATACAACATTGTAAATCAACTATACTTTAGTTAAATGGAATTATACAACACGTGGTGCTTCCCTGTTGGCTCAGTGGTCAAGAATCTGCCTGTAATGCAGGAGGAGACTCAAGAGATGCAGGTTCGATCCCTGGGCTGGGACGATCCCTTAGAGAAGGAAATGGCAACCCACTCTAGTATTCTTGCCTGGGAAATCACACGGACAGAGGAGCCTGGTGGGCTACCTACATGGGATCGCAAAGAGTTGGACTCAACTCAGGAGAACTTGTCTTGAAGAGTTTTTCTCTGAGGATTGTGAACCTTCCTTCAGGAAGAGAGGTGGCTATAAAGAAAGCCTCGGACTGTCTGGGATTACCAGGTCTCTGGATCTGCAGAGGCAGTGGGATGGGCCTCCTGGGCAGCTTGCGCAGCTGCAAGGGTACTGGCAAGGCTTTGCGTCAGGCTGGATACGCCACCACAGTCATAACCATTGCCTCCAATGTCCCCCACGTCACTGCCCACTTGTGGAGAACTTTCTAAAGTGTGTTATCTTACCTGCCCCACAGCACAGTGCTTTGAAGTTGGTTGGGAGCCTCTGTGACCCTACTGCATGGAGGTGAGGAAAGCCAGGAGAGTGGGGGTGGGCCTAGGGGATGGGAGTAGGGGGTGATCGGGACTAAGGAACCTGCCCAGGCCAGCGGCTCACACAGCAGGTCCTGGTCTGAGCATGCAGATGTCCAACTGGCCTGCCCTGCTTTCCTCTTTGGAAAACGTACCTCAAACCCAAAACTAAACCATTTTTATTGTCTCTGCCTTTCTATTCCTCTCTTCTACCTGCCATGGAAGGTATTAAAAGGTGAAAGTGAGCCATTACTGGCGTCTGGGTTCTGCCTGTCAATCAGATGCGTCTAAAAGCGCCACTGGCTTCTCTCATTTATGTCTGTCAGTGTTCAGGATGCTCCAGTTTCCTCTCCAGCCTGACTTTAGGGACTTAACATCACTCTTGTAAAATGCTCCATTCCTTTCCCTTTATCTCTTGAAACTGAAGGAGGCCCTCCTTTCATACAACCATTTGCTTTCTGCCCTCTATATACCATTCTAATAACTGAACCCTCTTTTTTTTTTTAACACTTTTTCAGACTGCTTGCATCAAGTCTTTCAATTAAAAGAAAAAAGATACAGTTCCTAAAAAAAAAAGTTGCCAGCACCTAAGTATTGCCATGCTTTAGGAACTTGTACTTCATTTGGTATAATCTATGTTAAAACAATATAGCATTATCTACTTTGAATGCACTAGAAGCCCTCGGGGTAGTGTTTTTGTAGGAGAGGTATTAAATCTGGTTGGAACTTGACAAGAAACAGTGTCATGTGGGGGAAATCCATGCCCGTTGAACCCTTGACTGATCACATTTCAAAGCCTGGTGCTTTGCTAAAGGGCATCTTTATTTAAAAAATAAAGCAATCCTATTACTCAGAACCTTCTCTGCACACCATAGCTTTGAAGGAATTTGATAGTTTGCAAATTCAAAGTTGAAAATTAAAAACCCACGAATAAGACTTGAATCCATTTATTCATGGTAAAATGAATATCGCTTTGAAAAGTCTATCTTCATTAGGATCATTTCGATGTAATCTGATCTGGTGTGAGTCTGTTTAACTAGGCTCTTGCCACAGAAAGAGACTCATTTTCCAAAAAAACGAAGCACTGTCTTCAAAGGACTCAGGAGGTACCACAGAATAATATTAACTGAAGTGCAATTCGTTTTCAAGGATGTTTCATTGTTTTCTTAATCAGTGTTATTTTTATTTTTCCAGATTTAGTGTACCTCTTCCCCTTCCCCCTCAAAGGCATTAAAATAAATCCTGATCCCTGCAGGAGAGATCAGAGCCTCCCAGTTCATAGAGGAATGTCCGTCCCTCCAAGCTTGGGGAGGTTTCCTAACTAATGAACTAGAACACTGTCAGACGTCTCGTTGCCAAGTAATATATTAAAGTGCTTTTCTAATGAGATTTCTGCAAGGTAACTATAAAACCATAAAAAGCACACTAAGCTTCAGTGAAGCAAAAACATTAAAAAAAATAATCAAATGCCTTTAAGGAAAAGAATTCAACACAGCAGTTAAAAAGCTGAAGAGAATTTGACAAGTGGAAAAAATAAAGCTTAACAATTTCACATCTGAGAAAAAGGGTGGACACAAAGCAGAGCAGCGTAGGGGTGAGATCAAAAGAAGCTTCCTGGTGATCTCTGTACCCGCCTTTCAACATCTCCTTTCCACGCATCCCTGTCTGTTTGTAACATGGACCTGTGATAAACACGTCAACAAATGTCCCCTTGTATGAAAAGAAGGAATAGCTCATTTTTAGAACTTGTTCCTGAGAATGTAGGAACAAATCTCGAATACCAAGGATCTCTTTGTTAGACCAGCATAGTAGGAACTCTCACTCGAAATACAAACAATAGCAATGACACTCAGCCTCTACCATGGACCACTCAGAAAGTGCTTGGGGAAAATCCTTCTGTTGGCTCCTGCTTATCGCTTGCATGCATGCTCAGCCATGTCTGACTCTTTGCAACCCTATGGACTGCAGCCCGCCAGGGTCCTCTGTCCATGGAATTCTCCAAGCAAGAATACTGGAGTGGGTTGCCATTTCCTTCTCCAGGAGATCTTCCTGACCCAGGAATAGAACAGTGTCTCCTGCATTGGCAGGTGGATTCTTTGCCTCTGAGCTCTCTGGGAAGCCCCCATATCACCCCGCCTTTATAATTTAACCATGGAGCCCAGAATGACATCAGTGAGTCCGGAAGGCTGGAGGCCAGTGTCTGGGTCTGCAATTGTGTGGCCCTATGGCTCCAGTGCGTTCTGTACTGCAGTGTGTTCGGTTCTGTTCTGTTTGGGCCAGTCCTGCAGCCCTGGGTCTTGTTCAAGAGGTTAAGAGTGGAAGCCACCCATCAAAGACTGGTGTGGGGTCTGAAAACCAACACAGAAGATGATGTGGGTGTTTAGCTTAAAGAAGAGATGCCTGGGGTGGGGGGCTACCTGTCAAATATCTTCTAATATCTGAAGGGATACCATGAGAAATCCTGATTTTAGTTATTCCTGAAGGAAGCACTAAGATCAAAGACACATCACATATTTAAGGTCAAGGTAATAAAGCATTCATCAGCAGTTAAAGATCTCTAAGAATAAACAGACTTGCTTAAAGTGCATTCATGCATGGATGAACAATGGCTGAGTTGCCAGAGATGAATTCTTTATTTTATTCACAATTGCAATCAAATCCAGTCAAACGATGAACTGATTCCAAAGGAAACTTTCTTACTATCTGATATTATCATTTCTTTGAAACAGTTAACATAGCACTGGGAAATAATTTACTGGGAAAGTATTTTTCAAAATATGGTGCCCTGATTTATATGGAGCAAAAACCAAAGGAGGCATGTATTCATGGATATTAAATATCTGCTTCAAAGAGAACTTAAAACATAATAATCAGTCTTGCCTTTGCAGAGATTCTCCAAGGAAAGACTACTTTAAAAAGTCAAATAATTGACAGAACAATGATCCTGACCCTCCAAGTCCAGTGAAAATGCTGGGATGGATCCCTCCAGTAATAAAGTGATAGAAAATAGAAAGCAAAGGGAACAGAACTGCTGTGTTATGAACATAATCTCTGGATTCAGACAGATCTAGGTGATGTTGGGTAAGTTATCTAACATTTTGAGCCTCAGTTTTCTCACCTATAAAATGGAGTAATAATAAGTACCCAGGTCTCACGGGATTGCTGTTACAAGCACAGGGCTTCCCTGCTTTCTGGCACACAACGGGTATTCAATAAATGGTCACTGTTATTTATGATTTCAAAACAGTTATTTTAAAGTGGGATAGGATTTGTTTTCCTGGTTAAGGAGGAAGCTGGACCAAATGACTTTCATAGCGTCTAACCACCATATTCTGTTATTATCTCATTTCATGTTAACTGTTTCCCCTCTCAACTCAGTCATGCCCCTCACTTCCCCATCAATGGCATTAACAACAATATGTAGGCCTATTCATTGACTGCTCACCATGGGCATTCAGATGTGTGACTAATTTAACCTTCTCAACCACTCTGTGAGGTTGGGGCTGTCTCGCATCTTACAGAGCAGAAAACCGAGGCACAGGGAAGTTGAGTGATTTGCCTGAAGTCACGAGGCTTATAAATGGAAGAGCCGGGATTCAAAACCAGGCAATTTGGTTCTAGAATGCAGGTTCCTAGCCAGCATCCCATACTATCTTATAAGTAACCTAAAACTCTGCCCCAACATATGGACCAACAAAATGCCGTCAACTGTGTGCTGTAGCTGATGAAACAGTGGTACAAGATCCAGTGTGTGCTTTCAGTCTCGATCATAGATCTTCTAGCTTTACACCCCAGAGCTTCACTCCTAATCATCAATTTCTCTCCCTCCCTTCCCATAAAATGCTCTTACCCTCGATGGACCAGTGATATAAATATGCATTCCCATTCACTTCTGGGTTTAGGGTTAAAAAACCTTGACTCTACCAGGTTCCTCTGCTAGTGATACAGACCAGGTCCCTGGAGGGCTGGCTAACCCTGAGCTTAACAGAGCCCTGAGCACAGTCAGGCATCTCAGAAATGCACTTAGATGATGACGAGGAGATTACTCTAACAATGAAAAGTCCCCAATAAAGCTGTCAGGACTTGAGAGGACCAGCTCCACCACCCCACCCCTGCTGGCCTGGGAGCTGCCACTGGGGCACTGCTGGCTTGCCACCCACAGGGAACCCAATCCTCCTGGATCAACTAACTCCATGCCTCTGGCTGTGGCTGTTCGTTTCCTCTTATTCCACGTGTTTCCTCCAGCACTGATGGCTAAAGCCCTCTCTTTCAGAAAAATGACCTTGCTCTCCATGTAAGTAGGGGCCACTCATTCCATCTACAACAGAAGTACACAGCTACTTGATTCAGCCAGCACAAGAGTATCCTCTCTGCGGTCTTCCTGTCACTTTTTCAATCCAGGTATTACATTGTCTTGTGATTTCCTTTTTTTCTCTTAAAATGAAAACAGATTGCAGGTGATCCCTTGCATTTTGTGTTGCTAAAATTCACTTTCTGCTGTACTTCAATAGTAAAAGCTCTTTCTCCCCCACCTTTTAACAAGGCTCTATGAGATGCAAATAGAACCATTTCAGTTTTCCAGTTGAACAGTCAGGGAAAAAAGTAGAAAAAAAGGAGCAGCACTCTGCTTATCTCCATGTTACACATTAACATGGTTCTCCTTTGCAGAGGTTCTTCAAGGTAAGCACACTTTAAAAGTCAAATAATTGACAGAATAATTACCTTAGCACTCTAACGTCCAAGGAAATGCTGGGATGCAGTCTTCCAGTTGAATTCTGCACCAAAGCGTCAGTCTTCAGGAATGTAATAGAAAATGGAATGCAAAGGGAAAGGAATTTCTCAATTTCTCCACTAAGATGTGATTGAAAATTATAATAGGGCTCAAGGGAAAGAAAACCCACAAGTCACGTTTTCTACGAAATTTTCCGAAGGTCTCCGGTTCGACATTCTCTCCCCGGCTGAAACCTATCACTTCTGCTTTGCTCGCTCACTCCTGTGCTAGTGGTCTCATTAATAATGATGATAATCAGTAATAATAAAAACTACTATTATTCTTACCATCACCACTAATACTGCCTCTACCACCATTTACTGAGCTTAATATATGCCAGGCATGGTGCAGGCTTTCCTATATTATTTTAGGAAACTCTTACAAGAATAGAATGTTCATTAGCCCCATTTTCAGGTGAGAAATCAGAAGCTCTGAGAGGTAAATAACTTGCACAGAGCCTAACAGTCAGTACCAGGGCCAAGAGTCTACAGTAGGTTTAACTCCAGAACTTTCATCCTGATCATGATTCCCAGTTTTCTGAGTAATGGCCCTTTGACATGGTCCTCGCACCACAGGGCTTGGAGGGCACTTGAATGAATGAATGACTACATGAAGGAACAAGCCAATAAACAAGTGAATGTGCTTTCTGAAGACTTTTTCAAGTAAAGTTCTCTCTCTGCCAGAACACCAAGAAATGTCTAAAACTGAGTATGGGAATTCTCATGACTTCCAAATGAGATCTTTCCTCCACGTCTTTAAAATTCAGCAGAGAGGAACTGACATGATTGCATTCTACCTCCGTTGGTTCTCGGTGCTCCTGGCCACAGGCATAATGGCTGAAATAACCGAAGCTGACATAATCAAAAGAACCTTGATTTCAGAGACATGAAGGTTTTCACCAAAGTTAACATCAATGTCTTTTCTTCCAATACTGAACTCCCTTCTTCCCTTAGAGGGAGCTTGCTGAGTAACGTTTCCTCTTCTTACTTTTTATTTAGTATTAGGGAGAGAGAATATCAATCTTTACCCACATCTCCTCCTGCCAACACACACCCAAATGACCCATGGGCACGAAAGTGCTCAAGCTGTTAGATCAGCACTACCAATGAAAGTGCTCTGGGTCACAGAAACCATGCCACTTTCTTTCCCCCCATGAAGGGGACATCTATGCTGGCTCCATGCTCTTCAATGTCTCCTCCCTGTCCTGGGCCAGCATTTCCAGAATTCCTTGGGTGGGCTGAGGACACTGAGAGGTGCCATGTGGCCCACCTCACCTTTCTTCCTATGAGAGGCAAGGCCAATTTCCTCTACAGAGCTTCCCCCTTTTGTCAGCATAGGAAGTGAGCATCTCAACTGGGGTACTTACATTGTGCCTTAAGAGGATGTCTTTTGGAGCACTCCTGGCCTCTGGGTGGGAACCAGGGAAACTTGAGCTAATTGCCTCGCTTAGCTCTAAACTTTCCTGGTAATCACTCTGGAGTTGTCTGATCTTCACAGATCCCATTCCTCTCCTTTTTTGGCAAGCACCCAGCTATGGGTTCTAAGTATAAAAGCCTGGTAGGCTATTAAAAATGGCTGCTGTTAAAATGCTTAAGAATTATGGAAGGAGGAAGCTGCTGTTTGGATTTATTCCCCTCTACTCCCTCCCACTCACACCATAGACTGCATCGTTTCCCCTCAGAAAGGAAAACATTCTTGACCTCTGTTTAAATGTTTATCAGAAGTTGTCTCGACTTGTGGAGTCTCTGAAGTCACATTCAGTATTAGTCACATCCTTCTTGGTGTGTGGTGTAAACCTCCTATCAGGCCAGGAGAAATACTTGGACTTTCTGCAGAAACCATTTGGTGTTGGAAGCATCCATTCCCAACCAGGGCTTTTCACTCAGCCCAAATACAAGCAGAATCTGAGCAAAGAACCTGAGCTTCTTGATGGTGTCAGGGCTTCAGTTTTGAATAGGTATGAAAAAAAATCCTGGGGGACCTTGATTTTATTTTTTTTTGTTTTTTTTTTGACCTTGATTTTAAAACAAAGCTCTAGCATAGAGCCTGAAACCAGTGGAGGTTCTAGGTCATCAGCACAAAACGGAAAACTCAGTTTTATCCTTGCTCCAAAACACTCCTGCTTTGGAGTAGGAAGGCAAATCGCTTTGCCTTTTTTGTTCTTCAATATTGATAAATTAGTTTCTGATTCAGAAGTTTTGTAAGTAGTATGTATGTATCTATCAGACCCTATAGCTGAGAGGCATTGTATGTAAAATAAACTAGGTGACGCTGGTGTGTGTGTGAGAGAAAGTTATGACTAGGGCAACAGAAAATGCACTGGTCTGGCAGGTATGATAAGTGAGTTTTGGTACCAGTTCTCATCAGAGGCAGGTTACATATTCCACTTGTCCTCAGTTTTCCCATCTTTAAAATGAGAGGTTTAAAGCAATTATCTTGGAGGTCCTTTGGGGGCCAAGAATAATTTCTGATTTTTGCCTCTAATATTTAAAGTTCAGAAAATAGGAATAAGCTTCAGTCCAAAGGACATCAGTCACAATAAGAAAGACTTTCCTGAGAATAATATGGGTTTGCAAAGGACACTCTGGAATTTCGCCCTCTAGACCAGTAAGGATCTTAAGCTGTTGTCCAAGAGGACTCTTCCAGGACAGATGGTCTGGAGCTGTCATGTTTGCAATCTCATAGACTGGGATGATACAGAGAAGTGGGTAGTGGATAGTTAATGGTGAACTAAAATATCACTTGAGAACCATTCTAGATCTATGAGTCTACACTTTAATTAGTTTTTTTCAGTAATTAAAAGAAGGGAAAGAAAATACCTTCACAACTTTAGCAGCTTTTATCATGTTACAAAGGGAACACCAATGCTGTAATGGTATAGTATTTTTTTAAATTTCTTTGGTATTTAACAAAACACAAAAGTACATGCTCATCAACATTGTTTATGATAAAGACTCTCAACAAAGTGGCTATACATGGAACATACCTTAACATAATGAAGGCCACATATGATCAGCCCATAGCTAACATACTCAATGGTGAAAAGATAAAAGCTTTTCCTCAAAGATTATGATCCAGACAAAGATACACTCTCTTGCCACTTGTATTCAACATAGCATTGGTAGTCCTATCCAGAGCAATTAGGCAAGAAAAATAAAAGCATCAAAATTAAAAAGGAAGCAGTAACACTGCCATTTTTGCAGATGGCATAATGTTACATAGAGAAAACCTAAAAACTCTACCAAAAAACTGAACTAATAAAAATGTTCAGTAAAATTATAGAATGCAAAGTAAATATTAAAAAATCAGTTGCATTTCAATATGCCAACAATAAACTATCAGAAAGAGAAATTAAGAAAAGCAGTCCCATTTACAACAGCATTGAAAAGAATAACATTCTTAGGAATATATTTAGCCAAGGAGGGGAAAGATCCACACACCGAAAACTATAAGACACTGATGAAAGGAACTGAAGGAAATACAAATAAAAGAAAGGTATCTATTGTTCATGGGTTGGAAGCATTAATATTCTTAAAATGTCTATACTATCCAAAGCAATCTACAGATTCAATGTAATCCTTATGAAAATGGTATTTTTCGTAGAAATAGGAAAAAAATCCTAAAACTTGTATAGAAGCACAAAAGACCCTGAATAGCCAAAGCAATCTTGAGAAAGAAGAAGAAAGCTGGAGGCATCATGTGTCCTGATTTCCAACTATATTACCAAGGTGTAGTAATGAAAAGAGTATGGTATTGGCATAAAAACAGACACACAGATCAATGGAACAGAACAGAGAGCCCAGAAATAGCCCAAACACTTATGGCTAATTATCTTATGACAAAAGAGTCAAGGATTTATAATGGGAAAAGGATAGTCTCTTTAACAGCTATGCTGGGGAAACTGGAGAGCCACATCAAAAGAATGAATCTGGACCATCATATTAGACCACACACACACAAATTATCTCAAAATGAATAAAAGACTTGAAAATAAGACCTGGTACCATAAAGCTCCTAGAAAAAACATAGTGGGTAAGCTCCTTGACATTGATTTTGGCAGTGATTTTTCAAATCTGACAACAAAAACAAGTGAGACCACCTCAAATTAAAAAGCTTTTGCATAGCAAAGGAAATGATCAGCAAAATAAAAAGGTAACCTACCAAATGAGAGAAAATATTTGCAAATCGTATTATCTCATAAGGGGTTAATAGCCAAAATATATAAAGAATTCATATTCAACAACAACAACAAAAAAAACCCCACAAAATCTGATTGAAAAACAGGCAGATGATCTGAACAGACATTTTTTTCAAAGAAGACATACAGATGGCCAACATACATGAAAAGGTGCTCAGTATCACTAACCATCAGGGAAATGCAAACCAAAACCACAATGAGATAACACCTCACACCTGTTAGAATGACTGCTATCAAAAAAGAAGAAATAACAAGTGTTGGTGAGGACATGGAGAAAAGGGAACCCTTGTGCACTGCTGGTGGCAACGTAAATTGGTGCAGTCACTATGGAAAAAGGTATGAAGGTTCCTCGAAAAATTAAAAATAGAACCACCATATGATTCAGCAATTCCACATCTGGGTATTTGTCTTAAGGAAGCAAAAAGACTAACTTGAAAATATATGCACTCCTATGTTCACTGCAGCATTATTTACACTAGCCAAGACACGGAAGTAACCTAAAGTCCACTGACGGATGAACGGATAAAGAAGATGTGGTGTACATATACAATGGAACAATCCTGTCCATGTGCATGCTCAGTCATGTCCAACTCTTGGTGAACCCATGGAGTGTAGCTGCCAGAGTCCTCTGTCCATGGAATTTTCCAGGCAAGAATACTGGAGTGGATTGCCATTTCCTATTTCTGACCCAGGGGATCTTCCTGACCCAGGGATCAAACCCTTGTTTCTTGTGTCTCCTGCACTGGCAGGTGGATTGTTTACCACTGTGGCACCTGAGAAGCCTGCAAAGGAATAATACTCAGCCGTAAAAAGGAAGTTCTGCCTTGCAACAACAGGAATGGATCTTGAAGGCATTATGGTAGGTGAAATAAGTCAGAGAAAGACAAATAGCATCATGATCTCACTTGTATGTAGAATTTAGGACAAACAAAAATGGAACTCATAGATTCAGAGAACACAGTGTGGTTACTAGAGGTATGGGTGAGGTGAAGGGGACAAAAATTTCTAGTTACAAAATAAATAAGTCACAAGGATGTAATAATGTACAGCATGGTGACTACATTGATAATACTATATTTGAAAGTTGCTAAAAGAGTAGATCTTGAAAGTTCTCATCACAAGAAAAAAGTATGACTATGTGTGATGATGGATGTTAACTAGACTTTTTGTGGCAGCCATTTCGCAGTATATACAAATACTGAAGCATTATGTTGTACACTTGAAACTAATATTGTATGTCAATTATATTTCAATAAAAAGACCTTTAACAAAAATGATTCTAAATCTCACTATATAATACTAAGCTATTATAAAACTTTTGAGGTTGGGGGAACTTCTCTGGTTGTCCAATGGTGGGGACTCCGAGCTTTCACTTCTGGGGGTATGGGGTTCAATCCCTTGATGAGGAACTAATATCCCATAGGTTGTGCAGCATGGACTAAATAAATAAATAAATAAATAAATAACTGTTGGGGTTGGAAGCAATCTTGAGTCATTTAATCCAACCCTCAAACTGGATACAAAAGTCTGCTCTCTACCAGTTTATGGTTCTCTGCAGGAACACTTCCAGAGACCCTCCCCCAAGGTTCTCAAATCCATTGCTGCATCACCATTGTTGTTAGAAAGTTTTCCCTTAGGTGAACTAAAATCAGCCTTCCTGCAACCTCCACCACTGATTACAGTTCCATTCTCCAAAACATCATGGAATAAATTGTTTTTCAAGATGATAAAAAAAAGGAGTCCATGCTCATTGTAACAATTAAAACAATACACAGTACATAGAGGCAATAAATTGTCTACTTTAATCTCATGATAATCCCAACACCACAATAGCCTGTTGGAGGAGGAAATGGCAATCCACTCCAGTATCCTTGCCTGGGAAATCCCATGGACAGAGGAGCCTCGTGGGCTACAGTCCATGGGGTCACAAAACGTCGGACACGACTGAGCAGCTAACACAGTACCTATGTTAACAGTTCATACATCCACATACTTCTTCAGTTTATTTTTCTAATTAAAATTTTCATATTTGGCTGACACATTGTCTGTTGTCAGTGAACAATCAGTGTATCATATGATGATTTATTAGGTCAATATACACAAAACAACTTCATTCTTTTCAATAACTACAAAATGTTCCATAACATGGGTGTAGTTC
>SJYQ01004770.1:0-50017 GCA_006410935.1 Redunca redunca | reverse complement strand
GCTTTCAGTCTTTTGCCATTAAGTAAGATGTTAGCTGTGGGGTTTTCATAGATGTTCTTGTTACATTGACAAAATTGCCTTCTATTTCCAATATGTGGAGTGCTTTTATCATGAAGAGATATTGCATTTGTCAAATGCCTTTTTTGCATCTATTGAAATGATCAATAAAGATGTATTTTATTCTATGATATAATGTATTACATTAACTGATTTTTGAATGTTGAACCAAAATTGCTTTCCTGGAATAAATTTCACTTGGCCATGATATACAGCCCCTTTTTTTATGTTTCTAGATGGGATTTGCTAATATTTTGCTGAGGGATTTTTGCATATGTTTTCATAGGAGATATTGGATTATAATTTTCTTTTTGTGTGATGTCTTTGATTTTGATATCTGATAATAGTGGTTTTTGTAGGATGAATCAGAAAGTATTTCTTTTTCTTCTGCTTTTTTTGGAAGTTTGTGAAAAATTGGTACAATTCTTCTTTAAATGGTTAATAAAATTCAGTGAAAGACTTCGCAAAGAAAGGCAATGCCAAAGCATGCTCAAACTACCACACAATTGCACTCATCTCATAGACTAATAAAGTAATGCTCAAAATTCTCCAAGCCAGGCTTCAACAACACATGAACCATGAACTTCCAGATGTTCAAGCTGGATTTAGAAAAGGCAGAGGAACCAGAGATCAAATTGTCAACATCCACTGGATCATCAAAAAAGCAAGAGAGTTCCAGAAAAACATCTAGTTCTGCTTTATTGACTGTGCCAAAGCCTTTGACTGTGTGGATCACAATAAACTGTGGAAAATTCTGAAGAGATGGGCATACCAGACCACCTGACCTGCCTCTTGAGAAATCTGTATGCAGGTCAGGAAGCAGCAGTTAGAACTGGACATGGAACAATAGACTGGTTCCAAATAGGAAAAGAAATACGTCAAGCTGTATATTGTCACCTTGCTTATTTAACTTATATGCAGAGTACTTCATGAGAAATGCTGGGCTGGAAGAAGCACAAGCTCCAGCATTGGATGAAGATTGCCAGGAAAAATATCAACAACCTCAGATATGCAGATGACACCACCCTTATGGTAGAAAGTGAAGAGGAACTAAAGAGCCTCTTGATGAAAGTGAAAGAGGAGAGTGAAAAAGTTGGCTTAAAGCTCAACATTCAGAAAACGAAGATCATGGCATCCGGTCCCATCACTTCATGACAGATAGATGGAGAAACAGTGGAAACAGTAGCTGACTTTATTTTTCTGGACTCCAAAATCACTGCAGATGGTGACTGCAGCCATGAAATAGAAAGATGTTTACTGCCTGGAAGGAAAGTTATGACCCACTTAGACAGCATATTAAAAAGCAGAGGCATTGCTTTGCCGACAAAGGTCCCTCTAGTCAAGGCAATGGTTTTTCCCGTAGTCATGTATGGATGTGAGAGTTGAACTATAAAGAAAGCTGAGTGCCAAAGAATTGATACTTTTGGACTATGGTGTTGGAGAAGACTCTTGAGAGTCCCTTGGACTGCAAGGAGATCCAACCAGTCCATTTTAAAGGAGGTCAGTCCTGGGATTTCTTTGGAAGGAATGATGTTGAAGCTGAAACTCCGATACTTTGGCCATAGCTGACTCCATTTGAAAAGACACTGATGCTGGGAAAGATTGAAAATGGGAGGAGAAGGGGATGGCAGAGGATGAGATGGTTGGATGGTATCACTGACTCAATGGACATGAGTTTGAGTAAACTCTGGGAGTTGGTGATGGACAGAGAGGCCTGGCGTGCTGCAGTCCATGGGGTCACAAAGAGTCGGACACGACTGAGCAACTGAACTGAAAATTCAGTGAAGCCATCTGGACCTGGGCTTTTTCTTCATTGGAAGTGTTTGGTTATTATTTCAGTCTCTTTACTTGTTACAGGCCTGTGTTAGTTTGCTATGGCTACCATAACACAGTACCACAGACTGGGTGGTTTGTACCACAGAGGCTGATTTTTTTTCACAGTTTTGGAGGCTGGCAGTCCAAGATCAAGGTGCCAGCAGGGTTGGTTTCCTCTGAGAGTCATAAGGGTAAGATCTTCCCCACTTCAGATAAGTTGCCATCCATAAAATACTAAGAACCTTCATCTCTTCACTGAACAAGATTGCTAGCTTTACCAATTATAGCTTTATATTGCTCGTCTTCCTTCCTTATAGATAGGATGTATTGAGATACTCAGTCACTGAATTGTCTCTATCTAGGGTAAGCTCTGGCTTCTTTGAACCTTTCCCAACCAACCTCAAATCCCATAATATTTTTTTTCTAACTCTCTCTTACTGGGACTCCCAGCAGTTCTGTATGGAGTCTATTCTCTTTTGCTATGATGAGTAATAAACCCACCTTACTTGACTACAGGTATTTTCCTGGTGGTCTTTGGATGAAAGGCAATGACACATAAGCTATCTCCTTTTAGCCCCTTCTCTTCTATCCAACTTCAGCAAAAATTTCTCGACCCCAATCCATGTATGCTTAGTGGCTCAGTTGTGTCTGACTCTTGGTGACCCCATAGACAGTAGCCCACCAGGTCCTCTGTCAATGGAGCTTCTCCAGGCAAGGATACTGGAGAGGGTTGACATGCTCTCCCTTGAAGCATCTTCCCAACTCAGGGATTGAACCTAGGTCTGCTGCATTGCAGGCAGATTCTTTACCATCTGAGCCACCAGAGAAGCCCAAGAATACTGAAATGGGTAGCCTACCCCTTCTCCAGGGGAACTTCCTGACCCAGGAATTGAACCAGGGTTTTTTGCATTGTAGGCAGATTCTTAACCAGTTGAGCTTTAGTCCCAATCCATAGTACACTCTAATACCCTTCACTGATGGGTCCTCGTACCTGGCAAGCATCCTTCTTGGTGGGGCATCTTTGAGACTTCTCTGGCCAGCAAACTTCAGTGGCATTTGTAGAAAACTCATGGTGCCATGAAGCCTACCCTACTCTGTTTCTCTGTGCCCATCCTTCTCACCAAATGTCTAATTGGAAAATGGAATGTTTGTCTCCCTGTATTGCAATCATCA
This sequence comes from Redunca redunca, assembly GCA_006410935.1. Classification (NCBI taxonomy): domain Eukaryota; kingdom Metazoa; phylum Chordata; class Mammalia; order Artiodactyla; family Bovidae; genus Redunca; species Redunca redunca. The sequence goes on along the minus strand of SJYQ01004770.1, from coordinate 46,972 downwards.
CAAATACACTGGCTTCCCACTCTCCTTACTTGGCTTCTTTGGGTGTGTTGGGGGGCGGGGGGAGAGGCATGGGAGAGGAGGAGAAGCCCCTTGCATCCTCCAATAGGCTTTTACCCCCCAACCTCCTTGCTGCTGGGGTTGATTGAAGTAGGGCTATTTAGGAAAAATTCGAGGAATAGTCTGCTCCAGTTCTTGGTGGCCCTTTTTCAGAATGTGGGGACACATTGTTTTGGGTTATGGATCCTAGTGGCATTTTCAGGCAAGAGAAAAGTTGTTCTTTTCAACAGTCTGTTATAGTAATTATTGATCATCTTTATCATCATCTCACTTTTTCCCCTCTCCTTCCTCCTTCTTCATCATCATCAGTAAGATTTTCAGGTGGTGGGGTGGGATATGGGTGACCATCCTAGCCCAGATAAACAGCCTATAAAAAGGAATGAAGGCAGTGGAAACCATTTCAGTACATTCCAGCAACCAGAAAATGTCCAGCACAGCTGAAGGAAGGTGTGTTTTGGGAGAAATGGGGGGAAATGAGTCTGGAAAGAGGGGAGATGTTAAATGACCTAGGACTTTGCAGATCATGCCCAGGACTTTGAATTGCAACTTCTAGCTGACAGTGAGTTGCTGAAGGATGCAGGGAAGAGGCAAGATCATGTTTGCAATGTAGGAAGATCAATACAGAGGAGGGAAATGGATTCAAATGGAGATGGACTTGAAGAAGGAATGTAATGTCCACAGTGCAGAGGCTCCCTGAAGCCTATGCAGTGGCTTCCTGGGAATTAGAAAATAGCACCCCAAATGAGCAGCTGCAGGACTGAGGGTACAGATTGGCAAGCAGCTGGCACCAAGAACAAGGAACATCTTTCTCCTGAGAAGAGGACCAAGCGCCACCAAGGTGCGTGCCCTGGCAGGTGGAGGGAAGGCTGAACTTTAGCCTCACTTGTTCCCTGGGCTGGGCACCCTTGTGCAGTGTGTAAAGCCTTACAGGGAAGTTTGCTCTGGTGCCAAATTTGTCTGGTTCAGAATTGGCACTCAATTAAAAAGCTTGGAAACTAAATGGATGAAAGGGAAGATCAGTTGGACAGCCTCAACCACCCACTACTGCCAACTACTACTGCCATCCAGGGAGAAATCAATGAGAGCTTGGAGCAAGTTGTGGCCGTGGGACTGCAGGGAATAGACCATATCATTTCTTATCCTTCCTGGATACATTTGTGAGCACAAGGGGGGCACTGTTCATAATTACACTGGACAACAGGCATAAATCAAGATCGTCCTGGACACCAGGAACATATGGTCCTCCTAAGTAGAGAGGAAGGGATGGTTGAGGGATCTTTAAGAAGTAGAATCTATCAGGCCTCAGGAAGCATCTGACTGGGAAGCCACTCAAGAGAAACCTCGACATTTCTTGCATGGAAGATGAGATAATAGCTGCTGTGGAAGCAGGTTTGTGTTGGGGGAAGGAGATAGCCATTTATAGGTGTTAATAGCCTATATGAAGCTGCAGCTCCAATAATTTGGCCATCTGATGCAAAGAACTGACTTATTAGAAAAGACCTTAATGCTGGGAAAGATTGAAGGCGGGAGGAGAAGGGGACGACAGAGAATGACATGGTTGGATAGCATCACCAATTCAATGGACATGAGTTTGAGTAAACTCTGGGAGCTGATGATGGACCAGAAGCCTGGCATGCTGCAATCCATGGGGTCACAAAGACTCGGGCACAACTGAGTGACTAAACTGTACTGAATAGCCTATAAAATTCAGAATTAGAGACAGAACTTGGAGGACTCTCTCGAGGTCCCCGATTTTGGACATGCTGATTCTTTTTAAATTAATTAGTTAATTTGGTCATATCGAGTCTTAGTTGTGGAATGTGGGGTCTTTCTTTGAAGTGCACGGACTCTCTAGTTGCGGTGCATGGGCCCAGCAGTTGTCATGCACGGGCTTATTTGCACCAAGGCATGTGGGTGGGGTCTTAGTTCCCCAACCAGGGATCGAACCTGCATCCCCTGCATTGCAAAGCAGATTCTCAGGGAAGTTCCTGGCCATGCTAATTCTTTACAAAAGCAGGTCTGTCCTTTTTGGACAGTTCTAGAAAGGGAAGCAAGAGAAGTTCTCTAATAATTATATCACATTGCTCTAGGGGTGCTTCAGGGCCCTGACTAAGAGTCAGCCCTTAAAGTTTGTTTTCTCTGTATGTGAAGTCTCTCAATGATAAAATCTTATTGTTGAGTAAAGGACAGAAACTGATTTCTTATCAGCTTTCTATATCTGACCTCTTAAAAGACCTATCGCTATGCAGGGAAATAGCGAATGATATAATTGAAAAGGTGATAATAGCCTATAAAATTCAATATTAGAGACAGAACTTGGAGGACTTCTCTAGAGGTCATTGAAAGCTAGCTGACGTGGGTGTGCTGTTAGCCCTGATCGTAGGTCATCAGGGGCACAGAGATAACCGAGAACTCTAAAAGATCATCAAGGAAGATGCTCTTGTTTGTATTCTGCTCTGTTATTTGACAGTCTTTCAAGATTTAGGAAAGTCACTGAATAATAAGCCAACTTCCAAATATACAGAGTTGCAAAGAAAATGTAGGTTTAAGTTCTGGAGCTTTATTTACCGGCTTACTGTAGTAGATATATCACGTGAGGATCTGAAACCTTTAGGAGTTTCATTTCCCGGCTTTAAATTCATTACTTTGCACCTTAACTTTGAATTGACGTAGACTTTTACATTTACATTCCTGTATAAAATAAATTAGAGAGCATTGCTTTTGGTGACAACAAGTAGGAAGAAATCTCTTTGGGTTATTCCGTAATTAGACTCCATCCTTTTTTGTTGTGGGGGAAGTGATATGATCATTTGGTGGTAAATGATGCAGTGCCCTCACATTAATCTTCCAGTTGCCTGATTCCATAATTCACCTTGGCAAAGTAGAAGAGTGACAAATAAAAAATGGCTCCAAGGTAAGTGGTGTGGCAGAACGTGAAACCAGGAGGGAGAAATCATTTTCAGGGGACAGGGGTTCAGTCACAAACTTCACTGTGAGTACAACTGTGCTCATGAAGGGGTTACATGGGTGTCTTTGAAAATTTGTGAGGATGTTTATCCTGAGTGCCTGGATCCCTTCCCTTCTGAACAGATCATCAGCTACAATGTTAAGAAGTTGAGTAACACATTTTCTTTCACTGATGCTGGTTTTTTCCTAAGCTTGTTAAGGCATTAGAACAGCAACATTCCTTTCAGTGATGCTAAAGACTGACTTTTTGAAAAGCTGATTACCCAAAGGACATGATTGTTGCTTTATTATATTCCTGCCATGGCGCTACCTCGCTGGGATGTCTGCCTCTTAGGGGAATAACAAGCTAATTCCAGTATCTTCAAACTCCATAACTATCAACTTTCAAATTCAAATCCCTTCATGCCTAGCCACTTCCCTCATTAGCACCTCCTCATAGTTTCATATAAACGCTTGCTTTTTAAGAGACATGGTGATGGGCCAGAACAGAGGGAATCCTGGAAAAGTGTAAGACCTTCTTCTTTTTGATTCTTGTTGAGTGGAATTATCTCAGGTCATTTGAGTATATTCCTGATGCCTTCTTGAGAAGTAACATTTTAAAGCTTTCTCTAAGGTTCAAAGGTGAAAATTTTGTGCTCGAAACTATTGAAAGCCCGTGAGATACACTGGTGGGTCGGCTTGAAAGTCAAAGCTTTCAGGGGTGGGAGAGGTTTCCCAGTGATCTTACTGCAGAAAAAGGAATTTGGGGATGAGATAGTCGAGAGAGGGGAGAGAGGATATTACTTTAAGAGAAAGGAACCCCTTGGTCCTCAGTGAAGTCACTGTGTGTGGCCCCAGGCCTCAGGAATCCACCTGGCAGGTTAGCACATAGTAGGCAGCTCTAGTGGAGGGGTGACCCGCCTCAGGGGTGGGAAGTAGAGCTGCTGAGTTGTCCTGGTAGGTGTGCAGTGAGTGGCAGGAGGGGCTTGTAGTGGCAATGACGTAGGTGTGGGAAAACCTTCCACCTCTTTAGCCATGGCAGTGAGGTGATGGCCGTTCCAGAACCCAGGAAATTGACTTACTGTGGGAAAGTGACACCTTCATGTGCCTCTCAGAAACCATCTTGCTAAATCTCTTTGGGTCACATTCTTTTTTAAAAGTTATTTATGGCTCAGCTGGGTCTTCGTGGCTGTGCGGGCTTCTCATTGTGATGGCTTCTCTTGTTGCGGAGCACAGGGTCTGGGGCCCTTGGGCTTCAGTGGTTGTGGCACGTGGGATCAGTAGTTGCAGCTACCAGTCGCTAGAGCACAAGCTTAGTAGTTGTGGAGAGGTGCACAGGCTTAGTTGCCCTTCGACATGTGGAATCTTCCTGGATCAGGGATGCAACCTGTTTCTCCTTCATTGGTAGGTAGATTCTTTACCAGTGAGCCACCAGGAAAGCCCCCCCGGGTCACATTCTTAATGTGATTCTAATGCACTAGCATTTGCAAGAAGAGCTCTTTGGGGACTTATTTAGAGCTCTTCTCTGGAGAGGGCAATGGCAACCCACTCCAGTACTCTTGCCAGGAAAATCCCATGGGCGGAGGAGCCTGGTAGGCTGCAGTCCGTGGGGTCACTAAGAGTCGGATACGACTGAGCGCCTTCACTTTCACTTTTCACTTTCATGCATTGGAGAAGGAAATGGCAACCCACTCCAGTGTTCTTGCCTGGAGAATCCCAGGGATGGGGAGCCTGGTAGGCTGCCATCTATAGGGTTGCACAGAGTCGGACACGACTGAAGCAACTTAGCAGCAGCAGCAGCAGGTATAGCTGCATCAACCATTTAGAACATATAAATTCTTTACCTGGGTTCTCTTGAGGCAGCTCTGGTTAGTCGAGGTTTTATTCTCAAATAAATACTGTTGATTTAACACCCCTAGTTGATAGAAAAAATGCAATTCTTCTTACAATTTTGTTTCTTTCTTTCCCCAACAAGGATTGAACCCTTACCCTCTGTAGTGTGGAAGTGTGGAGTCCTGATCACTGAACCACCAGGGAATTTCCTGACAGTTTTATTTATAAGGTACTTAAACTGTCCTCCAGTTGCATCCCTCCACCCTTCTCCTTTGACCCCCCTGATTTGCCAAACCGAAAGGCTTCCGGTTTCTTGGACATACCATCTTCTCTAGACGTCTCGTGCTATTTCTGCTTTATGTTGTTCCCTGGAGAAACCGAGCATTCATCTCCTTCCCACGACCCTGCTTTCTCTGTCTGCCTCCTTTGCCTGTTTCCCTTCAGGGAGTGGTCTTTCTGAGCCCCAGCCATGTCTGAACTCCCACGGTTTGTTGGCAGGCCTGTCTGATGCCCGCCTGCCCACATGCTCTCTGTGTTGTCCACTCCACAAGTTCAGTCCCTTCGTTCTGAGAGCTCACTTGAACTACTTGTCATCTATGTGTATCATATTCTCCATGTACATGTCTACACCTCAGGCTGTGTCCCCCCACATCCTCTGAGTTGGTTTGCCCCCAAGGGCTTCCTTCCTTTCAGTAAGCACAGGACATCCCAGCTTCCAGGCTTTCCAAATCCACCCATCCTGCCTTTACCAAGGATTTTCTCTTTCCGTGGGGGCTTTGAGGGTAGGAGGAAAAATAAACTCTGAATGGAATTTGCTTGTCAGAATCTTCTTTTCTTTTGGAGTCTATTTTTAAGACATTCAGGGCTTGCGGGGGTTGAGGGGATGGATGGGTGTGTGAAAACCATTCTCAAAGGGTTAAGACATTCTGCTCTGATCCCCTAGAGCCTCCTTGCCTCTCCCTTGGGTGTCAGCTCAGACATTGCTCTCCGTGGGAAGAACATCCTCTAACCCTCAGGTCTGGTGGAGTGGCCTCTCCTGGCCATATTCTACCCCTTAGCTTCATTGCCTTGCATCCAACCAACAGACTGTGCAATCTCAAGGATGATGACTGGCTTTTAAAACTGATTTACTACGAATGCTCTAGCAGTCAGCCCAATAGGAGCATGCATGCATGTGTGAGTGAATGCAGGAATGAATGGCTGCTCTATATACCTTCCACCGGTGAGCTCTCGTTGTCAAAGACATCTTAGTCACCATACCTTCTTTAGACTGTGTGTGTGGGTGTCTGAAGGGGTTCCTTTCTTCTCTTATTCCAGTTTCCAGTCATTTCTAACTGTATGATCTTGAGTAAGGAACTTAACCTCTCTGTGCTTCAGAGTTTTCATCTATAATGTGAGGATAAGAGTAGCACTTACTTCACGAGGTTGTAGGGACATCAAGTGAACTAATACCCATAGAACACTTAGAATAGTACTTGGGATCTAATTAACCACCAATAAATGTTATTTTTCAATCATCTCCTGTACATTCCTTGCTGTTTTCAAAGGGTTACTAAATCAATGATTTTTTTCAAAATTGATGGAATAAAATATTGTTGGATATTTTCCTCTCACTAGGTTGGGGGGAGTTATGTGAACACAGCTTTATTTTCCTGTTTCTTTGCTTCTGCATTTGAGTCCTCCAGTGTTTTCTGGAGCAACTTGGGGTACTGAGATGGGTGGGTGGATAGCTCTGTTGGTAGCCCTTAGGGCTAAAAGGCTTTGCAGGCCACATTTAGGATTTTAGTGATACCTGACGTTTGAGACTTAAGTTTGAAGATGTTTTAACAGTTTTACAAGGACCTCCCCATTAAAAAACAAAACAACAATCCAACAAAAAAACACAACCTTACATGAACACTAATAAAATGGTGCCTGGGACAAGATGAAAACTTATTTGTGTAGGGCTGGTCTTCTTAGCCTGACTTGCAAGACTTACAGGCTGGATCTCTGAGCCACTGCTGATGGAAAGTCCTCTGGGGAATAGTCTGCATTTCTTGAAAAGCACTGCTTCCTCCGTGCCCATGGAGTTCTTCAGTCTCAGGGTTGCTGCTTTAGGACCTACTGAAGTTTGTGGATCCTGCTTCTTCATTCTTTTGAAAGAAACACAAAGGCCGAGGTTCCAAGGCATCAAAGGGCTTTCCTATTGCTCTTTAATTCTCAAAGAGCAGGAAATAACATTTGAATATTCCCCACACCGATTTCCACCCCCTACTGGTGAGATACCTTTTTTCCCCACAAAGCTAAATAGCTCGTCTTTCACTTTTAAGGGCAGCATGGACACAGAGAGTTCTGCTCACAAACAGAGGCTGATTCAAAGGGGTTGGGGTGGGGCTGTTTTTGTCCCTTTTTATTATCTCCTATGTGGCAGAAGTGATGATTAGTGTCAACATCCAGTTTGAATTTAATTACATCACTGGAAGCCCCTTCATAGATCAGGCCACCTCTGCTCTCTAGTAGCAGCACTGAACAGTAAACTGACACAGCTTTGTGGATAGGTGTCTCCCAGGAATCAGAGAAGCGTTACATGTTCCCCCTGTTGCACTATTTGCCTTTTTGGAAAAGGTGATGGCATATTTGAGATCAACTTTCTTAATATTCATAGACTCTCAGGTCCATCTTCTCTTCCAGAGAGAGGAAACATGGTTAATTTTATAGTGAGTGTTGGGGGGATGGTGTCTTAGGAATTTGATGAAGCAGAACCTTGATAAGAAAAGCCAGTAGATACTTTGGAAATGTCCTGTCATTCTGTCCTGAATAATGGAGGGGGTGGTGGTTGTATTAGCTTTCTATTGTTGCCTAACAGATTAACACAAGTTTAGCAGCTTGAGTGATTAATTGGGTTCTCTGCCTAGGCTGAAATGAGTGTGGGTTGGTTTGGGTTCTTATCTGGAGAATTCGGGGCAAGAATCCAAGATCATTCAGGTTGTGGCAGAATCTAGTTCCTGTGGTTGTAGGACTGAAGTCCCCACTTTCTTGCTGGTTGTTGGGTGGTCAGCTTTCTGTTCCTTGCCTGTGGCTTTTTCCATCTTCAAAGCCATTACTTGTCAAATCCCTCTAGTGCTTCAAGTCTCTCTGACTTCCTCTTCTGCCACCAATTGCAGCACACTCTCTGCCTTTAAAGGGCTCATGTGGTTGCACTAGGCTCATCCGAACAGTCTCCTTTTGATTAACTCAAAGCCAGTTGTTTGGAAATAATTAAATTATATCTGCAAAATCTCTTGCCAGATAATATAATCAGGGACATGATATCATATCGTATTTACAGTCCTGGAGATTTAGGTGGGAAATCTTCGATGGTCAGTTAGAACTGTGCCTGTAACGGTAGTCAAGTATTGTTTTCCCAAATTAACTCTTCACTGAAGCCAAGCTTCTTTGGTTTCCCTTTATTCCTTTTATTACCTGTGAACTTTGCAGTTTGTTGCCTGTGCTCTGTCTTATCAATAGAATTTTCCCGTTGGTTCAAAGAGGGTGCCAGTCTCCCAGGGCACTGATTCCTGGCACTCATCTGTTGGTTTTGGACTTTGAGGTTTGATGTTCCAAGCGCCCATCTTGCTTTGGACCACGCAGGAAGGGCCATGAGAAGCAGATAGCAGTCAACAGAACCAGAGCTAACCTTCAAACCTATGTGTTTTTAGTGTTAGAGGGAAAAAAGAAATCGCAGCTGTATTCACAGACTGATCATTATCGCATTAAATAACTTCTCAGACCTTGATTTAGCCATTATGAAAGATGTTTTGATCAAGAACATCTGGTGTTGTTTTCAATTAAATATTGTACCACTAAACTTTGATTAAAAACTGATTTAAAATTTTAATAGTCCCTTCTTTAGAAGATGGCTAAATGCAAAAAAGAAAAATGACGCTTATTTAAATTGTTTTCCTCCCTTCTTTGTTGCTCTATTTTAGCCAGATTCCCATTAATGACTGTTTAAAACCCACACAGTTTTGGATGCAGTAAATCCAGAGGCATAAATAAGATTACCATACCAATACTGCTGTTCTTACTCTTTTACTATTGATACCTCATTTTATTTTTATGCTTTAATTAAATTGAGTATATTTTATGTTTCAGTTTGCTTTAAAACAACTGCAGTGCATATAATTGACACTATTTCATCCTTGTTAGAAAGTGCTGAGTTGAATTAAACATACCAGTTCCATTTCCTTACATTTAATCTGTGGAAAAACTAAGACAGAAATAATATGAACTATATTTCTTTTCCACGTTGCCTTGATANTTGCCTTGATAGGTGAAAATAATTAACCACTTAGTAATTACTAATAAAGACTGAAATGAAATCTTTACTGTTATCATAACTCCTACCTATATAAAAATACTTAGTGGTATAAGGTAGTTTTACTTAGTAATTTTTCTCAGCTAATATGTAACAAATAAATACATTATTGCTATTTGACGTACTCTGTATAAAGCATAAATCTTCAAGCACACATTTTAATATATTTTTACTTAAGATATCATATCTAACCTAAGTATTTTGGGTGGGGAAATGACATAATGCCATGCTTGTGAAGAGCAGGCTTGGTAAACTTTTTGGTTAAGGGCTGCATAGGAAATAGGGCTTCCCAGGTGGCACTAGTGATAAAGAACCCACCAGCTAGAACAGGAGAGGTAAGAGATGCAAGTTTGATCCCGGAGGCAGGAAGATTCCTTGGAGGAGGGCATGGTAACCCACTTCAGTATTCTTGCCTAGAGCATCCCAATGGACAGAGGAGCGTGGCAGGCTACAGTCCATAGGGTAGCAAAGAGTCAGACACGACTGAAGCAACTTAGCACGCACGCCCATAGGAAATATTTTCAACTTTGTGGGCAGTATAATCTTGAAACTATACAGATCTGTTGTTGTAGCATGAACGCAGCCAGAGATGATAGGTAAACAAATGAATGTGGCTGTGTTCCCACAAAACCTTATTTACAGAAACAGGTGGTGAGTCCGGGGTTTGACCCATGGGCTGCAGTTGGCTGTCTGCTATTGATGATGATAACCAAATACTGGCTAATGTCCACAGTTGAGAAAAATCAATTGTTCAATTGATGGGTTAGGGTCTGATTGGGGTCCTAACTTTTGTTATTGTAGATTTTTTTTTTGCTTGCCTTTTGCAATAGTTTGTCTTAACTTAATCAATTGAGTCTCACGTTAGAATTTCCTCCCACATCTTGCATTTTAAAATAGGCATCTACGATACTTTTGAAGTGAAGTCGCTCAGTCGTGTCCGACTCTTTGCGATCCCGTGGACTGTAGCCCACCAGGCTCCTCCGTCCATGGGATTCTCCAGGCAAGAGTACTGGAGTGGGTTGCCATTTCCTTCTCCAGGGGATCTTCCCGACCCAGGGCTCGAACCCAGGTCTCTCTCATCATAGGTGGACGCTTTAACCTCTGAGCCACCAGGGAAGCCGATACTTTAGACCATCAAATTTTTGCACCTGGTCTTATATCCCTGGATGTAAGTGTCTCCTAGTTTATAGTCTAGGAACTTGAATAGAATTTGTATACTACTGTTGTGTGAAAACTGTGTAAATCTTAATTATGTTGAATTGGTTCATAGTGCTTTTCAAATCTACTATATCCTTCTGCATGTGTGCATGCTCAAACTCTTCAGCCATGTCTGACTCTTTGTGACTCTATGGACTGTAGCCCGCCAGGATCCTCTGTCCATGGGATTCTCCAGGCAAGAATGCTGGAGTAGGTTGCCATGCCCTCTTCCAGGGGATCTTTCTGACCCAAAGACTGAAACTACATCTCTTATGTCTCCTTCATTGGCAGGTGGGTTCTTTACCACTATTGCCACCCGAGAAGCCCACTATATCCTTCTACTTCTCTGTATATTCTACTAACTTTTGAAAGTTTGATAGTGAAATTCCAACTAAAAATCTTAATTTATCTACTTAAAAAAGAATTGTCCTATATAATGGAACTATATGTAACCTTGTTCTATATTTTCCAAGTCTCTTATAAATGTGTTATCATATTTTCATAATTAAAAAGAGAAAGTGGGAGTCTAGGGAATTTCCTTGTGGTCCAGTGGTTAGGACTCTGTGCTTTCACTGCCAAAGTTCAATCCCTAGTTGGGGAACTAAAATTCTACAAACAAGCCTCACTGTGTAAGCAATAAACAAATAAGTGAAAAAAAAATAAATTGGGAGTTCAGGCTCATCATTTCCACAAGTCTAAATGAAGTCCACAAATAATTATCCTGATTAAAATATTCTCTTTGATGGTTCAGACTATAATGACAACATATTTATTTTACACATAAAGTTGTCCAAACTCGGGCTGGAATTTGCGAGTCTCAGTTCACGCGATTGTGTTTTAGATTTAGTGCCAGTTTGAGGTGGGAAGAGGATCAAGCCCAGTGAAGAAGCCAGGAAGCATTTCTGAATGGAACCTGGGAACTGAATATTGTTATTTTGCTGGTGAAAAAACAAGAAGGATATTTCCCCTTACCTTTGGTTCATGGCAGTGGATTTCCCCTCATATACAAATGTGCCTGTTAAATGCAATAGGCGCCCGGCCCACACTCACGGTGCGTTCCCATAGTGCTGCCTGTTGCTTTCTGTGGGCACAGCACTCTCATTCAAGAGCGGTCACTGACACCTACGTCATTTGCTTTGTGGGAGAATAGCTGTGCCCTGGTCTGGAGTTGCTGACACAAATGTTATTTATTAAGGGCATATCACCTCAATGAAAAGGCAGATTCTGGACGATGTTAACTTTCAGAAAAGTGTGCATCTAGCCTGACAAACAGTTTTCCCATATGCCTGGGCTGCGATGGGCTACACAGAAACAAAACTGCCTTTAAAACATTAATATTTTGTCATGTAGGTAATATTGCCTTACATGTTTAAACCATACAGTGTTAAATATCAGTCTGCAACAGATTGGGGGAGGCATTAATAATACTTATACTCACCATTTCATGAAGGGTCCGTTATGCTCTAGGAATTTTGAACGTGTTTTCTTTAATCCTTACAATAATCACACGAGACAGGAACTATTGGCACCATCTCACCTACATGGAGGCTTAGAGATTTTAAGTGACTTGCCAAAGATGGCAAAGCTGGTAAATGGTGGAGTTGGAATTCATGCTTGTCTTTCTCTTAGGATAGGTGTTTTGACACAGATTCAGGCCAGTGCTTCTCCATGACCACGCCTTACCTCAGAGCAGTTAAGTCACAATCTCTAGACTGGGGTCTGGACTTGGGTAGCTTTCAAAAGTACTCAAGGTGGCATTCATCATTGGTCTCAGGGGAGTGGTCTAGGGACAACTGCATTTGGGTAAAGGCTGGGCTTATCCTGGTTGTTAAATGCACAATTAATCTATGTCACCCTTGAAGATCCCTTGGAGGAGGGCACGACAACCCAGTGCAGTGTTCTTGCCTGGGAAATCTCATGGACAGAGGAGCCTGGTGGGCTACAGTTTGGGTTTGTAAAGAGCTGGCTACAACTTATTGACTAGACAGCAGCGGTAGCTCACTGCCTCTGTCCATGTCCTATGAGCTGCCGCAGCAATCTCCAGTAGCCTCTTAGGAATCCGTGCCCTCTCCAAGAACACACTCATGGTGCATCCTCTTGCACTTGGCATGGATGTCACATTTCATCTCTAGCTTACTGTGAGTCTTTGGGTTACCAACTTTGGGGTCTTTGTGTGGCATTTTATTACCTGATTCTTGTCTTTCTCTTAGAAGCCTAGAGTAAGTCCCAAATAGAAGTTAAAGCAAGGTGGTCCTTTGGAGGGGGAAGACGTGACTAACTTAGAATTGCAGAATCCAGAAAAGAAGTGAAATCTCTGTGAATTCTGAAGTGAGGCTATAGCATCTACAGACTGATAGTAGGGCGGGGCTAGTTGGGGCAGGCCTTTCTGGTAGAGAGGGAACAGCTTGAGGCAAGATCTGGAAGTAGGGGATACAGAGTGACCAAACAAAAAATGTTTTTTAACAAAAATTTTTGAGTGTGTAGTTTGAGCCAGGTGTCTGCATGGTACTTGGCCCATGTGAATGGGATGGAGAATGGGTTGCACACACTTGTGTACATATGTGTGTAGTAAGAGGTAACTGCAAAATGTCCAGCCCCCTCTGAGACAGGTTTCAGTATCTTCTCCATCCAGAGATCCCTCTAGAGACCCAGCACCTCCCATTCTTTTGGGAAGGGTGGTCTCTGACCCCTCCTCCGTGACCTGGCTGATTGGACCAAGGACAGATGTCAAAATTAAAGGCACAAGTCTATTGGTTGGCTAGAGCACCAAGTGGATGATCTCCCTTGGGAATTTGAACCAATGATCACAGAGATTTCACAGCAGAGGGCTCTGGGTATGAAAGACCATGAGTTTACAGAGTGCTACCCCCTCATGCTGTTTAGGGCCTAAGGCTACAGCAATGCACATGAGAAAGTCCTGTCCTCATCAAGCTTATGTTAAAGTGGGGAAACAGCCAAACAAATAAGAAAATGTCAGTGGTCATTGTCCTAGTCAGTTTGGGCTGCTATAACTAAGTACTGTAGACTGAGTGGTTTATAAACTACAGAACCTTGTTTTTCTCAGTTCCAGAGGCTGGGAGTCTGAGATTAGAGTGCCAGAGTGGTCAGGTTCCGGTGAGGACCTGCTTCTTGATTTGCAGACAGCTCTCTTTTAGCTATACCCTCACATGGTGAAAAGAGGGCTATGTATCTCTTTGTCCTTGTGTTCTAAGGGCACTAATCCCATTTTTGAGGGCTCCACCCTCATGGTCCAATTACCAAAGGCCCCATCCTAAATAACATCACAGTGGGGATTCAGTTTCAACATGTGAGTTGTGTGAGGGGGAGGGGACACAAACATTTGATACATTGCAGTGATAAAGGAAATGGAATGATAAAACAGGGTCATCTGATGGAGTATAATTGGGTGAGATAGATATCACCATATGCGGAGGTCAAGGAAGGCTTTCCAAGAAGGTGACAGAAGTAAGTGGGCAGAGGGCCCATGGCCACAAGCAGGAAAGTAGTACACACACAAACACACACACCCTCTTTTGAGCTAGCTAGACTGGGCCTCCCATTCTGCAAGCCAAAATGCTTCAACTAAGAACAGGGATAAAGGGAGGAAGATTCTGGATGGCAGTCTGCAGTTTTGGACTTCGCTCTGTCTCTGAAAGGGCTTTTGAGCAGTGTAGAGCGTGTCTTCATGCTCTAGTGTCAGGGAAAACATTCCTTTTTGAGAGTGGAAAGCTACTGATTGTACTGAAGCACGCCTTCCTCTGCCAACTGCTGGAACAAGAAAAACAACCACCGCCATCCTGACTGCCAGCAATCTGGCCAGCCACCACCTGTTCTCAATGCCTGTGTGCTGTGTTTAGCTTAGTTGGGCAGCTCCAACAGCACCTGGGATGCAAAAACATCCTGAATTTCTCGAAACACTGCAGTGGGGCTGTTTAAACAGCACGATATTCAGGAAATAGTCATTATCTCCATACCTCCTGCATCCAGTGGAGTGGATTATTGGATGAGCTTCAGAGGGCAGCTCCAGTGAGTGCCAGGTCCTACCCACCTAGATCTTTCGTCCACGGGGCTATGCTGCCAGTGGGGAGGTGGGGGCGATGGAGCCAGGCTGCTCCTCAAGATGTTGGAGAGGAATTTGGGTTTGATTCTTACCTCTGGGTGGGATTGTCTCTGCACATCAAATGAAATGTCTGCATCAGCACAAACAATGGGTGCAGATTTTTGAGGGAAGGGAAGAAACTGCTGCTTCTGCATATAAAATTCCACAGGGGCTACTTTGGCCGGCAACAAGGTAGGGGGAAGGTGGAGGTAGGCAGAAGAGTCTCGTGTCTCTTCACTTCCCTGGGGAAGAGAGAGGATACACTGTCAGCCATCGCTTGGTGTCTTCTTCCCTTCATTGCCTCTTTCCCTTCCACACCTGGCAGTAATCAAAGCTGACCTCAGAGGGAAAGCAATTGCTATCAGCTTGGGCTGGATGAGGTTCTCATCAGAGACACAGAGGTTGGTAGTCAATAACTCTGTGAGACTTTAAAATACTCTTCATTTTACAACCACATTCTGTCACCCTCTGGTGTACTCTGATGTGCACGCCTATGCTTTTGTGGTTGTTAAACTTTACTTAAAAGTCAAACCCTTTATTCATGTGAATTTTATAGAGCTGGATTAGGGAGCAGGTCAGCTGAGCTACTTCCTAGGGAGGCAACTATAATGGATTCTGGAATAAATCAGAAATAGGGTACTTTTAAACTCAGGTTTCCACTTGCTGTTATCTTCAGAAGCTTCAAAATGTTCATTGTTCCTAATCCTAGTGAAGTGGAGGCCTTCATGTGGAAACAAAAACAAAAGCACAAAAACACTTTTGGATGGTGATGGCCAATTTTGTTTTTGTAACCTCAGCACACATGAAATTCACTCTGCCCCCAACAAGCCTGGCTGGCCAGCCAGCAACTGGCCAAAATTCTGAAACCCAACGACATGTCGCTGAGTCTTGCTTACTGAGGACAAATGCTTTATTTTATCACATGAATTTTAAGCCCTTGAATGTCTCCTAAAATATGACTGACTTGGCTACATCCAGATTTGCATCCTAAATAAGAAACAAACATTTCAGAAAAATAGAACGTTTTGTTAACAGAATGACAAAACAAAACAGGATAAAAGCTCACTGAAAAAGCCACATAAGCTGCTTTTATCCCAGTGAGTCTGAAGGGCTGGGTCTGAGGGCACAATACTTTAGCAATTAGAAATAATGGAAAATCAGTGAAAGGAAAGACAACTGCAAATAAGCTGAAGTATTATGTTAATGATAAGTATATGGGATCATCTGTTGTTCTCAACATATATAATTTTTATCAACAGAAGTCAGTTCATTTCTTTTTACTCTGACTCTATACTTTCACTCAATATTTAAAGAATTGGCATGAACCATTCACCAGACCAGAGAGCCCATCTGTCCTCGAGTAGCCTGACTAGGTGGAATCCTCATATGTGTAGAATGAGAGTAAGGTCTCTCTGGTTGAAGTGGGAGCTGGAAGACCCACAGCCAACTTTCTCCTCCTGCCCTGAAGTTGCTCTGTTTGGTCATTGTCTGATGGTTCCTAATCTTCATCTCTTTCTCTGTACTCTCTAGTCTGCATCAACTCCATTCTTGTACTTTCCACCACTTCTTAGCTGGTGGTCCCCAAATCCCAGTACTCAGAGCAGCCCTGGACCCCAACAAAGTCCATACTACATGGCAAGTGGTGAGAGAAAACATGAATCACCCTGCAGTGAGTTTTTGCAAAGCCAAATTAATTAATAACACAAACCATTTTTTTTTTTTTCATCATGGGATATCTATCCTACTTGTATAGTTGTTAAAAAATTCTTTCTTTTATGAAATAGTGAGGATAGCAGATTAAATATTTGGGAGGCTAAATATAAAATTATTAACCCTGTGTTAGTTCTCAGGATTTTCATTAAAACTGTACTTGTCTGTAAAATTCTAAAATCTGGGCACCACTGTCTTAAAGTACATTTTAAAGACACTCTGTGATTTATTGGAAAAAAAGAAATATGTTTATTAAAAAAATTTAGAAAAAAATAGATATGATAGAATTGGTGACACCAAAAATATTACTGTGTCAGTAATCACAGGTTTCCCCTCTCCCTCCCTCCTTTTCTGAGAAGGCTGGGCTCTAGGGTTTTGCTGTGCTAACTGAGAAAACCTGAGGCTGCAGAACTGATTAGTAATAGAAACTGGGGGAATAAAATAGATACATATGAAGCAGGTGCGATGAAGTGCCTACACATTTGGCACCACCTCTATCTATAAAAGAAAAGAAACAGTGAATTTGGAAGCTTGGGGCAATTATTGGATCCATTTAGTGTAGAGTAGTTTCTGTCAGAGAGACCTTGCTGAAAAGAGATGATAAAGAGGCCTTGAATACTTGCTTCATCTAAGTCTCAATTGAGTCGGGGGAACCGACTCTGCTCTTACTTGGGGGAAAGAGATGATTAAGTCATTAGTTAGACAAAGTAAGAGCTGACAACAATGATAAAGCACTGATATATCTAAAGGGATTTTGTGTGTGTGTGTGTGTGTGTGCTGCTCTAACAGCAGTATTTTACACTTTAAAAAAAAGAAAGTGATGTCAACTGATTTGTCTTGCTGACTATATAAAGCATTAAAAATGTTTGCACCGACACTGGAAGATATTGACTGATATGGTATGTTTCTCCTCTTTCTGTCTTCCATACTTCAAGTCTGTCTGCCCCCGTCCTGTCTCCTTCATTAGGTACCTGGAAGCCCCCCATGAAATGAGCTACAAGACTGGGAAGGCATGAAGAACCTCTTCGCAGACTTAGGCTCCAGCAATGTCCTGTGGCATTTAACTTCTGTCCACAGAACCTCTCACTGGGACGGATTTTCTTTACGAACTGGGTTGGTGTTTTACCTGCACTGACCCTGGAAAGTAGGTATCTGCAGTGTCTTCCTGCATTTCTTTTCTGAGACTTTCTTCCTGTTCTCGGGTTTGTCCCCACTTGGGATGTTTCATATTCTCATAAAGCCTGTGCCCAGTGCCTATTTAGAGGACATCTCTGCTAAGGTGATATTTAGCCCTCCCCGTGGTACTAGAATTTCATAGGAGCCATCGAGGAAACCCAGTTTGACTGAAGTGTAATGAAACACATTTTTAATGGTAAAGTTTTAGGTCCAATAGGCTCCTGGGGAAGGGTTTTAAGGGTAAACATTAGGAGCCCCTGAACTCTATCCTGTCAGAAACTTCATTCTTAAAATCCCTGAGCTCACTGGACTCAGATGTCCTAGGACTGTGAACAGAATGGGGCCGATGCTCAGGCAGACAGGCCATTCTCATCTGCTGTTGGCCTAACTACCTTCTGCAGCATTTACAATTATTCTGGTAGCTAAATTAGCCGGTAATTCTTAATTCATCAGAAAGTGATAACAATGATTGGTGCATTTGAGCAGCAAGGATGAAGTTTGGCCCAGGGAGAGGGGAGGTGATTACACTTGGTATGTATGCTGTCTTCCATTTGGTCCCATTCTCAGTCAAGCAGAAACTGTGTACAACCTGCGGTAGGTCAGGACATCAGAGATTTAAGTTAGTAAATGGTGGCTGGGCCTGGAATATGGGGTGACTTCTGAGGAACTCAGTTCTACAAAAGTTTAAAGAATATGAGGACGCCTTTATCTTAGTCAAATGCAGACAATCAATCTGCCCTTTGCCTGTGATAAATCGGGACCTTCCAAGGGAAGGTCAAACAATCCAGGATGGAAAATTGGCTGCAGAGCATCCAGCCTGACCTGGATGTAGAAATTTCTCCTGCCTTGTCTTGTCTCTTGCTGCAAATCATCCTGTGAGCAATAGGCAACAGCAACTTCAACTCACACACATTTGAAGGATGGTGACTTGCGCATTATCCATGGTGAAAATCACAGCCAACAATCAATATGTATTTTCAGGCAAAGAACCATCATTCATTTCTGTTATCGGACAATCTCAGGCAGAAATCATATCTTTTGTGACTCGAATGCTCAACATTCTCAACTGCTTTTATTACTGTGACTGAGAATAGGGCTTTGCTTGGATTGGCATTGAGTTGCTGCAGTTTTCTGAGCTGCCATTTCTATTGGGGTGTCCAGCATCAGTATGAGTTTTTTGAGAAGTGAAGGGGAAAGAGAAGGAAAGAAAGGTTGCCCTTAGGGAACAAGCTATTTTTGCTAGCTTGAAGCAGCTTAATTTGTTATCGCTGATACTGAGTGTAATGTTGATTTAACTTTTGCATTTGAGGGTATCGATTTTACAGTGAAAAGCCAAACACCAGCCATTGTCTAACAATGACCAGCATGGTTAGAATTTCAGACCCAGTGTGACATAGAGGATGAATGGCTGCCAGAAGATAAAGGGTCTTGTCCTGGCTCTTTGAATTTAGCTCAAGTGACAGTTTGTTGTTCAGTCACTCAGTTGTGTCTGACTCTTTGTAACCCCATGGACTGCAGCATGCCAGTCCTCCCTGTCCTTCACTACCTTCTGGAGTTTGAGCAGACTCACGTCCATGGAGTCAATGATGCCATCCAACCATCTCATCCTCTGTCGCCCCCTCCTCCTCCTGCCTTCAGTCTTTCCCAGCCTCAGGGTCCTTTCCAATGAATCGGCTCTTTGCATCAGTGGCCAAAATATTGGCGCTTCAGCTTCAGCATCAGTCCTTCCAATGAATATTCAGGGTTGATTTCCTTTATGATTGACTGGTTTGGTCTCCTTGCTGTCCAAGGGACTCTCAAGAGTCTTCTCCAGCACTGCAGTTTGAAAACATCAATTCTTCGGTGCTCAATGAAGCATCGATGCTTCAGCTTGAGTGACACTAGCCAAGTCACTTACCTCTGTGGGCTTCAGAATTTGCGTCTCTCAGGAGATGGATGTGGAACACTTGATTTAAGATGCCTTCTAACTCCAAGAGCCCTTGACCCTATCATCAGGGTTGTTCTACTCTTCATTAACATCATAAATGCCTAAAATAAAGCAGGTTTCTATTGAATGACAGCAGGCTGTTTCCAACTCTTTGCTGTGACAATGCTTTGGCGGACTTCAGGATTATACACATACACATTTTCATACTTGTGAGGAGCATTTCTGATATTTTTTGGAATTAGACTTGCTAGAATAAGAGCTATTGCACAGAAATTTTTTTAAAAATAGATATTGACAAGTTACCTAACAAAAGCTGTAATGATACATGCTCTGTTACCCATTAAGATAGTTTTGGTGTCATGTGATAGAAAAGTCAATCCAAAGTGGAGAAAGAAAATTTAATGGACCTTGTACCAAAGGTCGAGAGGAAATCTGGTTTTCGGTATGGTTCGATACAGGCTCGAAAATGATGTCATCTGACATCAGTTTCTCTCTCCTGGCCTCTCAGCTCTACTTCCTCAGGCAAGTTTCCCTTCTTGGAATTAAAACAGCTTCATCATTTCAGCTTCTGGTCTAGTGAGGAATATCACACATTTCTATCCCTGAAGTTTTAGTCAATGTCTTTTTGGCTTTATTGGGTCATGTGCCCATCTCTGAATCAGTGAGAGTGCCCAGGGTCATGAAGGCTTTAACTGGCCAAACCTGGAGCTGGATGTGTACTCAGCTCACCAGAACATCATGATCTTAGGGTGGGACAAGATGGCTCACCAATTAGAGTTGGCAGCTGTTTCTGGAATTAGGGCCAATAGGTGGACTGTGAAATCAATAAAGGTGTATGGAGTCCTACTTACAGAGACAGACTCTCCCATCTGGATTTAGAAGTTTATAGAGGGTGTTCCATCCTGAGAGCTGGCTTTCAGAAGAGCTGGCATAGAGGATCAATGCAGTGGTGTGATTTAAATGACATTCTTTGCACTGCTGGCTGGGACTGTAATTATGTACTACTGAAATGTTTTTAAAAGCTATCCTTAGATAAGATTGGCTTTATAACTGGAAAAGGAACACAAGTTTCTGTAAAAGAAAGGAGCAGATGTATTAAAGAACAAAAGCATCATAATGGTTTTGTTAAGGTTGCTATGGAAATGACTGAAAGCAAATTTTATTTTAAGTCCCTTGAAGTTAGTCATCTGCATAGAGGAGAGAAGTTTGGAGCAGGTGTTCATTTTTTCATTTGTTTTGTTTTGTTTTGAAAGAGATACCCTAAGGTTGGAGCAAAAAGAATTTGAGGTATTTATCCTCCCCCAGATTATTTAAACACTTTAAAATTTTTAAATTTTTTATACAGTTTTTAAAGGTTACTTTCCGTTTACAATTATTACAAAATATTGGTTATATTCCCCATGTTGTATAATACATCTTTCCCCCTCACATTGGTTGCCCCTAGTTTGTTCCTTATTTCTGTGAGTATGCTTTCTTTTTTGTTATATTTTCTCACTAGTTGTATTTTCTAGATTTCACATGTAAGTGATATCATATAATATTTGTCTTTCTCTGTCTGACTCGAGCTTGAGGTTTTTAATCTGGAAGAGACCAGATTATTTAGGGCAGTGGTTCTCATATTTGCGGGAGAATCATCTGGAAATTCTGTTAGAATAGATTTCTGGGCTGCATCCTGGAGACTCTGATTTAATGGTTCTGGCCATTTAGTAGTTCTGACACATGGCCCATGTGTCTGCCTTCCTAATAAACTCCCAGGCCTGTTGGTGTGGAGGACCACACCTTGGGAAGCACTGCTCTAGGTACCTTCCCTTTCTCTTAGTTTAAAACTTGGAGAGGTGAGGGGCTGGCTCAAGGTGACTCTGAGAGTAAGCAGAAGAATTGGGGTTGGAATCAACTCTGTCTTCTCCCTTTCCTGCATCCCCTCTGTAAGGAAATTGAGCCCCGGGTTGGTTGGTGCCAAGGTCATAGAGCAGAGTTAGCAAAGAACCCAAATCTTTTGACTTTTAGGCTTGTCCTTTCTTCATGTATCTCCAAGGTTTCCTCTCCTAGAGAAGTATAGTCCCAGGGGTTTGCAAATTTGCCCTTTCAGTAGCCAGGTTATCCAGAAAATGTTTGCCTTCAGAGCAGAGAACAAGGAGTTTGCACTGTTCAGTAAAATGAATCTTGAGCCCCATGATAGGGAAGGTCAATAGTAATCAAAAGCCTCTCTGGCTTGGAGTAAAAGGTTGTAGCTGGTTTTGGGGAGGAAAGACTTTCCCCTACCCTCTTAAGTTCAGTATCTGGAGTATGCAAATTAAACTAACAAAAGACCAAATGGCAGGAGAGAATAGTACAATCTTATGAATATTTTATTTGTGCACAAGTTCAGAGAAAAGACGTGAAACTCAAAGACATAGTGAGACTAGGGAGTTTCTATGCCATTTTAACAAAGGAAAGTGGGTTTGGGCTTCAAGGGATGCAAATCATGGGGAAGCGACCAGGAAACATACCAGGGGAACTACTGGAAGTCCCAGGTTTTTTAGTAAGGTCTCTTTCTGCAAACTCTTCTCAGTGTGATAGGAATGCTCTTCCCTTCCTGGTATGGGATGGGAAGGGGAATCTCTTCACCAAGGGAAATGTGTGCTCTGCTTGTACATGGGTAAGAGGAAGGCAGAAAACTCTTTCTGCATCTAATGACTCTCAGTTGCCTTTAGCTCAAAACAATCCTTATGTTGGCATATTTGGGGGGTGGCATATTCTGGATGTCTTCACTGGATTCAGAGACTTGCCAGCATCAAGGGTGATGGAACTCAGATGCCTGTTAGTACATTGTCACAGGGTTTAGGGTGAGAGAGTCGGGGTGACAGTCATCCAGCCCAAGGGAAGATATGCTTAGATTAAGAATTACTGAAAGGACTAATAAAATTAGATTTCAAATGATTTTATTTATTTTTATGAAAAAATCTCCCCTTAATTGTGTGTTACGTTTTAGAGACTAGTAGTACTTAATGACGGAGAAGGCAATGGCACCCCACTCCAGTACTCTTGCCTGGAAAATCCCATGGATGGAGGAGCCTGGTGGGCTGCAGTCCAAGGGGTTGCAAAGAGTCGGACACGACTGAGTGACTTCCCTTTCACTTTTCACTTCCATACATTGGAGAAGGAAATGGTAACCCATTCCAGTGTTCTTGCCTGGAGAATCCCAGGGACGGGGGAGCCTGGTGGGCTGCTGTCTATGGGGTCACACAGAGTCGGACACGACTGAAGCGACTTAGCAGCAGCAGCAGCAGTACTTAATGATGCAGCTTAATGAAGAATTCTATTTTGGCTTTTAGAAAACATCTATGTTAACAAGGCCCAGGTAAAGAAGAGCGATTTTTACCACCAGACAATTACTAAAGGACCATTATCTACCTTATCTCAATTATGGGCAACATAAGAAGGAAGAAATAAACAGTTGTAGGAGTGTTGGACTTGCAAACGCAAACCTATTAAGTGAAAGCAAATCTCATGATCCTCTTGCTTTAAAATATCTTTCCAACCTAGAGTCCCTGTGCTTGGATTAGTCACTCACCGCTCCCTGAGTTATCCTGCAAAATGTACACACGTTTGCATGTCATTCTGAAGGAGTTCATTTATCAGCTCACTTCTCTTGAGGACAGGATAGGAATAGGAGGCAAAGCAGAAAATGACAGGCTCACAGAAAGGGGTGCCTGGGGGCCTGCAGACCTAGCCATAGAAATACATTTATGTAAATTCAGTACTCTTCTCAGGATTATGTATGAATTTTTCCTTTCCAATTTAGGGACTGTAGTTAGCAGTTGGCCAGGTGGGAGGAGTATTTTGGGAACGGGGACCATCTAAGAAACCCTGAAATCTCTCCCAATGGTAAGTCTGAAGTTTTTCTCCACCTCTGCTCTTCCTTTAAAGGGGCTCACGCCTTCCCAGACTTGCTGGTGCACTGTGCGTGTGTGTGTGCTAAGTTGCTTCAGTCCTGTCTGATTCTTTGTGACCCTGTGGACTGTGGCCCACTAGGCACCTCTGTCCATGGGATTCTCCAGGCAAGAATACTGGAGTGGGTTGTCATGCCCACCTCCAGGAGATCTTCCCCACCCAGGGATTGAACCTGAGTCTTTTAAGTCCTCCTGCATTGGCAGGCAGGTTCTTTACCGCTAGCACCTGGGAAGCCCTGGTGGGCTTAATTGTGTGTTAAGCCACCTGGGAAGCCCTCTGGTGCACGGTAGGTCATCAGAATTAATCTGGAGGGTCTTCTCATCTGCAAGCCCCTGGCAGTAGCATATACTGGTGCTGGATCGGGTGAGTTCAACCCCAGTTCTGCCAGCATGTGACCCATGGGCAAGTTACCAAACCTTCTAGAGCCTTGCTGTCCTCACTCGAGTAACAGGGAAATGATCTATTTTCTCTATCTATCTCTATCTATCTACTCTATCACCCTCTTTCACACAATAGTGCAAATCAAGAGGAGGCATTATCAAATCTAGACAACTGCAGACTGAGTTTTTCAGAAGCAGATGCTGAGATGGAGTTTGGGGTACATGACCTCTCTAGGGGTCCTCTCCTGTGAGTGGCAAGGGGAGGAGGCAAGCCTGGGCAGAAAGAGAGCTGGGCTGGAGGGCAGGCCCCCCAAAGACCCGGAGTGACTCCTGCCCATCACAGTGGCCCCATGAGGGGCTGGGATGGCTAGCTCTCTCCATCCCTGCCTCACTCAGCCACCCAACGAGTCTGCCTTGAGAAAGGCGCACCCTGAGGCGAGGCCGCTCCTTCATCAGAGGCAAGCCCTGAGCTAACGTCTGGAGTTGTTTGCTGGTCACGATCCTGGAGCGGAGCAGCCAGGCCCTCCCTTAAGGCTGGGTTGGGGGCGCTTATCTTCACATCTACCAGGTAGGCACCCAACAAAATGCCTTCTCTGGCCACCGGAACGATCCTCTTCTTTTCGCCTTTTCCCCATCTTCTTTCCATCCTCCATCCGTCTGCTTCTCTTCCAGTTTCCACCTCAGCTCCTTCTGGAACTCCCATTCACCCCCACAGACCTGAGAGCCCACAGATCCCCTGAAGTGTGTGTGCCTCAGCTGTTGTCTGTACAGTTCTATGTAAGCAGGAAGTTTAACATTTTGTTTTTTTAATCTCATTCAGATAATTTGCCAGTTACTCATGACTCCTCTTTTACTTTGGTAGAGAGGAAAACCAGCCAGCTCTATTCTGCTGAAGAGAACAACACAGATGCTGGTGAATGCACTGTGGGCCCGCAGCCCGCCAGCTGGTACTAACAATAGGGAGGAGGCTTGCATGCCTTGCTAACAGATTTCCAAGAACACCGTGGGCCGCCAAAAAAGCCATTTGGGCTGGTTTCTTTCCCCTCTGTTACCTCTCCAAGAGATAAAGAGGCTGATGGATCACGAATGGGAACCTGGTTGTGATAACATTTGGGAGGAGGTGAATGTCAAGGGTGCTGGGAAGGCAATGTACAATATAGAGACTAGGAGAAGGTGGTAGATTTCTAAAGCCTTTGGCATGCAGAAGCTGCTCTTGTCGGAAATTTGAAAATGTGTGGGCAATAGGGAGCCTGATTATGAGCAGAGGGTGGGAAACAGCTGGGAGGGCCCCCAGCTGGATTGGTGCCTTCCTCTGATTTGGGCATCACTCCCTGGAGACACCCGTGTTTATGGGTGTTCTGGCCTGCTTCTTCTCTCTGAGCCTCTGGATCATTTTAAAGCCTGCAGAGAGGGAGCGCATGTGCACCACTTGGCCTCTTGACAGAGAGGGCCACTGACTCTGTCTTCTGGCGATTGATGTGCTCTACATGGAACCTCCTTCACCTGGGCTAGAAGCCCAGGTAAGCGGCTGGAAGAGACCACCAGCTTCCTCCATGGAGGGCAACCATGAAATCCACCCAGTGGGGGCCTCTCGTGCACTAGCTTCCTTCAGGAGTCCCATGAAGGGGACTAGGGGAGTCCTAGGGAAGTGGGAAGTCCCTTTCAAAAACCATATCAAGCCTTGGCCATTCTTTTTTAAAACAATTTTTACTTTGGTAAAAATACTTAACGAGATCCATCCCTGTAACAAATCTGAAATGCATACATTATTGTTGATTAGAGGTGCAATGTTGTACAGCAAGTCTCTAGAGCTTGTGTGCAGGCATGCTAAATTGCTCAGTTGTGCCCAACTCTTGTGACCTTATGGACCATAGCCTGCCAGGCTCCTCTGTCCATGGGATTCTCCAGGCAAGAATACTGGAGTGGGTTGTGATGCCCTCCTCCAGGGGATCTGCCCAACCCAGGGATCAAACCCCCTTCTCTCATGTCTCCTGCATTGGCAGGTAAGTTCTTTACCACTAGTGCCACCTGGGAAGCCCCTCTAGAGCTTACTCATCTTATTTAACTGAAACGTTATGCCAGTTGGTTAATAACTCTACATCTGTCCCTATCATTCCAGGCTTTGAATTTATGAACCTGTTTTGGATATCTCATGTAAGTGGAAACATGCAGCGCTTGTCTTTCTGTGTCTGGCATAATGTCCTCACGGTGCATCCACATTGCTGCTTATTTTTTTTTTCTTTCTTTTTTAGACATTCCGTGGAAGAAGCCAAGAGCAGGAACTCCCATTTAGTTCCATGTTTGGAGAGGTTAGCCTGGAATCCTGCCATGCCTTGTGCAGGAAGAGGAGTATGAGGTTTCAGTTGTTGAAACTTGATTCTTGCAGCGATGCTCCATGTCATTTACGAGGACATGGGCACCTGGAGAGGTTGAGGCACTCGCCCCAGGTCTCACTGATCATGAGCTGTGGGACAGGTCCCAAGTTTTGGCCCCATGTGGCTCCGCAGCCTTTAGGTCTGTGGTGACTCTGCTTCTGATTTGCCTCCAATCAGAGAAGACGTGGGGACATGGACATCTAACCCCCTGGAGACTCAAGTCAGGCTGACTAAATACCCGGGGCTTCAGAGGATGCTGTCATCCCCACATGTAAGTGGTCAGACATCTGCCGTGCTCTGCACTTGCTGGCCACCAGCACATGTCGACACTGAGCCCTTGAAATGTGGCTAGTCCAAATTGAGACATGCTGCATGAATTTTAAAGGCTTAGTATCAAAGAAGAAGGAAAACTACCTCCTTCACGATTTCTAGATGGATTATATGCCAAAATGATATTTTAGATAAACTGAGTGCAATAATTATATTTAAAACTATACTTTGCATTTATAACAATATGAAATATTACAATTAATTTCACTTGGTTCTTCTTTTTAAAATTGTGGCTGCTTGAAAATTTAGAATACCCAAGTGGTTCACATTACATTTCTTTTTTAAATTTTTAAAACTTATTCTTTTGTACTGGGGTATAGCCAATTAACAAACAATGTTGTGACAGTTTCAGGTGAACAGTGAAGGGACCTAACCATACAGCCACATTACATTCTTACTGGATTACTCTAGATTCACCCTCATCCCTGAATGCCTTTACTCTATCTTTAGCTTCTACTTCTTCATTTGATATCACTGTTACTGGTGGTTACTGAGTTCATCATCTGCTTTGGACCTTGAAATTTAAGAAGTAGTCCACAGCATGGTGTTACTTTATACTCAGGTATGCATGGCTGGGGCTTCCCAGGTGGCTCAGTGGAAAAGAATCCACCTGCCAATGCAAGAGACACCGGTTTGATCCATGCGTCGGGAAGATCCCGTGGAGGAGGGCATAGCAACCCATTCCAGTATTCTTGCCTGGAGAATCCCATGGACAGAGGAGCCTGGTGGGCTGCAGTCCATGGGATCTCAAAAAGTTGGACACAACTGAACACGCACACACACACACACACGCACACGCACATGGTTATAATCAGGTGTTCATAGGGGTCGTGGCAGTTTAATGTCAATGAAGAAGTCTCCTGGGATTATTCACTCAACATATATGTATGTAACATCTTCTTATTAATGAACTATTATGCCAGGTTCTGGAACAAGAAAAAATTGTCCCTGGGCTCAGAGAAAATTGTTTCTGGAAGCTTATAGTGGTGGGGCAATGGACATTATGATGGTTAGTGTTATGTGTCAAAAGACCTGATCTATGGGCTGCCCAGATATTTAGTCTAACATTATTCTGGGTAGTTTGGGATGTGATTAACATTCGAATCTATAGACTGAGTAAAGCAGATTGCCACCCTCAATGTGAATGGGCCTCATCCAATCAATGGAAGGTCTGAATAGAACAAAAGGGCTGAGTGAGAAGGAATTTCAGCAGCGACCCCTTGAGATGGACAGCAGTCTGTTCCTGTCTTTGGGCTTGTACTGGAATTTACACTTTTTGCTCTCTTGGATTTTCAGCTTGCTGGCTGCAAATCCTGAGACCTTTTTTTAGCTTCCATAGTCATATGCGCCAACTCTCTGTGCTAAGTCTCTCTATCTCTCTCTGGAGAATCCTGATGAATATCCAGACACTAAACATGTGCATACTGGATAATTATATAACTGCTTAGGGATGTGGCATGTGGTGAGCTGATACGGAAATATCTAGGGGCATAGTCTATTCCACCATCTTCAGGGTTACCCTAGGCTCTGGCCTTTCCCCAGAGCATCCTGGTCCACTGGATCATCTCCCCCAGTCTGGCCACCTCCTTGTGTGCACAGGGCAGGACATGAACAGCCAAGTCTCTACCTTAAGTCTGGGCCAGCGTGGATAGACTCTTCCTGTGCCTTTACCACTCTACCCCAGGCAGGGGAGGTCTGCTCTGTTTTTCTGTTCCCCTTCATTTCCTTTTTATTATTTAAATTTCTTTTGATAAGATGAATGAGCGAAAATG
This sequence comes from Redunca redunca, assembly GCA_006410935.1. Taxonomy (NCBI): domain Eukaryota; kingdom Metazoa; phylum Chordata; class Mammalia; order Artiodactyla; family Bovidae; genus Redunca; species Redunca redunca. The sequence continues at coordinate 18,901 of SJYQ01004770.1, read as the reverse complement.
AACACCTTGAACACTTCTGCCACTTGGCATCATGTATGTTTTATAAAGTTTTGACAGTGAAACAAAAAATGTCATCCTTCTTTATATAACTCAATACCACATTTGCAGTTTTAGAAATGTCTTGCATTCCTGGCGGAGAGCCTGGGAGTGGGTCAGGGGAGGGTACCACACTGTGGATGTAAGCATGTGGGGTTTGGATGCAGTGTGGTCAGATTAGCATGGATGTCAGTCCTAGCTGTCTACTGTCTGTGTGACCCTGGGCAAGTCATTCAGAGTTGCCAGACCCCAGCTTTCTTGTCTGTACAATGGGCTCATACTGTGTACTAGGTGGGTTCCCAGGAGGATTAACGATAAAGTATGGAAAGCACCTAGCACCAGTTTAGCATACAACAGATATCCAATTAGTGGTTTCTGTTGCCATGGTGAATACTTTTCATGGGGAGGTTCCTATGTTCTCTTGTTCCTCTGTCCCAGTAAATCAGGTTGGCAGAGGGTCAGAGCCTGACCCTCTTAGGTCAGAACTGTCTAACTTAGGTTAGAACTGTTCTGGGCACTGTGCATGGATCCTGTGGGTTAGGGATTTGGACAACACATGCAGGAGTAGCTTGTCTGCCCCACCATGTCTGAGTGGGAAGACTTGGATGGCTGGGGGCTGGAATTGTCCACAGGCTTCTTCACACACATCTGGCTGGGGGTGAGGTGGGTTCTCTGATGGCTAATGACACTGATGATCTTTTCATATGATTATTGGCCATTTTTACATCTTCTTTGGAGAAATGTCTAGTCAAATTCTTTGCCCATTTTAACATTGGGTAATCTTCTAAATTATTGACATACATGAGTTCTTTATATATTCTAGATACAATTTCCTTATCAGATATTTGATTTGCAAATACTTTATCCCATTTTATAAGGCATCTTTTCACTTTCTTGACAGTGTCCTTTGAAGTACCAGTTTCAAATTTTAAGTCCAATTTATCTGTTTTTATCTTGGTCAAAAATCAGTTGACCATAGTGTAAGGGTTTATTTTTGACTCCAGTTTTATTCCATTAATCTATATGTCAATCCTTTTGCCCATAATAAACTTATGCCGTGATTACTGTAGCTTGAAAATAAGTTTTGAAGTCAGGAAATGTGAGCCCTTCAACTCTGATCTTTTTCAGTATGTGATGTTTTGGCGTCAAAAACATATCCTATCAACAAAGCCAAAACTCTAGGTAAAACAGTGAAACAGACAATTTTGGGCAACCTGCCTCCCTTTCTATACCCCTTTTCTTTTTTATTCCCTGCAAGCATTTAGACTCTACATGCTTTCCATCCAAGTCTTTATCAAAAGCTGCTCTCTGGGGATGAATATAATAAACTTTTTCTTACTTAGGTAAAATGACTAAAGAAGCTTAAAGTCATTACCATTCTCAGGAGAATTTGCTTTTTAAAAAAGGGAACAAAAATGTCTTAAACCTGAGGAATTACTGTCTAATGGTAACATTTTCTCTGCAAGCAGGCATAGAAAGTGCTTTTTTAAGTCAGGGAAGTCATCATATTGCATTCAAAAAGATGTTATGGATGGGCCCTTATCCTGCCTATGCCCATGGCCAACTTTGTTCAAAGTCTATTGATTCTTTCTTCCCCCACTGTGAGTTTTACACCCATTGCTTACTTGCTTCATGACCTTGGGCAAATTAACCTCTATGAAGCTCAGTTTTCTCTTATGCAGTATGGAGAAAATCATTCTCACTGCAAAAAAATGCCAGGCATTTGTTCTGTTTAGCTATGAAGAATATGACTGACACACATTTGGACTTAACAAGTACAGCTCCCAATACCAAATGACCTCATCGCGATCTCTCCAGGAACAAAGACAAGCTTTCTATTTAAGCAATTTAATTTTTCCTTTCAAAATCCCTAGGGATGGTATCTGAGAACCATTTAGGAAAGTCAGGTTTTATTGAAAACAATATCTGGGAAAATAGAATAGAGATACTCAATCTCTCTCCTTCTTCCTGAATGTGGGACACCTTGCTCAGTCATATTTGATTTGGAATAAGAATTTTTGTTTTTCGCACCTAGTGAGGACCTGTTTTATACTTTCCACGCTCTTCCGAAGGATCAGCATATCTGATCCTCCAGGCATTCTTGCGAGACCAACTTTATTGCCATGTTACAGATGAAGCGACTGAATGAACCCAGAGAAGTAACAGACTTAATCCCCCAACCCTCTTTCCGTGCACTTCACAGATTTGTAAGGCTGAGTGAGAATGATCTTGGCCCTTAAGACTGTCACCTATGCCATTCCAGACCCAGAGACCCATCTGCCTTTTGTTTTGTACACTTTTTGGAGATTTTATCTCATTTGGCCAATGGGAGCGCTTCTGTTCCTAGAAGCCTCTTTGTTGATGCTGAAAGCAGAGTTCCAAAGAATAGCAAGGAGAGATAAGAAAGCCTTCCTCAGTATTCAGTGCAAAGAAATAGAGGAAAACAATAGAATGGGAAAGACTAGAGATCTCTTCAAGAAAATTAGAGATACCAAGGGAACATTTTCATGCAAAGATGGACTCAGTAAAGGACAGAAATGGTATGGACCTAACAGAAGCAGAAGATATTAAGAAGAGGTAGCAAGAATATACAGAAGAACTGTACAAAAAAGATCTTCATGACCCAGATAATCACAATGGTGTGATCACTCACCTAGAGCCAGACATCCTGGAATGTGAAGTCAAGTGGGCCTTCGAAAGCATCTCTATGAACAAAGCTCGTGGAGGTGATGGAATTCCAGTTGAAAGTGAAAGAAAGTGAAAGGAAAGTCGCTCAGTTGTGTCCGACTCTTTGTGACCCCATGGACTGTAGCCTACCAGGTTTCTCCATCCATGGGATTCTCCAGGCAAGAATACTGGAGTGGGTTACCATTTCCTTCTCCAGGGGATCTTCCCGACTCAGGGATCGAACGCGGGTCTCCTGCATTGGAGGCAGATGCTTTAACCTCTGAGCCACCAGGGAAGCCCCAGTTGAGCTGTTTCAAATCCTGAAAGATGATGCTGTGAATGTGCTGCACTCAATGTGGCAGCAAATTTGGAAAAGTCAGCAGTGGCCACAGGACTGGAAAAGGTCAGTTTTCACTCCAATCCCAAAGAAAGGCAATGCCAAAGAATGTTCAAACTACAGCACAATTGCACTCATCTCACATGCTAATAAAGTGATGCTCAATATTCTCCAAGCCAGGCTTCAACAACACGTGAACTGTGAATTTCCAGATGTTCAATCTGGTTTTAGAAAAGGCAGAGGAACCAGAGATCAAATTGCCAACATCTACTGGATCATTGAAAAAGCAAGAGAGTTCAAGAAAAACATCTAGTTCTGCTTTCTTGACTATGCCAAAGCCTTTGACTGTGTGGATCACAATAAACTGTGGAAAATTCTGAAAGAGATGGGAATACCAGACCACCTGACCTGCCTCTTGAGAAATCTGTATGCAGGTCAGGAAGCAGCAGTTAGAACTGGACATGGAACAACAGACTGGTTCCAAATAGGAAAAGGAGTATGTCAAGGCTGTATATTGTCACCCTGCTTATTTAACTTATATGCAGAGTACTTCAAGAGAAATGCTGGGCTGGAGGAAGCACAAGCTGGAATCAAGATTGCTGGGAGAAATATCAATAACCTCAGATATGCAGATGATACCACCCTTATGGCAGAAAGTGAAGAAGAANCCTGCGTTTGCTGCTCCCAGCACTGGGGTCTGGTGGAAGCAGCTGGCCACCACCTCCTTGGGCCCTGCTGTCACCACTGGTCAGGGCACGGTTCTCATGGTTCTGGGAGGAGGGTGTGTCTCCTCATTGTTCTGTGTGCACAATGGCCTGGGCTCCCAGTGTTTCAGGTTCCTAGTTTACTCTTGTACACATTTTCCCCAGACTTGCCCTTGGTGCCTCAGGGACTGCTGCAGTAGAGGCCTTCCGTGTTGGCCTTGTGCTGTGTGAAATCTCCTCCCCTCCACACCGAGAATTCACTAGTCCAGGCTCTTGCGTGAGACCTGTTGAACTCATCAGAGACATTTGAAAACAAGTGAACCTCAGGAGAAGTTGTTGGGAGTCTTGACTCCTTTCCTCCTCCTTTCTCAAATTGGCTCACTGATTCCCCAGTGGCATCTGGCCTTGGTAATGGGGCACATGATGGACAGCCTTTGTTAAGGAAAGCATTGCCTGTGACTGGCATTCTTGCTTGTGGTTGGTAGGTCTCTGCCTTACATCCGCAAAACTGAAAGAAACTGCCCGTGTGATGGTTTCCAGAACAAAAATGTGTCCCCAGATGACTTGTTAGACATGGAAGTGGCTGGCAACTTTTAACTTGCAGATTTTCTTGCTAACGAAAAATTTTTTAAAGATTCTGTCTCATCAGGGACACTGCTGCATATTCATGAAAAAGAAATTGACTGGAAAAAACTGTACCACAGTATTAGCCATGCTTACCTCTGGGATGTGGGATTCCAGTGGGCTATTTTTTTTTTTTTTTTTTAGTATATTTTGTTATGTTTTCCAGATTTTCAACAATGAATATGTATCACTTGCACAATTAGAACCATAGATTCTGCTAACAAACTTATTTAAAAAACTAGTCACATAGAAGAAGACCAGATGGGGATATCTGTGTGAATTTTTGCCCCTGTCCTGGATCCACCCCATTTATGGCAAGTTACAACCCTCTTTTCTGTAGGCTGATATGCCTCTCCCCAGCTACCAGTGAGAGGCCCCTGGGACTGTTACATAAGTGTTCCATATGGTCGCCAAGAGGGAGGTTTAGAATTAGTCTTTGTGTTGGGGTCTACGTCTGAGTTCTAAGCCTTCCAACAAGGCTGCTGATCACAGCCACCCCCTCACAAAGTCTGCCATTGGGATGTCTGTGTGAGGTCCATAAGATTACCCTCTGGTTTGACAATTTGCTAGAAGCACTCACAGACCTAAGAAAAGCTGCTTTCTGCTTTCACAGTTGTGGTTCACTATAGTGAAAGGATGCAGATTAAAACTGGCAAAGGGGATATTGAGTGGAGTCCAGGAGAAACCAGGCATGAGCTTCTAGGTGGCCCCACCCCAGTGGAGTTACATAACTCCCCCAGCAATGATGCCTGCTGGCACACATGAAGGGTTGCCAAATTGAATTTCGGTATGTAGGGTTTGGGGCTTCCCTGGTGGCTCAGACGGTAAAGAATCTGCCTGCAATGTGGGAGACCTGGGTTTGATCCCTGGGTTGGGAAGATCTCCTGGAGGAGGTCATGGCGACCCATTCCAGTATTCTTGCCTAGAGGATCCCCATGGACAGAGGAGCCTGATAGGCTACAGTGGGTGGGTTTCAAAGAGTTGGACATGACTGAGCAGCTAAGAAGGGCACACAGCATGTAGCATTTGCATGAGGGGTCAGTCCTGTAGGCATGCAGTGACTGGCCTTAGCTACGCAGTCTCTGGCCTCTCCAGAGATCAAAATGATAGAGTCTGGCCCAGATGAACCAAAATAAGCATTTCCCAGATATCACAGTAGCATAAATTATCTGTCTTGGCCCTCTGCCTCTGGTATACAAGATAGTCTTCTCAGGCAGGATGTTCCAATAGATTACAGGCTATCGCTCAGAGCCGCTCAAGGCCCTGCCTTCCTTTGCAAAGTGCAGAGTTTGGGCTCCCAAGCCTTCTGGGTTAACCCTTTACTGCCCAAGAGGTCAGGCTTTCCAAGCTTTGGCCTAACCTCTTTCTGTTTAGATCTTAGAGTTTTCTTGTTGTTCATCCCTTTTTAGATCATGGGGCCTGAGCCAGATGGACAAAGCCCTGCTTTATCCTCCTTGTGGCTTTTACACTGTTCTCTAAGTATTGTTTGGCTTCCTGGCAGCTCAGTTGGTAAAGAATCTGCCTGCAATGCAGGAGACCCCAGTTCCATTCCTGGGTTGGGAAGTTCCCTTGCAGAAGTGATTGGTTACCCACTCCAGTATTCTTGGGCACCCCTGGTGCCTCAGATAGTAAAGAATATACCTGCAATGTGGGAGACCTAGGTTCTCCCTAGATCCATGGGTTGGGAAGATCTCCTGGAGGCAGGCATGGCAACCCACTCCAGTATCCTTGCCTGGAGGATCCCATGGACAGAGGAGCCTGTACAGTATCCTGTACCTGGTGGGCTACAGTATAGCCCAGAGGATCACAGAGAGTCGGACACGACTGAGTGACTTTCACTAAGGCTCTGCTGGAGGTAGATTTCTGGGTGGGACCTTGAGTTGGCTCGACATTCTCATAGCTAATATTTTATACCTCTGAAGCTGTGTCTCTGCTCTTGTCTCCCCACAGGTCTTTCTGAGACCCATGGAAATAGGCTGTGTTGGCTAGGTATGGATTAGAGTTTGGATGGTTGATGGCCTGTACTGAGGCCACACAGCCCTGCAGGCCTCCCAGGCTGGGCCCAGCTTCCTTCTCCTAGCATATCTTTCAATGAATGCCAGTAGCTTACAAAGTAACTTACTTTCTGCTGGGTGCAAATCCTTAAAATAGGTGAAGGTCAAAGACATCTGGAGATTGTAGTTGACCAGAAGCTCTAATGAAAAAACAGGGAGGTAGTCATTAAGAAAATATTAGGCAATGACAGAGAGACTGACAGCATCAGAGTCAAACAGAGCTGGATTTGAGTCATTGCTTAATTATTTTCTAGTTCTGTGAACCTGAGTAAGTTACTTGCTGTCTGAGTTTCAATTTTTTTTTTCATCCTTAAAGTGGGAATATTAAAACTGGCTGTAATTCTGATTAGAAAAAGATTATATACATAGAGGCTAGCCCAGTATATGACATGTGATGGGCTACAATGAATGGTAGTTACTACTAATGTTATTTGGCTGTATTAATATAATAGGTCTTTCTAGATCAAAGGAGGTAGTTGACACACTCTCAGCTTCATCTGGGGACACATGTTCAGTCTGAGACACTCTGCTCTAGAATATGTGGGTGCATGACTGAACATTTGGAGTTTTTCCAAGGATGGTGGCCAGGAAGGCAGAGTCTAGAAAACATGGCATATGAAGGAAATGGGGATATTTAGCTTGGAAAAGAGAAAGCTTAGTCTTCTCTGCCTTTAAATGTTTACTGGGTAACCATGTAGACACATGTGGTGTAGCTCCAAATGACATACTAGATCCCAAGGGGAAACTAGGGAGGCCAGACTCATCAGAAACAATTCCAGCTGTCTAACAGAACTGCCTATAGTAGAAAAGCTAAAAAAAAAAAAAAAAAAAAGAGAGAACGTTACAGTAGCACATTAGACTCCCCCTGATTTGTCCTGGTCCTGGAATCATGCATTGGAAGATATGTAACCGGTATGAACTTGGAGATTTCAATTTAGGATGGAAGCCTGGCTGAGATCAAACTCCAAGGCTCCATATCTTAGTGTCTGTCTTGTCTGTTTCTCTTGTTAAGATTTGGTAGGAGGCACTACTCATAAAGATCCCTTGATATCAAATACTGTTATAACTTTGAAGAAGCTGTAGACACCCACGGAATGTGGAAAGTGAAGTCCTGTTCTCTTCTACACAGTTGTCTTTCTAGAATGAAATTTCAGCTTGGTTTGTGAGAGAGTGTCCCAGCAAATGTTTCTCTTCAGGATGATTAAAGTCATTGGGCCCATCTGGACTCATTCATTTTAACTATTCCATTTCCCAAGAATATCATCTCATTACTTTTTCAATGACCCAATATTTTCAGCACAAGTGAATGAATCCAGAAAGTCATTTCAGCCATTGATTATTTTTGGTAACCTTCTGATCCGTTCTGAATCCCTTTTCTTTTAATTTCCATTTATGTCCTCCTGTCTTGTCATCTGTTCTGAGCTGAAAATAGTAACTTGATTTGACCTTATTATCTACCATTTAAGATTTTTAGTCTTTGGTTAAATCTCATCTTAATAAGTGTAGCTAGGATGTAGACTGTAGTTTCTTTCTTTCTTTTTTTTGAGGCAGCTCTTTGTAGCTCATATCTATTATCACAGGACAAACTTTACTATCCTCCTCTAGGTATGCCAGAATCTCACTTGATCTTTTTGATAAGAGGTGGCTTCAAAGCCAGCCTTTAAAAAGATACACCTCTTTGCTTAGAAACCAAAAAAAAAAAAAAAAAAATCACCTCTTTAGCCTTGAACTCTCTACCAGATTTGTTTGTGAACATACAAAAAATTCTACCTACATGGGATTTCAAATGCCACTGGGCAGGACAACATACTAAGTGGTGTTAGTTAGAACTGATGGATTGATCAGCTCCTTTGCTAGGAGTAAAATTTGATGCTGGATAAATGCTAGGGCAATAGGAAAACTCTGGGCATTTATTTGGGTAAACAATATTGTTTAAGCCAACATGTTATGATTCAGCAGTAGGATATGGAAATAAACATGAAATAGACACCTCAAGGACCCACCAGGCAGGCGTGTGATGGGACGGTGGGTTAAGACATGTATGAAAAGATAGACAGGCAAATTTCAGAGCCTCTTAGAAGACACCCTTCGTATTTTGAGAACAAGATCTGGGTGGCCTAAACTAGTTTTCATACTAAGACGTGGGGAGAAAGGAGACAAAGAGTGGTAGGAAAGAATAATTTTCCTCCAGCTTTCTGGGATGCTATTTTCATTGAGGAAGAGAATTTCTTTAAAATTTTAATGATCTTTCTAGTGTGTCCTGCCTGGCTGAGCGTCACTAAAACCCATCCAGTTCTTTCATATTTGGACAGACCTCTGATACATGTCCTCAGGGCCTGTCTTTGGTAGCAACTCCAATTTAAGAGGAAGCAGGAAAGGAAGACACCTCTTTCTTCATGTCTAGAGCCCTCCTCCTTCCTCTGTATGACACCAAGTTGTCTTCATGTCCCCAGGCCCAGGTTGCATTCCGCCTCCCCTGGGACACCTTCTCTGAGCCCTCGTTGGGCTGGAGCTCTGCTGAGCTGCAATGCATCCAACCATCATTCTCCAGAACTCTCTGGTGGTGCTCACCGCTCCCTGGCTGGACTCTCGAGCTGTTCTTCCTGGTTAGGGTGGGAGGGTGGCCACAGTCATTTCATCATCATCCCTCTCAAATAGTGGGAGAAAGGCTGCCAGGTCAAGGCGCTGAGGATTCTTGCCGGACAGCACTCAGACTTGCCCTCTGTCAAGGGCTCACAGTCTAGTCCAGTCTCTCTCCAAATAAGATTTACTGGCATTATCTAAGATACATGAATTCTATGAGAACTTTAAAACATTGTTTTTCTTTCAACAATAAAAATATTTTTATCAGTTATAAGGATTGAAATTATATTTTTTTACAATGATAATTTGCTACTGAGAGACATGTTCAAATAAGAATGAGCTAGGTTATTTAAATTAGGGTTTTGTAGACAATCTCTTGGGTTAAGTGACTGTTATTTCTGCAAAAGAAGTCCCTCATATTGCTCAAATTTGAGAGATGTTAGTTTAGTTGATTTCATTCATTCATTGACTCCATAAACATTTATTATATGTCTACACATCACATGGCTTGTCCCTGGTGGCTCAGATGGCAAAGAATCTGCCTGCAATGCAAAAGACCCAAGTTGGATCCCTGGGTTGGGAAGGTTCCCTGGAGAAGAGAATGGTTATCTACTCCAGTATTCTTGCCTGGAGAATTCCATGGAAAGAGGAGCCTGGTGGGCTATACTCCATGGGGTCGCTAAGTTGGCCGAGTGATTAAAACTTTCACCTTCACCGTCAAACGTCATGTGCTGGGCGCGCTGTCAGGCCCATGAGCAAGTGGTCATTCATGTTCTAGGCTCCAACCTAGGCTCAACCCTAAGTGTTGTTACTGACTTACATGTGGGAGGCAGCACCTCCCACGTGGACCAGGTTGTTGATTTTTCTATGCTTTGTTTTCTCCATTAATAAAGGTCACAGTGTCTTATCTATTTCTGTCATCTCAGAGGTGTAGGAAAACAAACCCCAAGATTAAAAAAAAAAATCCACGACAAATTACTTGTATCCAAATTTGGTATCTCTAAGACAGCTGCAGGTGCTAACTCCACATCTCTTCCACCTCCTGCTAGTCTCAGGGGCAGGGGTCCGGGGCCCATGGAGGGCCTCAACTAGTTTTAGCAGACATGGATTCTACACTGCAGAGCAAAAGATTTTTCACAAGAGCTATTTTCAGATTTGTTTATGCTGCCATCGACCTCCAATTTCACATTTCACAAACTCCCGTGGGGCTGAGGAGTTACTCCCTGGGAATCTTCTCTGCTTAGCTGGAACTCAAGGGCAGAGTTGCCAATGAGTCTGGTGTTTAAAGAACAATCTGTCACAAAGCTAAGGGGCTTATTACTCATTCTAACACTGAGCACTAAATAAACACCAGACTAGATGGAGACATAACCTGGGACCTTTTAACACGGAGCTAATATGAATAGCCATTAAAGTGGCACATTTGCAAACCCATCACCCACTGAAACATCTCTTGTTAACAATGCTTAACCATCCGGCAACTAGTTGCAGCACAGTCAGCAAGAGCCACGGCGTGATGCTTACACATGCCAGAGGAAATCTCTAACAGGCCCACCGCCTTGGTATTCCACTACTGCTGGAGTATAGGTGGGATACCCTTTGTGTTGAGGGAGAAATTCCTTTTAAACTATGCTAACAGGCAGATGTGGACCCAGAATCTTTCAGTCTGGCTGGGAAAGTTTTCCTGATCCTGAACACTGTATCCAGTAGGGCAAGGTTTTTTCCCAAAGCTTCCGGCCTTGAGCCAGACTTCCTAGGGTACCTGCGATTCAACCTATGTGGGCATTGTAGTATAGTATAGTCCTACCCATGTGCCACATTATAATTTACCAGGGCCTGCTGTCTCTGTGTGTGGAGCAAGAACTGCTAAGAACTTTGTGGGGGGCACGATGCCTTCCTTCATTCTGCCAGTGTCTGTTGAGTGTCTACTTTGTGCCAGAGCTGACACTGGACACAGAGGTGGATAGGACACGATCCCTGCCTTACAGATGCTTATAGTCCAGGTGGAGATACAAGTAAGGAGGCGATTCTAATACAGAGCAATCAGTGAAACTGGCTGCCTTGACCTAGTCTTGGAGGTTTGGAAAAGGCTTGTTGGAAGTTCAAACTGAGACCAGAGAATGTATAGGGTGAAGGAGGTCAGTTTGAGGGGATGGGAATACCAGACCACCTGAACTGCCTCCTAAGAAATCTGTGTACAGGTGAACTGGTGTACAGTTAGAACTGGGCATGGAACAACAGACTGGTTCCAAATAGGGAAAGGAGTACGTCAAGGCTATATATTGTCACCATGCTTATTTAACTTATATGCAAAGTACATCATGAAAAATGCTGGACTGGATGAAGCACAAGATAGAATCGAGATTGCCAGGAGAAATATCAGTAACCTCAGATGTGCAGATGACACCACACTTATGGCAGAAAGCAAAGAAGAACTAAAGAGCCTCTTGATGAAAGTGAAAGAGGGGAGTGAAAAAGTTGGCTTAAAACTCAACATTCAGAAAACTAAGATCATGACATCCGGTCCCATCACTTCATGGCAAATAGATGGGGAAACAGTGACAGACTTTATTTTTTGGGGCTCCAAAATCACTGCAGATGGTGACTGCAGCCATGAAATTAAAAGACACTTGTTCCTTGGAAGAAAAGTTATGACCAACCTAGACAGCATATTAAAAAGCTGAGACATTACTTTGCCAACAAAGGTCCGTCTAGCTATGGTTTTTCCAGTAGTTGGGTAAAGATGTGAGATTTGGACTCTAAAGAAAGCTGAGTGCCAAAGAACTGATGCTTTTGAACTGTGGTGTTGGAGAAGACTCTTGAGAGTCCCTTGGACTGCAAGGAGATCCAACCAGTCCATCCTAAAGGAAATCAGCCCTGAATATTCATTGGAAGGACTGATGTGGAAGCTGAAACTCCAATATTTTGGCCACCTTATGTGAAGAACTGACTCATTTGAAAAGACCCTGATGCTGGGAAAGATTGAAGGTGGGAGGAGAAGGGGATGACAGAGGATAAGATGGTTGGATGGCATCACCCACTCGATGGACTTGAGTTTGAGTAAGCTCCGGGAGTTGGTGATGGACTGGGAAGCCTGGTGTGCTGCACTCCATGGGGTCGCAGAGTCAGATGCGACTGAGCAACTGAACTGAACTGAACTGAACTTGAGGGATGGTAAAGAGTACAAGTCGCAAGGTACAGAATAGCACATCAGTTTGGAAATAACATGTATTTCCAGATGGCTGGTAATAGAATGCAAGATGGTATGATGAGAAGTGAGATGAGAGAAGTGAACATCCTGGATGAAATTGCCTTTTAGTTATTTCCCCTGCATTCTTTCCCTGAGGCAGACATGGCAGGTTATATCGCTCTGTACATTAAACAAAACAAAACCAAAAAATAAAAAACCAACAAAACCCTAAACCCAACCCATGAGTAACCTTTCCAACTGCTTGGCTGACGGCTATTTAGAAGTAAAGTGATGATTTCTGCTTTCCCAAGTCACGTTGGGGAAAACAACACATGTGAGGCTAGTTATTACAGGGGCTGTGACCTGGTATTTGCCAGCCTTGCAAGTGCTCAACTGAAAATTCATTTTTTAAGAAAGAAAGTTACTGGGGGCTTGGTATAGAAACAGAAGGAACTGCAACAGAGGGATGCTAGGGGCAACTCTCACATGTGAATGCAAGACATCTGAATGTCTCGTTGTGCAGCCTTTGAGAACTGCAGAGGCAGAAATTGTAGTCCTGTGAGTAAGAAGGTGACTGCTTTGTGACAACTCTGGTTGTCAAATCAAGATAGCAGATGTAATTAACAATAAGAACAATATCAAGTCTTGGCATAACGGCTTATGTATTCAAAGGATGTTGCAATAATTAAGATACTGGCTCAGTTGCTATATCAGAGAATAAAATAACAGTGGGTTTAATAGTATAAGAGGATTATTTCTTTCTCCCATGGAAATATGAGCTGGTAGGTGGGCCAGGGGTGGTAGGCAGTTCTGCTTCATGAGATTGTACATCTTCTGTTTTGTTCATCCATTATCCTCTAGGGTAAATCCTCTAGACCCACCACCATCACATCCAACTTCCAAAGTGCAGAAAGGAGAGGAGAAAGTAGGGCAAATGGCTCCTTTTTAAAGGTGTGCTCTGAAAATATCTATTCCTTTAAGTTGCCTTGGCCAGCAGTTGGTTGCTTGGCCACATCTACCTGCAGTGAAGCCTGGAAACTGTAGTCTCTGAGTGGGCAGTGTGTGTTTAGCTGGAACTTGGGGTATTATTGCCGAGGAAACAGATGGGAATGGATAGTGGTAGGCAGCTGGCAGTCTCTGCCATAGATGTTAATCTCCATCATGTCATTTGAGCCTCTCAACAACGTTGTTAGAAAGGTGCTCAGTTGCTCAGTTGTGTCTGACTCTCTGCAACCCCATGGACCACAGTCCACCAGGCTCCCCTGTCCATGGAATCCTCCAGGCAAGAACACTGGCGTGGGTTGCCGTTTCCTTCTCCATGTTAGAAAGGAGGCAGAGACTATTTATCCTTCTGTTTATAGATGAGGAAACTGAGACAGATTGGTCAGTATATGCCTCATGGACAACCAAAAAGGCTTGGTCATGAGGTGCCCTGGTAGGGCTCACTATTAATCTATAAGGCTTCTAAAACGTAGTCCTCAGCCTGGGAATTGTGTTTCCATGATATAACTCCTTTCAAGAAAATCTTCAATGTAAACACAAGTTAGAGGCTCAAAGAATACAAATTCAAGGGCATCTTGAACGTGGCTCCAAGTCTGGGCTGACCACGTCACACTGTGCCTCCTATCCAAGCAAGGACCTGGGCAAACAGGACCATGGGGCTTAATGGAAAGAACATTGAGTGAGGGGTCAGGAGGCAGGGTTCCCAGTTCTGTGACCCATTTAGTCATCTTTCACGACAGCAGTGGCCTGCCTAGGAAATCATGGACCCTGAGGTTGACACCAGCACGGCTTCCTATGTAACCTCAGGGCAACACTGTGAACTGGATATTATTATACACAGTTTACACAAGATGCACCAAGGCCCACAGAGCTGAGCTGGATTCCAGCCCAGGCCCTGTGACCCTAAACCCAGCGCTCCTCCTACTAAAGCATGCCATCCTATACACCAAGCAGCTGCTGGGCAAACCGGATCTGAAATCAGATCCATGACCCACGGCATGTCCGACCAACAGCACTTCTGCTCGGGACCCACAGACTTAGGTTGTGCCCTTGTGACTTTGCCATTTTGTGGAAGAAGCCCCTGTGCTGGAGGGCAGATCTCCTAAACCCACCTTCCTCACACAGGCAGTTTACTGGACAGGCTCTCCCTGAGCAACTCTTTTTCCTTTATTAATTTTTTTCTCCTTTCAAAATTACCAAAGGAAAACATGCTCACAAAATTCAAATACCATGCGAGGGTCTAAGATAGATTGTGACAGTTTCCCTGGCCTCCTCACATTCCCTTCTAGTCCTTTTCCCCAGAGGTAACCACTGTTGGAAATCTGGTGAGAATCTTCAGGTGTTTTGTCTATGCCTTTATTTTTGTCTAGATTTCTAAAACGTGATGGTGGGAATGTGTAGATTGTTCTGCAATTTTCTTTTCTCACTTAAATGAAAGATATGTTGCATTTATCTTTCTATCCTGGGACATTACAATTGGACTCATTCTTGCTGGTGGTTGTCTATTAGACTGGCCATGGAGCTGACTTTGGATCCTGTTCACATTTTGTTATTGTATGATGTGTTGTTAATAGTGTGGACTTTAGATCCATACCATTTCCCTCCTGAATCAATCCTGGATCCATCACATTTTAGCTGAGTGATGATGGGAACATAACTGCTGGTTCCAGGGAGACTTAACTGCTCCGAGCTACTGTTTCTTTGCCTGTAAAGTGAGGTTACTAACAGTAACCTTCCTCATAGAATACTTGGAGGACTAAATGAGCTAACAATGTAACATACTTAGACCCTGGCATATATATTGTATGAGTGCTACATGAGGGTTAGCTGGTCTCTTTATTCCTTGATAATATTTCATATTACGTCTAGTTTCCTATTACCTGATATTAAAATTGTGATTTCTTTTTTTTTTTTTGCTAAAGCAAATGTTGTTGTGATCAATATGTTTTTACAAATGCTTTCGTACACATGAAGTATTTCTGTAGAATAAATTTCTTGGAATAGTGTTAATGAGTCAAAAGGTATGGGTGTTTCCAACAGTGATATAAGCTGGTGGGCTTTGCCTGATCATGTTTTTCTTGGTTCTTTCACATCAGCTCACCCAGTAGCAGCTATTTGGCATCATGCCAACATCTTGTCCTTCACATGGCCAACGGCTGGAAGAGCTACATGGCAGCAAGCGGTCCTCTTTATCTTCCCATGTCCTGGCGCTTTGTGAATATACAGTGGACTGGATAGCTTTCTGGTGATCCTGATGGGGATTCTGAATTGCCACTTTATGTTAAGTGGATGCCCAGGGGACAGGTGACCCTGGCCAAGAACCCTGATCAGATCCCCCATGCCCATTGTTAAGCTGAGACTGAGGTGGCCCAGGTGGTCAAGAGACCAGACATGCGGTTTTCCTCTTGAGTCTGTCCAGCTTCATCAAGGGCTTGATGACCTGGGACTTTTTTTTGGCCTTCATGTCTTTGCTGAGTGACATGGGGGGAATGAATATGGCAGTGTGGATGTGATGATTCATAGGATGTAGGTGCCAGGTGCACTCCTGGAAACATCAGAAGAGGAACAAGACAGTGCTGTGCATTGCTGCTGTGCATTTCTCTTGATCTAATTAATATAATGGGCTTCCCCAGGTAGCTCAGTGGGAAAGAATTTGCCAGCCAAGCAGGAGACACGGCGTTGATCCCTGGGTCAGGAAGATTCCCTGGAGAAGGAGATGGCAACCCATCCCAGTATTCTTTTCTTTTTTTTTTTAAATTTATTTATTTTAATTGGAAGCTAATTACTTTACAATATTGTATTGGTTCTGCCACACACCAACACGAATCCACCACGGGCGTACACGTGGTCCCCATCCTGAACCCCCCCTCCCTCCTCCCTCCCCGTACCATCCCTCCGGGTCATCCCAGTACACCAGCCCCGAGCATCCTGTATCGAACCTGGACTGGCAATTTGTTTCTTATATGACAGCAAAAGAGACACAGATGTATAGAACAGTCTTTTGGACTCTGTGGGAGAGGGAGAGGGTCAGACGATTTGGGGGAATGGCATTCCAGTATTCTTGCCTGGAAAATCTCATGGACAAAAGAGTCTGGAGGGCTACAATCTGTGGGGTTGCACAGAGTCGGACATGACTTGGTGACTAAACAATAAGAACAACAATTAAATGTAACATGGACTAAGGGATAAATGTGATCATCTGACTTGGGGAATAAAAGGTTGGTGATTTATCTAATTTATGAACACTGATTGAGCAGTTACTTTATGTTGGGCACTATGCTTGTGATTCACTGGCTGTATGGAAATGACTAAGACATGATTCCACCCTATGAATATACCATAGATAGTCTAAGAGTCCTTGGAAAGAAAAATTTTGAAGGACAATGGGATTGATGATAATAATAATGCAGGTGGGGCCCCAGTTCTATCAATAACACAGATCTGAGGCTTGGGGGTAGGTATGAATGGACATTTTTGGGTCCCTTTACAAAGAAATGATTAGTGGAGAGGACTTCCTGTACAAATATTATAAAATAAAAATTACATTTTATCTTCTTTTCCTTTGATTAGAAAACATACAATTGTATAGTCACTTAGAAAAATGTAAAGGAAATTAAAGATCACCCATAACTTTCATCCAGAGACAGCCATTGTTAACAGTAAGTTTATTTATGTTTGACCACGTTTATATGTAAGTATATGTCTACACGCACAAGCACAGCCTTTAAAAATTATTGAGAAATGCACATGCTTACACACTTTCAGCTGATACAAGAACAGTAAAGTTCAGTTCAGTTCAGTTGCTCAGCCGTGTCCAACTCTTTGCAACCCCATGAATCGCAGCACGCCAGGCCTCCCTGTCCATCACCATCTTCCAGAGTTCACTCAGACTCACGTCCATTGAGTCCGTGATGCCATCCAGCCATCTCATCCTCAGTCGTCCCCTTTTTCTCCTGCTCCCAATCCCTCCCAACATCAAAGTCTTTTCCAATGAGTCAACTCTTCGCATGAGGTGGCCCAAGTACTGGAGTTTCCACTTTAGCATCAGTCCTTCCAAAGAAATCCCAGGGTTGATCTCCTTCAGAATGGACTGGTTGGATCTCCTTGCAGTCCAAGGGACTCTCAAGAGTCTTCTCCAACACCACAGTTCAAAAGCATCAATTCTTCGGTGTTCAGCCTTCTTCACAGTCCCACTCTCACATCCATACATGATCACAGGAAAAACCATAGCCTTGACTAGACGGACCTTAGTCGGCAAAGTAATGTCTCTGCTTTTGAATATATTTCAGCCTTTGTTGATGATATACTCTGGGGAGGTGGCAAGGCCTCACTGATTGACTATCATTTCTCTGATGACTCTTGTTTTTTGCTTTTATTATTATTTTTAAAAAGATAAAAAAACCCCTAGAATTCTGAGTGTTGAATCCCCATCTTTTGTAAACATGGCTCACAGGCACACTAAACAACATCATATCAGTGTCTACATTCATGTCAGTATTTAAAGACACCATTGAGGGAAGATTCTGCACTCCTAATGCAGGGTGCCTGGGTTCGATCCAGAGGGAATTAGATTCCATATGACTCTGCTAAGAGTTCACATGCCAGAACTAAAAAGATCCCCTGTACCTGGCATAGCCAAAGGCATATCTTTTGAAAAATTCGTTAAAGAAAATAAAGACCATTACTGAAAAATTTCTTCCTAGAACTTGATTTGGACCTGTGACCTGATCAAAGCTCACGGCTCAAACTCACCGCCTTTCCCCTTTTCCGTCCACTCACCTGGTCCTGTTACTCTTTCCTTTTCACACACCTCAACGGCAGCTATCGCCAGAAATGATTTTCTTCTTTCAGCCTGCTCCACAGGCTACCCTCTTCCCCTCATCATTTCTCGTTTTTCACATTGAAAATCTCTCCTTTCTCTCTTAATGGGTTCCTGAGACCTGAAAATAGAGGTAATTTAAATTTGGCGAGTGTGAGGGCAATGAAAGAACTTTTGTGAAAAGCAGAGTTTAAAATTCAAGAGTTTCCTGCTGTTGAAAACTAACTCTCTCTTTGCCTTCCTTCTGTAGATACCTCTGGGAAGGGGGTGTCTCTGAGCTCACCCCAGACTCAGTTGCCCAGCCCTAGAGGATGAGACAGAGAAGGCAATGGCACCCCACCCCAGTGCTCTTGCCTGGAAAATCCTATGGACGGAGGAGCCTGGTGGGCTACAGTCCATGGGGTCCCTAAGAGTAGGACACGACTGAGCGACTTCACTTTCACTTTTCACTTTCATGCATTGGAGAAGGAAACGGCAACCCACTCCAGTGTTCTTGCCTGGAGAATCCCAGGGACAGGGGAGCCTGGTGGGCTGCCATCTATGGGGTCACACAGAGTCGGACACGACTGACGTGACTTAGCAGTAGCAGCAGCAGCAGCAACAAAGGATGAGAAACAGTGACCATGCTCAAGCAGGTGATTCCTACCCACCTGGAGGGGTGGACTGGGAGTGGAGTCAGTGGAAGTCACCAGGTTCAGCCTGGCCTTTTCAACCTGGAATGACCTTCCTGACCCCTGTGTGGAATTTCTGCCCTGGGATTGTCCCACGCCCCAGTCCTGGGGTGGCAATAGGTAGCTGAAGTCACAGTCAGGGCTTACAAGGGTGCCGCTTCCTCTCTGCCAGTACCTACAATAGTCACCTCCTTCCGGGTGCTTGTGGCACCCT
>SJYQ01004768.1:170102-193618 GCA_006410935.1 Redunca redunca | reverse complement strand
ACATACCCTGCCCCAAAAGAAGTAAAGAAGTGAAGTCGCTCAGTCGTGTTGGACTCTTTGCAACCCCGTGAACTATAGCCTACCAGGCTCCTCCATCCATGGGATTTTCCAGGCAATAGTACTGGAGTGGGTTGCCATTTCCTTTTCCAGGGGATCTCTGACCCAGGGATCAAACCCGGGTCTCCTGCATTGTAGACAGACGCTTTACCATCTGAACAAGAGGAAAGTTTAAAGGCCAATAAGCATGTTCAACTCCATGGAAATGCAAATGAAAACAACAAACAATATTTTGGTTTTCATCTGAAAGATGGGCAGATATTTTAAAGTAGTCACAAAATCGAGTACTGATGAGGAAGTAGAGAGAAGGGCCTTGTTTTGCTGGGGGGACAGTGGTGCACCCATTAGCAAAATTCACTAAGAGTGCAAATACAAATATTATTATATGATTCAGAGATTCCACTTACTGGTACACACCAAAGAGATGCCTTCCCATGTGTAATCAGAGAGGTGAATGATGCAGTGTCTGGAGAAAGATCTAGCAATATTTAGCTATGTACAAGGATGTATCTGGCAGCATTGTTTGTAAGAGTAGAAAAATGAGAAACTACTAAATGTCATCAGTGAGTAAATATATAAATAAAAGGTGGTATTTTATTATAAGAGCATTCTGTGTGCTATGTGTGTGCTAAGTCACTTCAGTCTACACAGCTGTCAAAATAAAATAAGAAGATCTATATATACCAACAAGGTGAGTTTTTTAAAAACACAGTGTATGTTTAAAATGAAATGGGCAGAATACTACATCAAGTATAACAACACTTATGTAGACTTAAAACTATAAAAATCTCATTGTATACTACTTAGGAATAGCCTGCATACTGTAAAAGTACAAGAAATACATGGAAGGAGCATCCACCAAATTCATGATAGTGGGAGCTTCAGGTACTCTGGGGCAGAGAGGGAATGCAAGTGAAGACACCCGTTAGGTCTAACTGTGATGTTTTATTTCTTAACATAAAAGAAAAAGGAAGATATCAATGGTTATTAATTCTGGGCTGTGTGAATTCATGTGCCCTTTATATCTTTGTACTCTTCCATTTTCTTTTAAAAAAGAAACCTTCTCAAGAGAAAAATATATATATAAAGCAAATGATAAAGAAAACAGATGTAACAGTATTATTATCAGAAAACAGAATGTTCGAGCAAAAAGAAAAAAAAAGACATTTAAAGGGACAAAGAGGGATGTTTTATACTGATAAATAAACATCTTGAAGATTTATATCATGAATCGTTATACACCTAACTCAAAAATTAAAAACACATAAAGCAAAACCAGAAAGCAAAAGGAGAAACAGACAAATCTATCATCAAAATAGGAGACTTTAGCACTTTGCCCTCAGAAATCAACAAATTGAGTAGAAAAAAGTAAGTAGAGGCATAAATGAATAACTCTCTTGCTCTAATAGTTATAAATAGAACTTAATAATCAACAAACTAACAATATCCATTTTCCCCAAACATACATGAGCAATTAGAGGAAATTAATCATCATGCTACAGAAAATTTTTTCACAATTCCAAAAAGCAAAATCATATGGATCTCATTCATTGGATTACTAGTTACTGGAAAAACAAAGTGAGGAAAAACAGAAGATGGAAGAAGAGAGTAAAGAAGAAGGAAAGAGAAGCTGTACCATAATTTAATGTGGGTTCCAGGAGTTTCAAAGAGGAGGGCTGATGCTATGCACAATTTCACTATTCCTCCTGAGGAGCCCTCTCTTAGCACCATCTTGGTCTGGGTTCTGGGGACACAAGTATGGACATGATACAGTCCCTGCCCTCAGGGAGCCCACAGCCTAGAGTAGGAAGAGAAAGCAATGCCCCACATGGCACAGGGACCAAGAAAGCCATCTTCTATCCCCTGAAATTGAAGCAGAAAAGCAACAGTAGAGATTCTGTTGTGGTCCTCACACAGGAGCTCCAAAATAAACAACTGGAGCTTGCCTGAATACTGCCTCCTCAGTTCTTACTTAAGATCTAAATGGTTGTTGGAGAAAGGCAGAAAAGTTTCTAAACTCTTAATGAAAGTTAGACTTTCTAAGGGAAGGGGTTTGGAGGTGGAAGGGTGGAGAGAGAAGTGATAAGAGAAGAAATAGATTTATTGATACCCTAACAAGAAAGAAACAGAGATTTGGATTGGGCTCCATTCCAACCACCTCCCACTACATCACTTCCTGTTGGGAAGAATTTTCTGAGAAAATGTACCTGTAAACAGCTAACAATTTTGGTTCTGTTCTAAATGCCTGAAATATTCTTTCATTACTTCTTGACTGGTTCAAGAATCCCAAATACTTTACTGTGGTCTAAGATTCAGACATGATGGGAAGAGCACTTCATAGAAAGGATATTGGGCAATTTCTGGACTTAAAGCCAATAGCCCATTCCTTCAATTCTGGGACATCCATTCCACACTTCAGTTCAGTTCAGTTCAGTTACTCAGTCATGTTCAACTCTTAGTGACCCCATGGACTGCAGCAGGCCAGGCTTCTCTGTCCATCACCAACTCCTGGAGCCTACTCAAACTCATGTCCATCATGTCAGTGATGCCATCCAACCATCTCATCCTCTGTTGCCCCCTTCTCCTCCCACCTTCAATCTTTCCCAGCATCAGGGTCTTTTCCAGTGAGTCAGTTCTTTGCATCTGGTGGCCAAACATCGGTCCTTCCAATGCATATTCAGACTCATTTCCTTTAGGATGGACTAGTTGGATCTCTTTGAAGTCCAAGGGACTCTCAAGAGTCTTCTCCAACACCACAGTTCAAAAGCATCAATTTTTCAGTGCTCAGCTTCCTTTACAGTCCAACTCTCACACCCATACATGACTACTGGAAAAAACAGCTTTGACTAGATGGACCTTTGTTGGCAAAGTAATGTCTCTGCTTTTTAATATGCTGTCTAGGTTGGTCATAGCTTTTCTTCCAAGGAGCAAGTGTCTTTTAATTTCATGGCTACAGTCACCATCTGCAATAATTCTGGAGTCCAAGAAAATAAAGTCTGTCACTGTTTCCATTGTTTCCCCATCTATTTGCCATGAAATGATGGGGCTGGATGCCATGATCTTCGTTTTCTGAATGTTGAGTTTTAAGCCAACTTTTTCACACTCCTTTTTCACTCTCAAGAGGCTTTTCAGTTCTTCTTCACTTTCTGCCATAAAGGTGGTGTCATTTGTGTATCTGAGGTTATTGGTATTTTCCCCAGCAATCCTGATTCCAGTTTGTGCTTCATTCAGCTCAGCATTTCGCATGAAGTGCTCTGCATGTAAGTTAAATAAGCAGGGTGACAATATACAGCTTTGACATACTCCTTTCCTGATTTGGAATCAGTCTGTTGTTCCATGTCCAGTTCTAGCTGTTGCTTCTTGACCTGCATACAGATTTCTCAGGAGGCAAGTCAGGTGGTCTGGTATTCCCATCTCTTTAAGAATTTTCCACAGGTTATTGTGAACCACACAGTCAAAGGCTTTGGTGTAGTCAATAAGTTCAGTTCAGTCACTCAGTCGTTTCCTACTCTTTGCGACCCCATGAATTGCAGCATGCCAGGCCTCCCTGTCCATCACCATCTCCCGGAGTTCACTTAGACTCACGTCCATCGAGTCCGTGGTGCCATCCAGCCATCTCATCCTGGGTCGTCCCCTTTTCCTGCCCCCAATCCCTCCCAGCATCAGAGTCTTTTCCAATGAGTCAACTCNAAGAGAGTTCCAGAAAAACATTTATTTCTGCTTTATTGACTATGCCGAAGCCTTTGACTGTGTGGATCACAATCAACTGTGGAAAATTCTGAAAGAGATGGGAATACCAGACCACCTAACCTGCCTCTTGAGAAATCTGTATGCAAGTCAGGAAGCAACAGTTAGAACTGGACATGGAACAACAGACTGATTCCAAATAGGAAAAGGAGTATGTCAAGGCTGTATGTTGTCACCCTGCTTATTTAACTTCTATGCAGAGTACCTCATGAGAAACGCTGGAGTGGAAGAAACACAAGCTGGAATCAAGATTGCCGGGAGAAATCTCAATAACCTCAGATATGCAGATGACACCACCCTTATGGCAGAAAGTGAAGAGGAGCTAAAAAGCCTCTTGATGAAAGTGAAAGCGGAGAGTGAAAAAGTTGGCTTAAAGCTCAACATTCAGCAAACGAAGATCATGGCATCTGGTCCCATCACTTCATGGGAAATAGATGGGGAAACAGTAGAAACAGTAGTCAATAAAAGTAGATGTTTTTCTGGAGTTTGCTAATTCACAATAAGGCCCCATATTATGAGGCCTTATGCTCCTGGCATAGATTGACACAGAGTAGGTACTCATCAATGTTTTATGTTGTTGTTGCCTTTTTTGGGGCGGGGGGGGTTGCACCTCACGGTATGCAGGATCTTAGTTCCCCAATCAAGGATTGAACCCACACACTTGCTCTGGAAATGCAGAGTCTTAACCACTGGACCCCAGGGAAGTCCCTCAGTGTTTGTTGATAGAATAAGTGGATGGAGGAATGAAGCACAGATTCCAGAAACAACAGTCTCTGATGTGGCCTAATGACTTGGCTTCAACCTAGTCCATCTTTTTTTCCCAGGAAGTCTGTGCCACTAAGACTTTTGCTCCCTCTGACTTGAGCCTCACATCAGAGACATTCACATTACTAGAGAGACTCAAGGACCAGGCTGATCTTAGAATAGGAGATGGCATCAGGTTTGTAGGGTCATAGCTTCTCTGGGAAGACCTTCCCATGAAGACAGACTCATGCTCTAAGTCTTGGTAAAGAATTATCTTGGTCACTGAGAGCCCAGGAGAAAGCAGTGAGTGAAACTGGAGGAGATTCTAATGGAGTCATGGGTCTTTAAGTGTTTCTCCATGGTCACGTTTTTTTGATATGGAATCACATGCTTTGATAAGGAACAGCCCCAGGAGGCACTGGGGCAATGAACTCATCTTGCTCTCCAGCTGCCTTTGCAGAAGAACCTTTATTTTCTTCTACCAAAGCAATGTTATACACATTGAACTAAAATATTTCTCTGCTGATGGAGCTAATGCCCTATCACAGACAAGATCCACCAGTCTGATTTGACAGAAGGTCAGTAAGTAGAGAATAGCTTACATGGCAATAAAGTTATGGGAGAAATTGATTAAAGTCAGTCCTACACATGTGCAGTTACAGACCAAAGTTTAAAAAGAAAAAAAAAAAAAACTCCCCTTGGAATGAAACCAAATGATCGCCTGGATCCTAAAGTGAAGCGATATTGTTCCAATTTTTCCTTTATCAGACAAAAGGAAAGGTCTTTCCACATAGCCTTTTGACATAGAGCTAATTTAAAGAAGATTTGGGAGTATGATGCCGGATCAGATGCCTTTACCGAATTCCTTGCTGTTTTCATTTGAAATCTCTCATTTATGCTCAAATTTCCAATTGGAAATTTAATGACTTTTTCTTTAAGGGAAGTTGGCAAGCTGAGTTGGTTTAAATACAAATCTCCCAAAGGTAAAAGATCAGACATCATTATAAAAATAGAAAATATTCCCATTGTCCTTTCGAGATGTTTCTCCTAGAAGACGTGAAGATGTTTCTGAACAGCAGATGCGTTTTGGTAAAACAAAGTTGAAAAATATGTGAAACTCTTGACATTGGAATTACTTCCTGAGCTGTGTCAAGTTATGTGGCTGCCCAGAGTAACTAAGACCATTCTCTTTGTGACCATCCTATTCTATTTATATAAACTCATTGGAAAATGCCCCAGTTCCCTGGTGGTTCAGACGGTAAAAAATCTGCCTGCAATGCAGGAGACCCAGGTTCCATCCCTAGGTCAGGAAGATCCCTGGAGAAGGAAATGGCTACCCACTCCAGTATTCTTGCCTGGAGAATTCTATGGACAGAGGAGCTTGGCAGGCTACAGACCATGGGGTCACAAAGAGTTGCACACAACCGAGGGACTAACACACACGACAGAAATACTGGTCATTTGCTGCCTGATGATTCACACTGCCACTCCGCAGAAGTCCTTTCCCTCCAGCAGCCCCACCTGTCAAACGGGAAGGCTGGTCCATAACATTTAGGGGCTCCTTAAGCATGGACATTCTCTGAATTCATGGCATTTAACATATCAAATGAGTTTTGCATTAATCTGTTATGGACCTTTTTATTTTCAACTAGCAAAATATTAAATTGTTCTATAAATAAATATAAAAAACTTTAAAAGTCAAATTGTTGACTGTTTTCTCAAATTAGACATGGGTCATTCAGAGCAATCAAATAACAACCAGTCTTCCACTAGCAGCTCAGACTGTCCTGAGATGAAGTGTTTCTCTGCCTCTGCCCCACTCAAGCTGGTTTAAGCCCAATTCAAAACCCTGATTATTTTAAAGAATAAGGAAATAAATGAGATATGTTGAAATGGCCACTCTAGCCCCTTGTTAGCAGAGACTGCCTCAACATTTATACAAAAGAGGATCAGGGCAGAAATTTGTTAAGAACACAGGGAAGTGGCTAGGAGATTTGCCTCAGAGATAAGGTTGCTTAATAAGGACAGGGCATTGTCTTAGACTGTAATTTGCTTCTTTATTATTTAGTTGATGTATTTATCTACCTGAGACTTTACTTTCGGTGGTTGGAAGGAAGGTGCTGATGGAAATTTGGAAAGTACTCTTCCCAAGCCTCCCCTTGACTCCACGTATGACAATTGATGCTGAGATGGCTGAGGACTTCCTCACAGGGTGTCCCACCTGGAGATATCTAGGACAGATAGGAAATGTCCTTTCTTTTCTGTCTGCACAGTTCCAGACGGCACAGTCATCAAAGTCAAAGGGAGCGCTGTGTTGGGCATGACTGTGTGTGCATATGTGTAGCCTGCAGGGGCCAGTGCACAGTGCTTGCTTGGGGGGCTCAGTGGAGTAGATGACAAAACAGAATGAGGGCTGCAGAGGTGGGCAGAGCTGGGTTTTATCCTAGGGATTGGGGGCAGGTTCTGCTGAAGACCTTTATGACATCGATGAGCCACTTAATCTTCTCATCTGAAAGAAGGGAGGCCCCTCCCTCCCCCACAGGCTTGTCTGGTTACCTAGATCTCCACAAATGGTTGAAACGTGTCCCACGTTCCTCTCTTTGTTATATGGGCCCGTTTCATGCCGGCCTCCCCAGGCCCTCGTGGCAGGCTCTGATCTCCTCCCACAAACACAAGGAACACATTTTCTCTGTCCTCCCAAAGCAGTCAAACAAGTCCATGCAAGTGACCCCTGACTTTACCCTAAAGTGGAGCCAGGGGTAATCACAGTCTCTCTGTACCTCCATCAAGGGACACCGGGCACCCGTGCACAGAAGAGGGGAGAGTCAGTGAGGGTGGAGGAGTCCTGGGGCAAATGTTAGGGCAGGACAGACAGGACCTCAAATCGGTTTTGCCACTCAGACACCAAGGATCCTTGAGTCCTGACAAACCTGGCCTTTTCAGACCCTGCTGATGATGACTGGGGTTGGGAGAGTCAGGTTAAATTTCCTGACCTGCTTGTCCCAGCCTGACTGGGGCCCTTTCTCATTCAAACTGCAAGTCCCAGCGAGGGTTGTTGGTGTGTCCGTGAGAGAGTGTGTGTGTGTGTGTGTGTGTGCGCGCGCGCAAACACACATGTGCAGACACCCATCTGCACACAGATATGACAAACATGACAGCTTCTCAGGTCAAAGCTAGTTTCAACCTGTTAACAAAAGAGGGAAAACACAGCAAAGATAACCCAAAACACATTTGCACTTAGTGCTTATTTGAAATGAAATCAGAAAATCGGCTTCAAATATGAAAAACACCTTTGTGAGATAAGAGCTTTAAAAAAAAGCCCTCAATTTTAAAGAAAATAATTCCCTGATAAACTGACCAAACAAGAATAGTAGAAGCCATAAAACATAGCAATATATTGAAATGTTAGGCAAACGATATGTTTAGAATATATCCATGTAATTTACCAATGTAATATATACCACATATTTACCAATTAAATACAATAGCTATTAAATAACACTGAGATCGATAATCACATCATCCCTTTCTTCTGCTGTACTTTCATTTTGTGGGGCACCTTTTCATTCAGCATCTAGTAAACTTCTTTTGCAGCCCTCCAAAATGCAAGCTGATCAAATTAATATGATGTAAAATGAATGCAATATCCTTATAAATATTTATATGTGAAGTCTGAACTTGGAGGCCAGAATAATGTTACATCGACTCTGAAAAACCACTGGGTTTGCATCTTCCCAGCTCATTCTAGTCTTCTAGTACCGCGTGGCAGCAATGTGTTTTCTCAGAAAAGTCAACTAATTTTAGAGAAAATTCATTTTTTTATTTCTTAACCTGGCCCATGAGAGATAACAGTTCACCTAGGTTTCAACATCTGCTGAGAGGAAGATTAAAAACAAAATCCTAATTTCTGGTGTGTTCTTGTTGTTGGAAAAAAATATCACTAGCAAGTATTATTAGCTATCTTCGAGTTGACAAGAATGCAGGATTAAGTTTCTTTAAGGCAATTACACTTTTGATGACCCCTCTGCATATAAAACATGTTAGCTAATGGGGGTGCAGAGGGGCAGCTTAAGTGTTTGATCAGGAAATCCTGCGTGAGCATATTGGATGGAAATTTGATTAGTGGCCTTAGTGACGGGCGATCAGATCCTCCGGGTCTGCACAATCAGATCTGGCAGCACTTGCCTTCTTGCCTCTTTGAAGGAGGCGAACATTTGTACAGAATCAAGACAGTGCTGGGTCCTTGGGTTTTGGTGTGTTTTTTTTTTTTCCTTCTGGGTCCTTTCCTTTAAGTTATTGCAGACTAAAGCCTGAAAAGTACCTTTTATTTTCTTTGAACAATATGTTTGCAGTTACCTTCATGTTGTAGAATAAAATAAAAATCGGCCTTTCTCTGAAAATTTGAGGTCAGAGGAAGCAGAAATGAAAAATCGAGAGCCAGAAGGGACCTCAAAGAACATCCTTGTAAGCAAAGCTAACACTTACACAGTACTCATTACACCTCACTGCCACCTTGCTGCAAGGATATCCACACATTCATTCTCACAACGCCTCTGTTTTACCGAGGAGGAAATTCACACAGTACAGTGGTCACCTGGTGGGGATTCAAACCCGGGCAGCTGGGCTCCTGACCCGGGCTCTTGATCACTCCACACACTCTGCACTTCTGCCTCCCCAGTGATATAAGTGGGAAAACTGAGCTCCCGGAGAAGATATGAATCTCCCAGAGTGAATCAGCTATGATTTAAACTACAATCTTTTTTAATTGTTCGATGTTCTTCTCTCATGCCACCTAAACTTCTAAATTTCACCTTCCTCTGTTAACCTGGACAAAACAGAATCTGTTCTAGATGCTTTCCACCCATCAGGCCAGAAAGTGTGCAAATGACCCCCAGAAATGGAAACTATTTCTGTTTTACAGATCAGAGAAGCTGTGTCTTAGGTTAGGTGACTTGCCTATGGTCACACAGCAAGAAACAGAAAAGAGATTTCATCTCACATCCATCTCACTCCTTTCCATTTTCCTTCTGAGAAAAAATGAAGCTGGGAGGAAAGAATAATCCCAGCAATATTTGGGGGTCAACCAGAAGCTAAAACAGTTAGTTTGCATTGTGCAAATTTCATGCATTTGTTTAGCATGAGGAATAGGACTTCATGTTAGATATATTGTATTTAGTTAAACCAATAGGTATTCTCCATGTGCCTGAACCCCAGTCAGCCAGGTGAGGCATGGCATTAGCAAGAAGTAATGGCCAGATTCAGGCTTTAAAATATGCATTTTTAAAAATGCAGGAAAAAAAGTCACATGTGCATAGGCACGCAGGAACGTGCACACATTAACATCATACAGTCTATGCTTCACTCTTTTATTTTTCATATGGAATCTAAGCTTCCCAGATCCTCCCCTCCGGTGTGAACCATATAACTGTGGATACTTTTACAAAGGAAATGAAACAAAACAATCCTGAAATCTCTCAGCAACAAAAACGATCAAGGTAGGTTCTGGCATCAGACTGACCCTGAGTCACAGAAAAGTCAATTAATTGTGATGGCCATAATGGATCGATTATTCTGGGAAATCTCCGACATGACTTCAGCCCAGCAGGCTGACAAGGAGACACAC
Source organism: Redunca redunca (assembly GCA_006410935.1). Taxonomy (NCBI): domain Eukaryota; kingdom Metazoa; phylum Chordata; class Mammalia; order Artiodactyla; family Bovidae; genus Redunca; species Redunca redunca. The sequence goes on along the minus strand of SJYQ01004768.1, from coordinate 183,447 downwards.
ATCAAATGCGCTAGCCCTTTCCGAGGGAGCAACAGCAGGGGGTGGGGGACCCACGAGCACAGCCACTCACCTCAGACAGTGTGGTCCCGACACTCAGGGAGATCGGCGCATGTCCCTTCCTCAGCTGGGAGGCTGGATTCTGCCACTTTCAAATATCTTGCTTCTTGTCAGTTAATAATTATACAAGTGAAATATATTTTTAAAATACAATGCAAAACTAAAGCAGCAACTTGTATTTTATGCAGAGGGATGGGGCAACACATATATTTTAATCCATGCCCAAATGAATCAAATTCATTTTCTTCAGATTTCAATGTTTCACTTTTCTTTAATGTTTTTTATCTACTATAAAAATAACTCAAAGAAGAGCAAAAGATGAAAGGCTCATCCATCTAGATACCCAGAGAGAACCACCATTAACATGAATAGTGTATTTTACTCTGGACATTTTCAGTCTAATATATAATTATAATCATTGGGCATAATCACAGTTGCTACACTAATTTTTGAAAAAGCATTGTTGATATTTTTCCTGATTATAAAATCAATATAAGCCCTTAGAGGATTTTCAGGGTAAGTAAACAGAAGAGTATAAAGAAGATGAAAATTCCCTGTAGCCTACCCCTCCGCAAGAAGCCCTCCTAATGAGAATCCCTGGCTCTGAACGGCTCCCCTCTCCAGCCCTTGGGTCCTCAGTTCCAGGGCCTGGCTGTGCCATCCGTCTCCATGTCCTGGGACAGGGGACAAGGGGGCTGTCCTCACATCAGTGCTCCAAGCGCCTCCACCAGGTCCAGGCTGCCAGCCCCTCAGCCCTGGGGCCACACACCCGCCCTGTGGTCGTTCATCTTCTTGGCTACCTTATGTCAAAATATTCATACTTGTTTTTGCCTTGTTAGCTAATGTCCTTTGCCGGCCACTACCCCCTCTGCCGTCGTACCCCATTTTAAATATTATGGTCCTAATTACAGCAGATGATTGTTGAATGACCAAACAGGGCGGACAGACCGTGATCACACTCCAGAGGCCCAGCCTCTCTCTTACAAAATGGGACTCTTTTTTTTTTTTAACACCATCCAATGATGTCACCCGTTTGCGGTTTCTCTGGGACTTTATTAAAATGTTTGTGACGGAGCCAATGTAAACCATCCTAAATCCAACACAGAGCTGAAAGGACTGATTTTAGGGAATGTGAAGATATGGATCATTGGGCCTGTCGAAGCCCCATCTTGAGCCAATTATTGGTGTCATCTTGAGCCAATTTAATCAATCCAAGAGGGATTGGGGGGTAGAAGGGGGCTCGGGCAGGGGTTGTGAGCATTGGTCAAATGTGCTGGCTCAAATGTGTGTGTCATGAAAGCAACTGGGCCCCCACTTTGTGGATTTCAGTCCCCGCTTTACTTGCACTTTCATCCCAGGGTACCCGCTGATGACCAGTTTCAGCCTCATTATGGGGTTTGTTTGAAATCCTTGAGTAGTCCTAGCCCAGATTTGAGAAAGGAAGCCCCCAAATCTTCAAGACCATTTCTCATTGGGGAGACAATGTCAGGGGTGCAGAACCCACTAGATGCTACTGACATTCAAGCCACTGAGGGGCCCCAACTGGACGACAAAAGGGCCTGTAGTGCTCACAGTGGAAATGCTTAGAAACAGAACCCAGCCGCTAAGCAGCCTTGAGTACCTACCTATTGTTGAATTGCTCTTTCTTTTTATCTTTTTTTTAAATTTTTTTATTGAGGTATAGTTGATTACAATGCTGTGTTAGTTTCAGCTGTACAGCAAAGTGATCTGTTATAATACACATAGATCCACTCTTTTTTAAGATTCTTTCCCCATATAGGCCATTACAAAGTACTGAGTAGAGTTCTCTGTGCTATATACAGAGTCCTCGTTAGTTATCTGTTTTATATGTAGTATTGTGTATACGTCAATCTCAATCTCCCAATTTACCCCTCCTTCCCTCACCCCAGTAACCATAAGTTTATCTTCTATTGTCATATTGAGTGAAGTAAGTCAGACAGAGAAAGACAAATATCATATGATATTGCTTATATGTGGAATCTAAAAAAAGGCTACAAATGAACTTATCTACAAATCAGAAATAGAGTTTCTCTTTATCTTTTAATTGAGTAGCCAGCACCACAAATCATAAACTGTATGGTTATCTTCACTTAAAAAAAAACAACAAAAGAAAAAACACTGACTGGAAAGAAAAGACCCTGAGACACCAGCACCAGAAATATGTGGTGTCAGGAGCTGAAGCCACATCAGCCTCCAGTTTTACACTCTGTGCCTTGAGTGAGTGACACAAATACAGGTAAGACAATTTTACTTTTTTCCTTACAAATCCACAGAGAATGATCAACATCTGTGGCATGCAATTATTACTCATATCTCATTTCTCCACAGATATATTTTTATTTCTCCATGCCCCAGAAAGGATGTAAAGAGGTGGTACCCAGAACTGACATACTTGATTAGCTGCCCCATCCTCTCACCTGACGTCTCCTCCCATCTCTCTAGGTTTCAAAGGGCTGCTTCTCCTTCTCCAGAGGCAACTCTCCACATTTTCTTATGACATAAAAAGAGTGCAGGCTGTCTAGTGTGTGTGCTTTCTGTGTTTTGATGGCTAACATCCGTGAGTATGCTCAGTCAGTTCTCCAGAACCGGCTATTTGTCTTGGATATGACGCTGTGCGAGGCTGCGCGGTTTGGAAAGGTTACTGCGGCCGTGAGCCTTGTCACAGTGCATCTCTGTGCAAGCTCGAGTCGATGGCGCGGAATGTGCACCGATAACACAATTGTTTTCAACCCACAAAATTGACGAGAAAGGCCCTCTTCAGTTCTGGAATGCAGGCTTGCTGTCAGTTCACAAAGGAGGTATCCAAAATCTTACGCCAGGAATGAAAGAATACGAGTCAGACAATCGCCTTGATGTTCCCAAATTTAATTACTTTAAAGAACTCTGCTTCCCCATCACTGAATTATTTTTCAGAAAACAATGGATATTGGATTCATTTCTTCCCATCATATGCATTCTGAAAGCTGTTTGGATTAAAACTGACTTTCTTTCTATTTTTACTTGTTTCCAAAGACTTTGATTGCTAAACTTTTAATTTCTGTAAACCTAATGGGCTTCTGGAATAATCCAGGAGCATTGTTTACTCTGAACGTGCTCAAAACAAATCCCAAAGCAACTTTAATCGTTGCCACCTCCAAGGAAAGAAGAGAAAACACAACTCTGGGATGGGCTGGCTTGGTTCATCAAGTCAGTATCTCCACTGGAGAATGTGTTAGTCTGTTTAGAAGTCAGGCTAATCCTACCTCTCAGTTATGGAAGGAAATGGATTTTAGATTCAAGACTCAAGGTGGGTCCTCTAACTGCGAGATCAAATGTTCTGGAGCTTTCAACAAGCAAATGCTACTGCCTTTCTCAAGGCAGAGGCCAGCCGGGACTGTGGGCTTCATAAACAACACTCTGCTATTTATTGGAGCTGCCCACCCGAATCCAAATCTTCCTCTCTTCAATCGCGGCCTGTTTACCGCAGCTTAAACGGGGTTCTGCAGCCCTGCCTGGGTCTGCAATTTATTACTTGCTGAGAGAGCTCAGACCCAGAGTTTAAATGTCCCTAGTTGAAAGTTTATACCAGTCAGGACAGAAAATTATTCTCTCTGCCTAGGTTGAAGCACATTACTTCTTTATTGAATTAATTATGATAAGGATCATAACTTTAAACGAGGGGTGAGGTGCTGGCTTTCCGCTGGGATTGCTTGGAGCAATTTTCATCCAAGCATTTTTGTGGAGTTATTGAGTCTGGCAGGTCTGAACTTTGGAGAGGAGTAACTTTCTCCAGAACTTGAAAGGGCTTGGACATTGATCCAGGCAAAGCTGTACCAGATTCCATGTTTTGAGACAGGGAAATTTGCACTGCATGCTGAACAAATAACCGCGGGACCGGATGAAAGACAGCTCGGGAACTCCTCATGTGGCCTTGAGCTTGGCCTTTCCCTGACGGAGCTGGCCTGGGGAGGGCAAGGACAGACAGGGACAAGCAGGTCCCCAGCAAGCCCATCTTCCCCTGCCTCTTGATTTTAGGAGGGCTGCAGGGCTGTGCAAGCAGTGGGCTGGTCCTGATGCACAGAGGATGGTGGGCTGAACAGCAAAGGACGCTTGCTCCAAGGTCAAGTGGACCTGGGTCTAATTCTGCTTTGGCCACTCTCTAGTGCCGGAATATGAAGAGTGTCCCTTCCCTTCTTTGTTTCACCCCACATCACTGGACTATTTAAAGAAGTCAGTTTATTTATGTATAATATATGTTATTTAGAATATATGGGGCTTCCCAGGTGGCTCAATGGTAAAGAATCTGCCTGCCAACACAGGAGACACAAGTTCAGTCCCTGGGACAGGAAGATGCCCTGGAGGAGGAAAGGGAAACCTGCCCCAGTATTCTTGCCTGGACAATCACAAGGACAGGGGAGCCTAGCGGGCTACAGTCCATGGGGTCACAAAGAGTCAGATACAACTGAGCACGAACACACACAATACAGAATACATATATATCTAGTACTTAGTTGGGATTATTTAAAGGTAGTCATGATTACTACTCTCATTATGTTCAGGAAAATGGAAAAGTTCAGCCAGACCAACGTCTCATATCTCTTCCAGCTAAAGTCTTCCACTCCCACCTAGGTGACCAAGCTTTGTAGGTCTCTGGCTCCCAGTCCAGGAACATGCTGTCCATAGTCCTCACCCTTGGGTACCTGCCCTCAGTAGCTCGGGGCCTGGCCTTGAGTTCCAGCCTCCTCAGAAGCTCAGCTCTACTCTGAGAGAGAAGCCTGCTACCCCAAGAGCTCAAACCAGCAGATCCTGACTGAGGCAGTTCCATTTTGGAGAGGTTTGATTTCTGCTGCTTCTGAGGGGCGGTATACCTCCAAGTCCCACCCGGAGACCTGCCTGCCGTGGACCCACCAGTGTTGTCCAGAGCAAGCCAACCAGGCAGTCGGCCAGTTAGCCAATCCAGGGGCCAGTGGGTGGAGCAATCTGGGGTTCTAGCTGCTCAGCTGTGAGCAAGTCCACCCTGAGGCCCCCTGCAGGCGGGACATACACTGTTGCCACAGCAGCTCTTCCCTGTACCCGCCTCTATCCCCTCAAAGCCCACTTTTCATCCCACAATTCATGCCCTCCTCTTTGGAGTCTACATGGCTTGGGTTATTGGAGCCTTCTCTGAATGGGGTGATCCATGGTTTTAATCTGTCAAAAGGAGGGTACCACAGCTGGGATCATGGCAAGGGCCAGGGACAGTGAACAGGGGCTGGGCTCAGGTGCACTGGCCAGCAGCCTGCCCAGCACCCCCTGCCCACTCCCTCAGGGTCAGGCCCTGGCTCCTCAGGCCTGCCCAAGCCAAGCCTCTGAATGAGGAGGGTCCCTTCCCCTCCACAGGGTTAGCCAGGGGTGAATGTGGGGCAAATATCAGATTTCTCAGTTTCCTGCAGTGCGAGGCAGACGACAAGATTATTACCTCTCCAAGGGGATACAGGCTGAAAATATCACCAGGTTTCAGGAGGGTTTTGAGAGTTTTGTGGACTGCAATAGAGTAGGAACATGACTGATCCTGGACAGGGTGTCCTGCCCTGTCTTTCAGCACCTGTTCTCATTCAAGGGTCCAACCTTCTTTGAGAAAGAAACATATAAAGCTGTTCACACTACAACGTAAATGATTCTTCATGTGTTACACTGCATAAGGGTTTTTCACAGAAAACATATAAGTAGAAATTTTCATTATAATTCTGCGGTCACTGCCTTCTCTGATATACCAATGCGCAGAGACACACACTGACATACACAAACCACACACAAACACATATGCACATACAAACACACATGTCTCTCCATCCAAACCCTTACCCTAACCCTGAGTACCCTGGACCCTCTCTCCCTACTGGCATTTACCCCATGGACTGTAGCCCACCAGGCTCCCCCGTCCCTGGGATTCTCCAGGCAAGAACACTGGAGTGGGTTGCCATTTCCTTCTCCAATGCATGAAAGTGAAAAGTGAAAGTGAAGTCGCTCAGTCGTGTCCGACTCTTCGTGACCCCATGGACTGCAGCCCACCAGGCTCCTCCACTCATGGGATTTCCCAGGCAGCAGTACTGGAGTGGGTGCCATTGCCTTCTCCCTACAATCCACTAAACAATCCCCCTACTTTGTTTCCCTCATTTTCTTAAATGCATCCTTCAAATCCTAGCCCAGTTGCCATTTCCCTCAGGAAGCTCTCAGAGACTCTCTCCTCTCCGGGCTGCGTTAGCAGTTGTTCCCAGCGTGCCCTCTGTGCTCCTCCAGTGCAGCCCTCCCCTCCCTGAGCGATCATCATTTGGTTCCTGGCCTCACTCTCCCATGAAACTGTCAGCTCCTGAGGGCAGAACTGGGGTCTCATTCTGCATTTCATCCCTAATGCTTCTTTCTTCCTGAGAAATAAAGTCAGAGCCCCTGGCAGGGATGTGGAGCAAGGCACATACAGAGTGTGATACAGTTATGCACCCAGAGGCACCCCAAAGACAAAAAGGCATTCACCAATTTCCTAAAAATCTTTCTGACCATACTTCTGACAAAGAGAACCAAAGCTTGAAGAATTGGTGAAAGACACCGTGCCTCTCAGTCCTGAATGTTCATTGGACAGACTGATGCTGAAGCTGAAACTCCAACACTTTGGCCACCTGATGCAAAGAACTGAGTCATTGGAAAAGACTCTGACGCTGGGGGGGATTGAAGGCAGGAGGAGAAGGGGACGACAGAGGATGAGATGGTTGGATGGCATCACTGACTCAATGGAGCAGGCTCTGAGAGTTGGTGATGGACAGGGAAGCCTGGCATGCTGCAGTCCACAGGGTCTCAAAGAGTCAGACACGACTGAGTGATTGGATTGAACTGAACTGTGCCTCTCAGCATGTCATTGGGACTTCTCTGGTGGCTCAGATGATAAGGAATCCACCTGCAATGTTGGAGACCAGGCTTTGAATCCCAGGTTGGAAAGATCCCTTGGAGAAGGGAAAGGTAACCCACTCCAGTATTCTTGTCTGGATAATCCCACAGAGGGGCCTGGTAGGCCACAGTCCATGGGGTCACAAAGAGTTGGACACAAGTGAGCGACCAACACTTCACTTTAAAAAATACATTTGCTGAAAATGTGAAAATTGGCCAGTAAATAAATATGTGGTACCAAGCTGTGAGCTCTCAGAACTGTGGCAGCTCCCACTCCTGCAGACTGAGGGTTCCCAGCCCATCCACCTCACTAGGTATCCCTAGAGGCAAGCGGATGGCTTCTCAGGCCACAGGGATTATTATTCATGGTTTCACAACAGCACATGCTGCCAGCCTCCCTTGTTCTGTCACCTGGACCTGAAACTTCAGCTCCTTCCTTTCTGCCACCCTCAGCACGAGGCCTGCTCAGAGCCATGCTCACTCAGGATGACGGGTTGCCCAGGACAGACCTGCCACAAGCCACCCTTGGCCATGCCCACCTGCCCACACACCACACACAGGCCTGGGAGACTGTAGGGTAAAAGGGCCAAAGAGCATTAGCCCTGGAGGTGCTCTGCTGCTGCTGCTGCTGCTGCTGCTAAGCCACTTCAGTCGTGTCCGACTCTGTGCAACCCCATAGACAGCAGCCAACCAGGCTCTGCCATCCCTGGGATTCTCCAGGCAAGAACACTGGAGTGGGTTGTCATTTCCTTCTCCAACGCATGGAAGTGAAAAGTGAAAGTGAAATCACTCAGTTGTGTCCAACTTTCATGACCCCATGGACTGCAGCCTACCAGGCTCCTCCACCCATGGGATTTTCCAGGCAAGAGTACTGGAGTGGGTTGCCATTGCCTTCTCTGAGGTGCTCTACCTGGGTTCAAATCCTGACTCCACCCATTCACAAGCTGGGTGATCTTAGGCAAGATATTTAACCACTCTGAGCCTCTATTTCCTCATCTGAAAACTGGGGAAAATAATATTTTTAATATTGACTTTGATTTTCAGTTTTCTAATTTTATTTTGGTTGCACAGGGTCTTAATTGTGGTGCACAGGCTTTGCTTCCTGCAGAGCATAAACTCTAGGGGGCGTGGGCTTCAGTAGTTGTGGCTCGAAGCCACAAGAGCACAGCTCAGTAGTTGTGGTGCCCCAGAGCATGCAGGACCTTCCTGGACCAGGAATCAAACCCATGTTCCCTGCATTGTCAAGAGGATTCTTAACCACTGGACCACCAAGGAAGTCTGGGAAAAATAATATTTTTCAATCCCATAGCTGTGGGCTGAAGCTTATATCCACCTAAAGAGCTCCTAACAGTGTCCAGCTACGGTAAATAACAAATGTCAGCGATTGTCAGCACACGCACACATATACAGAAATCTGCACTGCTCACCTGTGATTTCCCCATCACTGATTCTCAGTCATAGGCTGAGAGCTTCCCTTCTTAGACTCTGAGGAGCAGTCTCCTGAGCATCAGAAGTCTTGTAAAAACTCCCAGTCAATCATTCAACAAACATCTAATGAGCATCTCCAGTATGTGGGGTGCTGAGGAACCAGAGATGGGACAAGGCCCAGTCTTGCCTTGAGAAGCACATAGCCAGGCTGAGATGCAGAGCAAGGAACTGATGGTGACAATGGTCTGGATGAATGCCATAATGAAGCATGGGAAGGGAGTGAGTGGTCAGTGGACAGAGTGGGGAGAGAGATGATCCACCCTTAGGCAATCAGGGAAGGCTTCTTGTAGGAGGGAACACCTGCATACTGAAGGCTGAGCATGAGTTAGCCATGTAAAGGGGTAAGGAGGCTGCTCTAGGTCTAATTAATTAATTAACCATAACAAGCACCATAACCAATAACTACGGTCAGGGCGTTTTCTCTATGCCTGGACCATTGTCAAGTGTTTGAGCCATGTATTCTCACTGACGGAGAAGGCAGTGGCACCCCACTCCAGTACTCTTGCCTGGAAAATCCCATGGATGGAGGAGCCTGGAAGGCTGCAGTCCATGAGGTCACTGAGGGTTGGACACGACTGAGCGACTTCACTTTCACTTTTCACTTTCATGCATTGGAGAAGGAAATGGCAACCCACTCCAGTGTTCTTGCCTGGAGAATCCCAGGGACAGGGAAGCCTGGTGGGCTACCGTCTATGGGGTTGCACAGAGTCGGACACGACTGAAGTGACTTAGCATTACCATTCTCACTGAAGCTTCACTCTCAGCTCTGAATAAAGGCGGTCTGTATTTCGTCCAGAGCTGCATCCTCAATGCTTAGAACAGGGCATAACTTAAATGGTTCTCAATGAATATTTGCAGAACAAATAAAGATTAAGCCGCCCTATAAGGTTGGTTCTATTATGACTCCCACTTTTCAGATGAGGAAACAGAGGTATAGAGAAAGCAGGCACCTTGCTCAAGGACGTCCCACAGCTAGTTGTGAAACACAGCAAGGGTTGTCTGGCCAAGACCCTCCCTACTTAGTCAAGATTGGCCCAGAGGGACCTCAAAAGGCAGAGCAGCTGCTCCTTCATATCCCTGTAAAGGACCAGGTCATAGATGATCAATGGAAGCTCCCCTCCAAGTGAGCTCTGCAAGAAGTGAGCAGGGTACCCGCTACCTCCTCCCTGCCCCCACCCATCCTCATGGCTCTTGGCCCGGCAGCCTGTGTTTACATTTCTTCTCAATCTGGAGACTGCAGATTGAAATTATCTCCTCTCGGCTATGTCAGCCTGTCCTGAGCCTTGCTCTCAGCCCCAGCACCTCCCAGTAAGCCCAAGGCAGCCACAGCTGGGGTCTGATAAAGTCGGTTCTGTCTCATAGGTTTCTGATGGGTTGGGAGAAAGAAGACCCCCTCCTCTTCCCAACACTGCAAACGGAACGTCTCAGCCAGCAACCCTGCCTGGGGACTGAGGGGAAGCGGAGGGCCACCCACCCCAGCCCAGCCCCAGCACCCTCTGGGAGCCACAGAGGTGCTCATCACAGGACCATCAGGAGAGTAGTCTGTGGCTGGCCCCAGGCCTCCATACTGCAGTCCAGGTCACCTAGTGGGCAGGGAATTTCCAGGGAAGTGGAGAGATTCAGTGCCCCCTCATTTTAGATTCTCTTTTCTCATGACCTTTCTCACTATCTCTGTGATACAAGCACTTGCTGTGCAATCTGGAGGCAGTTCCCTCCCTTCTCTGGGTCTCAGTTACTTCATCTATTCAATGAGGGACCAGGGTAGATGTTTGGGGGGAATGTGAAGGGATCTGCCTTGAGCCAGGCTCTTCTAAGTTTCCTGAGGTCGGTCTTCATGCTCAACACCCAGCAAAAACCCTGGCACTCAGTAGGTGCCCAAAGAGTGTTTGTTGATGGAATGAATGATGAATGTCCTACCTGTTCCCTTCCCCTGCCAGTGATGACTTCTCTTTCTCTTCTCAGCACTCTCCTGAACCCCATTATACCTTGGAACCCATCTCTAGGCCATATCTTGATCTATGGAAAGATCTTTTCCCATTTCTGTTCTCAGTATGGGGTCTCAATAAAAATCATTTATTGCATTGTGGGAACTTGATACACTCTGGCTGTTACCATCATTAAAATGTCAGATATGCTTGTCCATACTAAAATTTTAATAGTTAATAGACAGTGAGCAGGTCTCTCTTTTTTATTCTTCGAGTTTATTCTTGTTGTAGAGTTTCCAAGTCAATTCTATTAATTCTCTTTCTTAAAATTTTATTATTGGGGTATAATTGCTTTCAATGTTGTGTGGATTTCTGCTGTACAACAAAGTGAATCAGCTGTATATATACATATATCCCCACCCCCTTCAGCCTCTCCCCCACCATCCCTCCATCCCACCCCTCTAGGTCATCACAGAGCCCCGAGCTGAAGTCTGTTTCTACAAGGGTTCTAAGAAGGGCCAGTCCCAGAGAACAAGTCTCTAAGCACATCTCTCACGTGCTACAGCAGGTTCTAGCCTGGTTCCCAGGTGTGGGAAGGAGGGCAGGCTGGTGTTCCTGCAGGAACACAGGGTCCTAAGGCTAAGGTCCATGTCTCAGAAAGCCAGAAGAGGCAGAGCAAGGGCAGAAACTTGTCAGCCAGCCAAGCTATAAGGAAACGTCCCTGTGATGAGGGACCACATACTCACCATCCCCTGAAACAGTGATGATAATAGAGCCAAGGGTGGAAATGCAGGCAGAGAAGCCTAGGATGGAGTCAGCCCAGGCTAAGCCAGGCAAACAATTTGTAGCAGGAACCTATGCCTGACCTAGAACCAGGCACCAAGTCTGAGGAATTTGCAGAAAGCTAAACCAGGCTCCCGAAGGGCTTCTCAGGTGGTGCAGTGGTAAAGAATCCGCTTGCCAATGCAGGAGACGCAAGAGTCGCAGGGTTCAATCTCTGGGTCAGGAAGATTCCCTGGAGGAGGAAATGGCAACCCGCTCCAGTCCCATGGAAAGAGAAGCCGGGTGGGTTACAGTCCATAGAGTAGCAAAGAGCTGGACACAACTGAACATAAGCACACACACAAACCAGACTGTTTGCCTGGCTCAGCCCAGGCTGACCCCGTCCCAGGCTTCTCTGCCTGCATTTCCACCATTGGCTCTATTACCATCACTGTTTCAAGGGATGGTGAATACGTGGCTTCCTGAGACATGGACCTCAGCCGTAGGAGGAAGGGCCATGGTGAGTACGTGGCCCCTCAGCACAGTGATGGTAATAGAGCCAATGGTGGAAATACAGAAAGCCATTCATTATAGCTTGGCTGGCTGGCAAGTTTCTTCCCTCGCTCTGCCTCCTCTGGCTTTCTGAGACATGGACCTCAGCCTCAGGACCCTGTATTCCTGCTGGAACGCTGAGCAACATGTCCACAATATAAAACAATTACAGATGCAATGGGTGAGTGCTAGACTATGGCATGGTTGGTACTGAACTCTGACTCTTAATTCAAAATCCTGATAAGGATTCCTGCTCCTGGAGGTATTATGGATTTGATATTCTACAGACAAACAAACTTCTGGTTTTAAAAAATAAGTAATGGATGAAATATATCAAACAATCTTTTATTTTTTAAATATAAATTTATTTATTTTAATTGGAGGCTAATTACTTTACAATATTGTATTGGTTTTGCCACACATCAACATGAATCCGCCTCAGGTATACACGTGTTCCCCATCCTGAACCCCCCTCCCTCCTCCCTCCCCATACCATCCCTCTGGGTCATCTCAGTGCACCAGCCCCAAGCATCCAGTATCATGCATTGAACCTGGCGATTCATTTCATATATGATATTATACATGTTTCAATGCCATTCTTTTTAAAAGCAGAGCTGAACTCGACAAAAAACAAAGACTCTCCAAAGGTCAAAGGAGAAGAGGCTTCCAGCCTGGAGAGCCAGTGCCACACCAGGCCAGCTCCTCAGCATTTGCTGATGCCAGCATACTATAACCTCAGGGTTTATTGGCAACAGAGGGGACAAGGCCTTGGGCACATGTGTGATTGGATCCCCTATGCCACTCCTCTCCCACACACAGAAGTTGAGGTCTTTGAACGGTTATACTCTCAGTGAAAGGTTAAACTAGAAAACAAAAATCTGCCCACCATCAAAGGGAGACAAGATAGCTTGGGTCCAAGATTTGATCTTAGGCTTGGATCCAAGAGGAAAAAAGGAAAAATAAAAGAATAAAGGCCGCTGACAATTCATAACCATATCCCTGAACTCTGCTGGTCTGGGTCAAATTTATACTATCTGCTTGGTCCAGGAAACCCCAAGTCAAGAAATTAAAGTAGTCCCAGACCAGCAGTGCTCTGTGGGATCTGGCAGAGGAAAGCAAATCCCTCTGGAGGAGCATCATCAGTCCAGGCCCCACAGGTTCCTCCCAGGTTTACAGTGGTCAACAGAGCTTGCACTCAGTCAGAAAGGTGTTAAGACACACGAGAGACAGTAAGTGAGAATCAGAAAGAATCTGGAGTAGAATTATATTCAGAAGGACTTGAGACATTGGGATGATTAGGTACAACAATGTGAAATAAATAAGTCTAAAATGTTAAACAAAGTAAAACAAGGAAATGAAAACTCAAGCAGAGACTAATAAAAATGGCCAGCCTATTTGATAAACAGATAGATGAATAGACAGATAAAATTTCTTAAACTGGAAATTCAAATACTTGAAATTTAAAGCCCAATGAATTGGTTAAACAGTAGAATGGAGAATTCCTGAGCTGTAAGACAAATCTAAAGAAATGTTATTCTGATTGATTTGTGGATATTGAAGAATCCTTGCATCCCTGGGTGAATCCCATTCAATCACGGTGTATGATCCTTTTTATGTATTATTGGATTTGGTTTGCTAGTATT
>SJYQ01004768.1:125065-167259 GCA_006410935.1 Redunca redunca | reverse complement strand
TCCAAAATCACTGCAGATGGTGACTGCAGCCATGAAATTAAAAGATGGTTACTCCTTGGAAGGAAAGTTATGACCAACCTAGATAGCATATTCAAAAGCAGAGACATTACTTTGCCAACAAAGGTCTGTCTAGTCAAGACTGGTTTTTCCAATGGTCATGTATGGATGTGAGAGCTGGACTGTGAAGAAAGCTGAGCACTGAAGAATTGATGCTTTTGAACTGTGGTGTTGGAGAAGACTCTTGAGAGTCCCTTGGACTGCAAGNCAAGGAGATCCAACCAGTCCATTCTGAAGGAGATCAGTCCTGGGTGTTCATTGGAAGGACTGATGCTAAAGCTGAAACCCCAGTACTTTGGCCACCTCATGTGAAGGGTTGACTCATTGGAAAAGACTCTGATGCTGGGAGGGATTGGGGGCAGGAGGAGAAGGGGACGACAGAGGATGAGATGGCTGGATGGCATCACCGACTCGATGGACGTGAGTTTGAGTGAACTCCGAGAGTTGGTGATGGACAGCGAGGCCTGGCGTGCTGCGATTCGTGGGGTCATAGAGTCGGACACAACTGAGCAACTGAACTGAACTGAATAAGTACAGCATGAAAGACGGGATGAGGGTGATTACCTTCAAGCTTGGCTATCTGTTAAAAGTTTAAGAGTAACCACTAAAATGAGAGTTAAACTTCCTAAATCAATTGAGAAAGAAAGCAGAATAAAAAAAAAAAAAAAAAAAACTTAAATAAAAGTTAAGCAAGACACGAATAGTCCTGACCTTGAGGAGTTCAGAGCCTCCTCAAGAGGACTCTGAGTACACAGAACAAGCAAATAAAGACATAATTCTACTGATAACATTTTAAATGTGTAAGGTCAAGTGTTGATGAGAACATGGAAACTATGGGGAAGTAGGTTGTGACAGTCACAGCTCACGTGCGTATAAGTTGTTCCAGTTGCTTGGGAGGGTCACTTGCCATTTCATCCCTGGAATCCTCCTCTCACTGCCTGGCCCCAAAGCCATTCACCCACTTGCAGGTGTCTGAAGGGGGCATACTTAGGCATGTGAATATCAAAGCCCCTGAAACAAGCTAAATACCTGTTAACAAAGAATGGACAAAACTGTAATTTAGCTATAACATAGAATATTTCTCCACAGTGAAAAGGAAGACTGGATAGATCTACTACGGTCTAATATTAAATATCTAATATCAAATACTCACCCAACACACACACACACACACACACACACACACACACACACACCACATGCCAAACAGCACTCTCCCAGGCCCAGGACAGGACCCTAGCACTTCACAGCTGTGCAATAAATGTGGACTGAACTGAACTGAGCTGGGGGAGGTGCCACAGAGAGGAATCAAGAGAAACAGATTATGAGCCAGGAGGAGCCTCCAGCAGCAAGAGAACAGGACGGAAGAAAGTCCCTGGCTGGCACTACAAGGACACTTCATCCCCAAGTGAAGGGGCAGAAGCAGAGGAGAAACCCACAGACCCAAGCACATCCGGTGCCCAGGTACTTATACTTCCCCCAAGCCCATACCCAAGGTGATCTGGAGTTGGGGACGAGTCCCAGGCTGGCTGAGGCTGGGAGGAGAAGGCTGGAAGAGGCTCAGGCAGCAAGCCCCAGCCTTGCCTCCTCCCTGCACTATCAGCCCTTGTCTTCCTGTTTGACCAAACTTGTCAAGTGTGTTTTTGAAAGCCCCTATCTTTGGGAAGACTTATGGTGAATGAGGAGGTCCAAATCTCTCAGCGGGCCACAGTGACCACCCAGCCCACAGCTCTGAACCTCTGCTCTGAGCTCCCAGAGACTGGAAAGTCTGCAGTACTTGGACCAGGGTTCCTACCAGGCTTCTCTCCCAAGGGAAGCCTGCAGAGTTATATATATCAGGCATGTAAGTGTGAGCGTGTGTGTGAGTCTGTGCATGGGTGTTCATACACACTCTAACTTGGCTGCTACCCAACCTCATAGAAAATTATCCCGCATTATGTGCTGGGCACTCTTTTGGACAGTGGAGATGAATCAGCTCCTTTCCATGTTCCAGTCCTGACTACTGGTCATGACTTTTCACTCACCGTTCTGTACATTCTATGGAACATTATTATATCCATACACATAACAGACTGTCTCTCATTGCTAAGCTTTTACTCAGAGCTCTTTCTCCTGCCTGGAACTCCTTTCCTCTCTTACCTGGTTAGCATTTACCTGTCTTTCAGGTTTGGCTTCTGGGAGGTTTTCTTTGTCACCCCTCCATGCCTGGTTGGACTAGGTGTCTCTCTTTAGGATTTCCATCATGCCCTGGATTATGCCTACTGTGAAACTTACAGCAATACTAAAGTCACCATTTATGCAGCACTTTCTATGCTCCAGGAATGGTACTAAACAGTCAACATGCATTAATATTTTTACTCTCCATAACATCCCTATCAAATGGGATACCTTCGAGTTACCTTCCTGAGTCATTCTCTCTCCTTCTTTACTAACTTAGCTCTAATTCTGTTAAGAATATGAATGTGCCCATNGCACTCTTTTGGACAGTGGAGATGAATCAGCTCCTTTCCATGTTCCAGTCCTGACTACTGGTCATGACTTTTCACTCACCGTTCTGTACATTCTATGGAACATTATTATATCCATACACATAACAGACTGTCTCTCATTGCTAAGCTTTTACTCAGAGCTCTTTCTCCTGCCTGGAACTCCTTTCCTCTCTTACCTGGTTAGCATTTACCTGTCTTTCAGGTTTGGCTTCTGGGAGGTTTTCTTTGTCACCCCTCCATGCCTGGTTGGACTAGGTGTCTCTCTTTAGGATTTCCATCATGCCCTGGAATATGCCTACTGTGAAACTTACAGCAATACTAAAATCACCATTTATGCAGCACTTTCTATGCTCCAGGAGTGGTACTAAACAGTCAACATGCATTAATATTTTTACTCTCCATAACATCCCTATCAAATGGGATAGCTTCTAGTTACCTTCCTGAGTCATTCTCTCTCCTTCTTTACTAACTTAACTCTAATTCTGTTAAGAATATGAATGTGCCCATCTTAATAATCAGTTAATAATCACCAGTCCCACCACTTCATGGCAAATAGGTGGAGAAACAATGGAAACAGTGAGAGACTTCATTTTCTTGGGCTCCAAAATCACTGCAGATGGTGACTGCAGCCATGAAATTAAAAGACACTTGCTCCTTGTGAATAAAAGCTATGACAAACCTAGACAGCATATTAAAAATCAGAGACGTAACATGACAACAAAAAGGTCCATCTAGTCAAAGCTATGATTTTTCCAGTAGTTATGTATGGATGTGAGAGTTAGACCATAAAGAAAGCTGAGCGCTGAAGAATTGATGCTTTTGAACTGTGGTGTTGGAGAAGACTCTTGAGAGTCCCTTGGACTGCAAGGAGATCCAACCAGTCAATCCTAAAGGAAATCAGTCCTGAATATTCATTGAAAGGACTGATGATGAAGCTGAAGCTCCAATATTTTGGCCTGATGGGAAGAACTGACTCATTGGAAAGGACCCTGGTGCTGGGGAAAATTGAAGGTAGGAGGAGAAGGGAATGACAAAGGATGAGATAGTTGGATGGAATCACTGACTTGATGAACATGAGTTTGAGCAAGCTCTGGGAGTTGGTGATGGACAGGGAAGCCTGGCATGCTGGAGTCCATGGGGTCTCAAAGAGTTGGACACAAGTGAGCAACTGAACAGCTTAATAATATTTCATATTCATAACTCTGCAATTAAATTCTGACAATGAGATGCAGGTAGAAGTTGTTGGGGGAGAATTATGAGACTATTTTTTAAAGGGTAGCTGATGCAGCTGGAAAGCACATGTTGCCCTTCCTCTTTCTTTTATTTTAATTTTTAAGGAAATTTTTTTTTTACTTTATTTTACTTTACAATACTGTATTGGTTTTGCCATACATTGGGAACACGTGCCCTTCCTCTTTCATCGTCCTTGCAGCCTGGAATGCTAACACAATGGCTTGAACCACCACAGTCATCTTGAAACCATGAGACAAACACTCTAAAAAAGGTGAAGGAGAAAAAGAGGACTTTCACCTTTGATACAACCAAGTGAACTCTTATTGGACCCAGTGATAATCCAATAACCATTAATCCTGGACAAAACTAAAAATATTAATACAACTATCTAAAGGTACTGGAGAGTGACCAAAAGCAAGCAGATTCCAGAAGAGAGTTGGCATGTGGAAGAAAGGTTGGGGCACAAGTCATTTCCCATTTTTATGGCTTTTAGCTTGAAGATAGTTCAAAGTCAACTCGAACAGACACTGAGTCATGTCTGAGCTGTGATGAGCCATAAGCACCATGAGATGTGACCAAATTTCTTAAGGAAAATGCATAGTTTTCTGACTTAAAGAACCAGAAGATAAAGTTCAGGAAGACCTTAGCTGCTGCAAAGTGAAAGGGGAATCTCCTTTCTAAGGATAGATCTGAAGACAAAGAGCCTGAATTCTATACACAAATTCTGTCAAACCATGGGTCACTGCTGACCTGTGCAGTCACGGAGCAGGATCAAAGCTGCCTAGTAGAGGATAAAAGAACTTCCAACCCAGTTAATGACCAGCTAAAACAAACAAACAAACAAAATCAACATTCTCCATTAGAATATAACAAAATCCAGTGCCTCCACAATATTATACTCACAGGGTGTAGGATACAATTAAAAATACATTACTTAACATATGAAGAACAGGAAAGTATGATCAATTCTCAAGACAAAAGACAAATAATGGAGATGTGTATGTTGGGATTAGCAGACAAGGATTTTGAAGCAACTATTATAATTAGCATCAAAGATGTAAAAAGTATATGCTAGCAATAAATAAAGATGGGAACAGAAATTTGCACTGTTGCCTCTGGGCTGAGTGACTCTGGAGACAGTGGGTACCTAAGCAGAGTTGGGGCTGAGAGAAGACAAAGGGAGAAAGATAGGGGAAAGAAAAAGAAAAGGAAAGGAAAGGAAAAAGGAGAGGTGAGGAGTAGAGAGAGCAAAGTGGAAAGAAAAGTGCAAGGACAGCAAGTCCATCAGTTGCAGTGGCCGGAGAATAGTGTCCTGGGAAGGGATGGCCAGTCCTCCACAGGTCTCCTGACCCCTGTGACCTGAGAGTCGCCCTTCATCAGGATGCCTCTGTCCTCATCCTGTCACCCTGTACCACGCTCAGGAGCATTGCTTACTCTGTGACCTCCAACTCCACCTTCCTCTAATATTGCTACACCCAGGCAGCGACATTCCAATAGTCATCCAAGTGCAGGGAGAGGAACAGGGAAACAAAGGCAGACTCTACTATGAACTATGAGAGCCACAGGACAGGACTCATTCTGTACGGCAGCAAAGCCCTTTCTCATCCTTGCTTCCAGCTCCCATCTATGAGGTGGGCACCATCAAGCCTGAATTCATGTAGACTTGCTCCCAGGAGGGCTCTATCTGGACAGCTGGACCACCAGCCAGCACTACCCAGCCATGCCTTCACTGTGAAGTGAAACAAGACTACAGTATTGACAGTGGTCTTGGGGTTCTGGGACGACTCTGGGTATACTCAGAGAAAGGAAGAACTTCAAGGTATGTTTTCTCCAAGTGCAGTCACAGCCCTTTGTTCACTGGCAGTAGCAAACAGAACAAACGTAGACCTCAGCACCCAAGCCATATTTGCATCCCCTTCTCCCAGGCAACTTCACAGCTGATTTCTGTCCCTCATAATGGTTCCAGAGGGTTGCCAGAACAGAGAGGTTCCCTCCCACTTTACATAGGTGAAAACTGAGGCCCTCAGAAGTTAAGAGGTGAATATCAGTTTGCACAGTGATGTATAAAACATAGCAGATGTAGGCCTATAACCTAGAAGTCCTGTGCCCCAGCCTGAGCTCTGATCCCACTAACCAGAGAGGCAGGCCCCTTCCCTCCATCCCACTTCCCCATACTCTTACTATTGCATGCTCATTTCCAGTCAGCTATGAGCTCAAGTAAAGTGGCTGCCTGCAATGCGGGAGACCCAGGTTCAATTCCTGGGTGGGGAAGATCCCCTGGAGAAGGAAATGGCAATCCACTCCAGCACTCTTGCCTGGAAAATCCCATAGATGGAGGAGCCTGATAGGCTACAGTCCGTGGAGTTGCAAAGAGTCGGACACGACTGAGCGACTTCACTTCACTTCATGAGCTCTGAGGGCTTCCCTGGTGGCTCAGTGGTAAAGAATCTGCCAACGCAGAAGATGCAGGTTTCATGCCTGGGTCGGGAAGATCCCCTGGGGAAGAAAATGGCAATCCACTCCAGTATTCTTGCCAAGGAATTCCCACGGACAGAGGAGCCTGGTGGGCTACAGTCTATGGGGTCGCAAAAAGAGTCAGACATGACTTATCAGCTAAATTACACCAACAACATGAGCTCTTAGAAGGTAAAGACTGTGTCCCTTCACTGCTGTCTCCAGCAACCAGCATGGAGCAGACTGAGACTTTGGAAGAATGATATAAAAGCTGAAATCAGCCTTGGAAAGAGAAGACTAAACTACAGTGAAAGGGGGAGATTTTCCAATAGTAACTCCTTCTCTCCAAATGAGCATTTGACTGCAACCCAGTCCAGCACCGGAGACCACCAGCATGAACACAACACATGACATCCTTACGCAAAGGAAATTGAAACCAACTCATTCAGTTGGTCGCTTTTTTTTTTTTAACATCCCTCTGAAAACAGGGAGGCAAAGCAATTGGCTCAGAATCTGGGGAGCTGGAATGCATTTAGGGACTCTGAAATTGTCCAACCGGAACCTACACATCCAGAGACCCCACCTCGTTTCCCAGGCCCTGACAAGCTGATTGAGCTGAAACTGGCGGGTGATTGCAGACTATCCAGTGTCAGCTCATTGTTCTGGGAGGAAGCTGTCAGGTCCAGACCTCCCAGGAGTGCCTGGGGCCTCTGGTTCTTATTTTCCCCTTTGTAGGTGGGAAGATGCTAGAGGTAGCAATGGGGCAGCCATCATCTTTTCTCCCACCCAACTGGACACTCCCAGTCAGATGTCATCAGGCCAGGGTCTCCACACTCCCAACTCCCAGAGACATCAGATAAGGGGAAGAGGGTGACCTATGCTGTTTTCCCCTGGGTTCCCTTAAAAACAAAAGTGGTGTGCTATTTTATTGTGTTGAGAACAAAACCACCCTCTTTTTTTTTTAATCTAATCCTTTTTGCACCATTGTTTTATTTTTTTAATTTCAATTTATTTATTTTAATTGGAGGCTAATTACTTTACAATATTGTATTGGTTTTGCCATACATCAACATGAATCCGCCACGGGTGTACACATGTTCCCCATTCTTAAACCCCCTCCCACCTCCCTCCCCGTACCATCCCTCTGGGTCATCCCCATACACCAGCCCCAAGCATCCTGTATCCTGCATCGAACCTGGACTGGCAATTTGTTTCTTATATGATATTATACATGTTTCAATCCCATTCTCCCAAATCATCCCACCCTCTCCCTCTCCCACGGAGTCCAAAATACCGTTCTATACATCTGTGTTTCTTTTGCTNAGTCCATCTAGTCAAAGCTATGGTTTTTCCAGTAGTCATGTATGGATATGAGTTGGACCATAAAGAAAGCTGTGTGCCAAAGAATTGATGCTTTTTAACTGTGATGTTGGAGAAGACTCTTGAGAGTCCCTTGGACTGCAAGGAGATCAAACCAGTCAATCCTAAAGGAAATCAGTCTTGAATATTCGTTGGAAGGACTGATGCTGAAGCTGAAGCTCCAATTCTTTGGCCACCTGATGGGAAGAACTGACTCATTGGAAAAGACCCTGATGCTGGGAAAGATTGAAGGCAGGAGGAGAAGGGGACGACAGAGGATGAGACGGTTGGATCACATCACTGATTTGATGGAATCGAATGGACTTGCTTTTTGCAAGCTCCAGAAGTTGGTGACAGACAGGGAAGCCTAGAGTGCTGCAGTCCATGGGGTTGCAAAGAGTTGGACACAACTGAGTGACTGAACTGAACTCACCAATACCTTTTGTCTTTTTTTAAAATATATATAATAGCCATACTGAAAGTATGAAGTGACATCTCACTGTGGGCCTGATTTACATTTCCCTGATCAGTGATGTTGAGCATCTTTTTATATACCTGTTGACTATTTGTATGACTTTCATATATAGCAAGGATACCCCCCTCACCACTTCTTTTTTTTTAGAGAGTTAAAGATCAAATATCTATTTTCACTTCAATATTAAAACATTCTAGGTTCACAAAATGTATTTTTTAAACATTTCTCATTCTTTCTAAAAAAATTTTTACTGGAGTAGTTGATTTACAAGGTTGTGTTAGTTTCAGATGTATAGAAAAGTGAATCAATTACCCATCACTTCTATTCAACATAGTACTGGAAGTCCTCACCTGAGAAATTAGTCAAGAAAAAAAAATAATCCAAGGCATAAACGTTGGGGGTTTTGGACAAATTTTTTTTTTTTTGTACTTTTCCGTGTCCTATTTAAGAAACTTGTCCTATTCCAGGGTCATGCAAATCTCTATTTTCTTCCAGAAGCTTTTGTTTATTTTATTGACTTATAATTGGCATGCAGTATTAGTTTCAGGTGTACAACACAGTGATTCAGTATTTTTACATATTATGAAATGATCTCCACAAATCTAGTTACCATCTCTCACCATGAAATATTGTTACAATATTACTGACTATATTCCCTATGTTGTATATTATATCCCTATGACTTCTTTATTTATTTCCTAACTGGAAGTTTGTATCTCTTAATCCCTTTCACCTGTTTTACCTGTCTGCCTCCTTCTCTCCCCTCTGCCAGCAACCCATTTGTTCTCTGTATCTATGAGTCTGTTTCTGTTCTCTTGTCTGTTCATTTGTGATTTTTCTTTGATTCCACATATAAGTGAAATTGTATGGTATCTGTCTTTCTCTGTCTGACTTATTTTACTGAGTACAATGCCCTCTAGGTCCACCTACATTGTCCCAAAGGACAAGATTTCATTCATTTTTATGGTGGAGTAAGATTCTATTTTACACATACCATAATTTCTTTATTCATTCATCTAATGAGAGGTACATAGGTTGTTTCAAATCTTTGTAAATAATGCTGCAATGGACAAAGCTCTCTCTATATATTTTTGAATCAGTGGTTTTGTTTTCCTTGGATAAAGTACCAGAAGTAGAAATGCTAGATTGTATGGTAATTCTATTTTTAATTTTTTGAGAAACCTCCATACTGTTTTCTGTGGTGGTTCCATCAATTTATGTTCTCATCAACAGTGCGTGAAGATTCCCTTTTCTCCACATCCTTGACAACATTTTCTATTTCTTGTCTTTTTTATAACAGCTATCTGACAAGTGACATTGTGATATCTCATTGTGGCTTTGACTTGCATTTCTCTGATGATTAGTGACTTTGAACTTCTTTTTATTGGTCTGTTAGCTATCTATATATCTTCTTTGGAAAAATGTCTCTTTAGGTCCGCTGCTCATTTTTTAATTGGGGTGTTTGGTATTTTGCTATTGAATTGTATGAGTTCTTAAATATTTTATATATCCATGCCTTATTGGATATATTGTTTGCAAATGCTTCTCCCATTCAGTAGATTGTCTTTTCTTTTTGTTTTGTTCACTTTGCTTGCTTTATTAATTAACTTCCCACATTTAGGTCTGTCTTCCTTCTTAATTTTATATGGTGTGATGTGTTTTTTCCTTTTGCTTTTGTTTTAATTTCCACTTTCTATACAGACATCCAATACTTTAGTATCAGTTTTGGCAAACACAATCCTTTCCACTACCAAATTGCAGTGGCACCTTTCTTGTAAATCAAGGAACCACATATTGGGTCTTTCTATTTTGTTCCATTAGTTTTTTTCTATTTTGTTCCATTAATTTTTCTATCCTTTTACCTGAACTGGGCCTGAAGAAGAATTAGGAAAGAACCCCACACACACACCTCTCTCTTTTCTCCCAGCAGGTCTCTGGGACCTCCAGGGGTCCCCTTAGCATTCAGAATGGACTCTGCAAGCCCCATCCACCTACTTCCTCACCTCCCTTCACCCAGAGCAGGACAAAGGAGATGGGCATCACTTGTGTTGGGTGGGAACAAGAGTGGGATGCGATGGTATACTGCAGAGTGACCTAGAGGTCAAGGAAAGCTGACCTCACAGGGTGCCCCTCCCAGTCCAGACCCAGGGACCTGACACTTTCTTCCCTGGGATCATGTCATACTTGATGGAATTTCAAACAATCTTGTTTCAGGCCTCGAGAATTATAAACTAATAAACATTTTAACACCTTCAGATGCTGGAATCTGGGTATAAAGAGTCACAGGAAAGACCAAAGAGGGGAGGCAAGGCCTCCTGCCCAGGCAAATCAGAGCTCTTTTGTAGGTCTTGCCAGTTCAAGGCCACCACTAGTTTTATAGTGAGGAAAGTCTGAGTGCTGATCTAAACTCACTCCGAGCCACTGGGAATTACCCCATAGCACTCACTCTATGTCCAGTAACTCCCAACTACACCCTTTGTCATCTTCATTACGTCTTGACCTAAAAAGCCTCTCCCTCCAGACACAGTTCAGTACAATGCCTGGACCACGTGGATTCTACCTGGGTGTTACAGAAAAGAGCCTGGTATCCAAACTGAACCAGACCACATAAGCTCCTTTAGGAGCTGATGGCCTTGCTGGTATGTTCTATATTTTCAACCGTGGAGCCTGGGGCTGGGAATTCTTCTCTCTTATTACCATCCCTTCTCCCAAATCCCAAACCCATACCTACACTGAACCAATGGTCCCAACCGGTAGCTGACCATCCTCAGCAACTGAGCCCCATTCCTTCACCCAGACATTGGAAAGTGACCCATCCTTCAAATGTCCGTCTCCCCAAAAAGCTTCCCTGATGACTTTGTGGGGACAGTAAGCCACTCCCTGAATTCAGGAACCATGATCGTCCTTTCTCGTAGTACCCACCGCCCTGTAACTATCTTGTTTGTTTTGTTCTGTTTGTGCTTCTTGAGACTAGGAACCAGGTTTTCCTATTCTTAGTAACAACTTCTGCTCCTTGAATATTTCTTGGAACATTATGGGAAGGCTGACAGACTAAGTACTACCTCCTGGACCATTCTTTTCCCCTCACCATGCCTGCAAGGTCCTGTGGGCCGGCACCTTGGATCCCCAGCAACCCTGGGTAGCAAGGTCATTTGACAGTCAGTGGGAAGCTGTTAGTCTAACTCTGGGTGAGGAACACCTTTGCTTGGGAGCAAACTCAAAGAGTGGCCATTAGGACAAGCCTTTGTCTAGGTCTGGCAACTCCAAGGAGCTGGGCCAGAGGAAACCCCCCAAGGGTGTGTGGTGTGGACATCGCATTTGGCACACAGCATGCTGGAGGAATCCAGCCAGAAAGGCAGCCTGCCTGCCTGCTCACTGGCCGCTTTCTCCTAGTCCAGAACATTTGCAGAGTCAGGAGGTTTGGCACAAGGCTGCTCCCACCCTTGCCGGCATGGGTTCATGGATATTAAAAATGTGCTGATGTGAATCACCATGCAAACACGCTTCACTAGAAGCGCTGCGTGCGGGAACACTGGTCCTTTTATCGTCTCCTCCACCTCTGTTGGAAACACTCACCCACGGATGATGCGGAGATTAGTGGGGCGTCAGGCTGCTGCGTGTATTTAGGCCGCCTGTCAGCTCCCATCAGCCACGGCTAGGATGGCAGAGAGGCTGGGACACACCTCAGTGCCCCTGCCCAGGCCCCGCGGGCAGAGTCTGGGGCAGGAGAGTGGCTTGGGAGTGGAGACAACATTCCTAGTCCAACATTTTCTCAGGTATCCGGGCTGCAGCCATTGACATAGTAACATGGCGGCCAGCACCCCTAAAACACAATCTGCCGGCTTGGCAGAGAGCATCAGTGAAAGCTCGAACCCTTCTTCTTACGGGACAGCCACACTGATCCTCCCCTCTCTGTGAGGTTGCCAGATACAACATAGTCCCATGAGAAGGGTGGAAGATGGGCTAGACAGCCCTGCCCTCCAGGAGGCCTGTGTATGCAGGAAGGTGTCAGATCTGGACACAGACATTCTGAGAATGCCGCAGTGGATGATTAGTTGCTCAGAGGTCCCCTCTGCTGGAAAATCTGGGAAGGCAACATGGAAGAGGATGTACTGGAACTGAGTCTTGATCCACAGCTAGGTTTTAAACAAACTGAGACAGGGAGATGGCATTCCAGGTGCAGGAAAGGCCTAAGCGAATGTGGGGAAGTGGGAGAGCACCACATCAAGGACCAAGGGCTTTCCCCTCTCTGTGCATCCATTTTCAGTACCACCTTGGCCCAGGCTGCCTGCCATCATCCCGAGCATCATATCCAAGCCCAATCATGACCAGAAGCAGAAGAGATTTCTCTTCCTGTGCATCCAGGAGCTGCCCCACAAGGGCCTAGAGTTCCCTACTCGCTGGGAAAGGAGGCCAGTCTGAAGGAAGAGTATGGTCAGGGGGAAGGGGCCTGCCTGGACCTAACTCTGACCAGGGTGCTCCTGGACCATCTTGGACCAGGATACTCAGGGAAAATCTGGCCCACGCTGTCATGCCTTATCTAATGCTTTCCATGTTCACGCTGTAGTCCAGACTCCCCAGGTACCCTGCTGAGGGCAGAGGCCATGTCTCATCCATTGTTGTTGCTGTTTTAGTCATGAAACCACATAGTCCGGCTCTTTTGTGACCCCATGGACTGTAGCCTGCCTGGCTCCTCTGTCCACAGGATTTCCCAGGCAAGAACATTGGAGTGGGTTGCCATTTCCTTCTCCAGGGGATCTTTCCCACCCAGGGATCAAACCTGCATCTCATGTATTGGCAGGCATATTCTTTACTGCTAAGTCACCAGGGAAGCCATGTCTTATACATATCTGCCCACAGTGTCACATGCTGTTTGGCTCATAACAGACTCCAAGGACCTCATCTGGAAATCAGGGGATCATGATGCCCATACCCATGGGGTTGCTGTTAGCCCCTACTAGGGGTCACTGTATCACACAGCTGCCGGAGGCTGTATCCACAAAGAGGAAAATGGGAGCTGGGGTGTTTGCCACATGTAGTGGGCAAGGGAGTGGGAGCCAACACTTAAGGGGCTGCTAACGTGTTATATTGCAGCCGAACTATCTCAATCAACACTTCCAATCCTTAATAGAGAGGTGGGGCTCTATATTATCGCCGCGTGAGGAAATTGGGGCACAGAGCATTAAATATCCTAATGTCACACTGGTAGCCAGGGGCAGGGTGGGATGAAAACCCTGTCTGTCAGGCTTGGAGCCTGTGTGCTAAGCCACTGTACTCCTCAGCCCCAGAGAAGACCACACACTGGACATGTGTAGAAAGTACCTTCAAAATCCAGACCCTCAGAAGAAGCAGGCACACAGCACAGCAGAGCCAGCAAGGGCACCCTCCTCGCCTGCCTCCCCTGCCGCTCTGTTTCTCAAAGAGCCCCCACACTGGTCCTGCCCAGCTGTCTGTCTTGGGCCTGGTGCACTTGCCCTGTGTCTCCCTGCCTTTCCAAGAGAGAGGCCCCACCTCTCCTCTGTGAGACACACGGGGATGGTTGGTAGCTACATCAGGGAGGTGCCCACAGGGTTGATACAGCTCTGGGCATGAACCTGGCCAACTCTCTTGGCCTTTTGCTGATGACTGGGTACAAGCTGAACTGAGGGCTCTTTTTAGGATCTCCATATAGAGTGCCCCTTATAGGAAGCACTAACCAGACTCTAAAGCCCCTGCAGGGAAATGAATCTCCCTCCCACCACCCAAAAGGAGGGAAGAGGAGGAGCTAAGCCTCAGAGTCCAGAGGGGATTCATCAAATGTCCAGAACTCCCCCGAGGGCTTGCCCTGGGCCCAGGGACTATCATGGGAAGACCAGGGCATCCTACATTCACCCTGTATGTGTTAAGTTGCTTAGTCATGTTCAACTCTTTGCAATCCCATGGATTGTAGCCTGCCAGGCTCCTCTGTCCATGAAATTCTCCAGGCAAGAATACTGGAGTGGGCTGCTATTTCCTTCTCCAGGAGATCTTCAGCTTCCAGGGATTGAACCTGAGTCTCCTGCGCTGCAGGCAGATTCTTTACCATTTGAGCCATAAGGGAAGCCTAACATCCACCGTAACGAGAAGTAAACACATACCCCTTGGTCTGCAGAGAGGAGGGGATGGGAAATTTCGCTATGTGAAATTCTTTCCTTTAGGCTAAACCTAATGCATATCAATTAGGGTCTTTTCTTTAAGGTAATTTTGAGGCATTAGAAAAAAGGTTGGGCTTCTTAGGTGGCACTAGTGGTAAAGAACACACCCGCCAATGCAGGAGACATAAGAGACATGGGTTCAATCCCTGAGTTGGGACGATCCCTTGGAGGAGGGCATGGCAACCCACTCCAGTAGTCTCGCCTGGCAAATCCCAAGGACAGAGGAGCCTGGCAGGCTATAGTCCATGGGGTCACAGAGAGTCAATCATGACTGAAGCGATCTAGCACACAAGCAGAGAAAAAGTGAAGGGCCAGTGTATTTTTTAAAGGACAACAAGGTCTTCAAACATTCCAATGTAGAACCTGGGTTAAGTTTTAATAGAAAAATCATGTTTTTAATTACTTACATACCAGTTAATGAACTTTCAATGAGACATCTCCAGGTACATATGATACCCTAGGCAGATGAGTCCTGTTAATAACTCTTGGCTTCCAGAACCCCTCCATGCTTGGTGGTGCATCTTTGGTGGTGCAGCCAGAGTTCAGAACCGATTTTAGGACTCAGAATCTCAGAAGCAGAAAGAATCCCGGGGGTCACTCAATATAACAGTCATCATCTTGTCACCATTTTATTCCTGGGAAATCTGATGACACCAACACCAATCAGCCCTGGGTGGACCAGGACGGGCTAA
This sequence comes from Redunca redunca, assembly GCA_006410935.1. Classification (NCBI taxonomy): domain Eukaryota; kingdom Metazoa; phylum Chordata; class Mammalia; order Artiodactyla; family Bovidae; genus Redunca; species Redunca redunca. The sequence goes on along the minus strand of SJYQ01004768.1, from coordinate 152,327 downwards.
CCCCTGGGACTGTGCAGAGCTGTGGTGCAATTTCAGCCAAACACCAAACTGCCTCAGATAACCTGGTGCTCCTCGTTTGGGTTAAACACAGGGTTTCTGATCCATTTCTCAAAACATTAATACTAAAAACAGTATCATGCTACATTTATTTCCATCTAGCAACCCCAAAGCATCTTGGACCTGGCCTACCCAACCCCAGAGACTGTCCAGCAGCCCTGGAGCAGGTCAAGACTGTGTATGGAAGCCCTGCAAACACACACCATGTGGCCACGTGTCCCACAGAAGGAGGCTGATTTCAGGCCATCAGCCCCGGCAGGGACAGGGCTGGGACTGGGCATGGGGTTAGACACAGGCTTCCCTGGAGCTTTCTCACTTGACACCAGTTTTGGTCCCTTTGAGGTCTATGACTGCTGAATTTCCCTCTGCATCTGGCTTCCTGGCCAGGCCACTGAGATAGACCAGGTGGTGGGCTCTGGGACTGTTTTCTGAGTGGCCGGGGCCAAGTGTAAGAGAACAGGCTGTGGAGGACCAAAGTCAAAACTGCTTAGGGACCCAGGTGCAGCAAGGGGCATTCCTTTCATTATAGGAAAGAGCAGGTCTGGGATGGCTCAGACGTGGAGGGAAGGGCCACCCGAAGCTAAGGGTGGACTGTGGGAAGGCCCCTGAAAGGCAGGCCCAGGTGATACAAGTGTCTTCTCAGCCTTTCCTGAGGCCCACTCCCCACCCTGCCCCCAGATGCTATGCCAAGTGCCTCTGGTACCTTCTGTAAGTTTCCCAGGCAGTTTGCTGTGTGTATCCCAGGTCTTGGCTAGAAGCCAAGAAATCTGCGTCCAGGTCTTAGATTTGCCCCCACTCTTACCATGTGACATTCAGAAACTCTCTTTTCACTCTCCAGGCCTCAGTTTCCTCAGGTATCAAATACAGGAGTGAAGGAAGCAGGTATTATACATATCAAAGTATATGTACTCTTTGTTAGAGGCATTCGCTGTACCTGTTGGGTCATGTGCATTCTTTTTTTTGATCTTGATTAAAAACTTTCTTTGTATTAAAAACAAAAGATATTTTCATGACCCAGGTAACCATGATGGCATAATTACTCACGTGGAGCCAGACATCCTGGAATCCAAAGTCAAGAGGGCCTTAGGACCACTGACTTTAAACTTACTTCATTTTTTACTTCCTGTTGTTTAGTCACTAAGCCACATCTGACTCTTTGGCAACAGTACCCCATCAGGCTCCTCTGTCCATGGGTTTTNGTTTAAAAAAAAAAAATCCAAAACCTCTAGCATTTAAAAAACAGAAAATCCAAAAAAAAAAAAAAGAGGGCCTTAGGGAGCATCACTATGAACAAAGCTAGTGGAGGTGATGAAATTCCAGTTGAGCTATTTCAAATCCTAAAAGATGATGCTGTGAAAGTGCTGCACTCAATATGCCAGCAAATTTGCAAAACTCAGCAGTGGCCACAGGACTGGAAAAGGTCAGTTTTCATTCCAATCCCAAAGAAAGACAATGTCAAAGAATGTTCAAACTACCACACAACTGCACTCATCTCACATGCTAGCAAAGTAATGCTCAAAATTCTCCAAGCCAGGCTTCAACACTACATGATCCATGAACTTCCAGATGTTCAAGCTGGATTTAGAAAAGGCAGAGGAAGCAGAGCTCAAATTGCCAATGTTCATTGGATGACGGAAAAAGCAAGAGAGTTCCAGAAAAACATCTACTTCTTCTTTATTGACTATGCCAAAGCCTTTGACTGTGTGGATCACAACAAACTGTGGAAAACTCTTCAAGAGATGGAAATACCAGACCACCTTACCTGCCTCCTGAAAAATTTGTATGCAGGTCAAGAAGCAACAGTTAGAATCAGACATGGAACAACAGACTGGTTCCAAATTGGGAAAGGAGTACATCAAGGCTGTATACTGTCACCCTGCTTATTTAACTTATATGCAAAGTATATCATGCAAAATGCCAGGCTGGATGAAGCACAAGCTGGAATCAAGATTGCCAGGAGAAATATCAATAACCTCAGATACACAGAAGACACCACCCTTATGGCAGAAAACAAAGAACTAAAGAGCCTCTTGATGAAAGTGAAAGAGAAGAGTGAAAAAGCTGGCTTAAAACTCAACATTCAGAAAACTAAGATCATGGCATCCGGTCCCATCACTCCATGGCAAATAAATGGGGAAACAATGGAAACAGTGACAGACTTTAATTTTTGGACTCAAAAATCACTGCAGATGGTGACTGTCACCATGAAATGAAAAGATGTTTGCTCCTTGGAAGAAAAGCTATGACAAACGTAGAGCACATATTAAAAAGCAGAGACAATGCTTTGCCGCAAAGGTCCATCTAGTTAAAGCTATGGTTTTTCCACTAGTCATGTATGGATGTGAGAGTTGGACCATAAAGAAAGCTGAGTGCTGAAGAACTGATGCTTCTGAACTGTGGTGCTGGAGAAGACTCTTGAGAGTCCCATGGACTGCAAGAAGATCCAACCAGTCCATCCTAAAGGAAATCAGTCCTGAATATTCATTGGAAGGACTGAGCTGAAGCTGAAGCTCCAATACTTTGGCCACCTGATGGGAAGAACTGACTCATTGGAAAAGACCCTGATGCTGGGAAAGATTGAAGGCAGGAGGAGAAGGGGACGACAGAGGATGAGATAGTTGGATGGCATAACTGACTCGATGGACATGGGTTTGAGCAAGCTCTGGCAGTTGGTGATGGACAGGGAAGCCTGGCATGTTGCAGTCCATGGGGTCACAGACTTGGACATAACTGAGCAACTGAACTAAACTGAAAAACTTTCTATTAATAGAGCTTGATATTTTATGAGGGTTTACTACTAGCCAGATCCTGTGCCAGGCTCTTTATATGTATTAATTCACTTCATCCTCACAACAACCCTCTGATGAAATCCTATTTTGGTCTCCTTTTATAGAGAGGAAACTGGAGCACAGACACGTCAGTGACTTTCCAGGTCTTATTAATGTGGGTGGGGAACTGAATCTGGGGTACAACTCCAGAGCTACTGAATATGACATGGACCAAAAAAGAGCGCCCTCCTCAAGTAGTCGTGAGCATGAGATGAGTGGTCGAGAACTTTGTACAACATACAGATGTGCTCAATGGCTGTGATCTCTTTGTCTCATTGTAATGCTCATTTTCCCCTTCCTGCTCAGAGGGCAAGGCAGCAGACCCAGGTGTCCAACACTAACAGCAGTGCCCTCTCACCTCGCCTGCCTCCATTCATTCAGTTCAAGGTTTGGTTCAGTTGTGTCTGACTCTTTGCAACCCCATGGACTGCAAAACTCCAGGCTTCCCTGTCCAGAACCAACTACTGAAGCTTATGCAAACCCATACCCATCGAGCTGGTAATGCCACCCAACCATCTCATCCTCCGTAGTCCCCTTCTCCTGCCCTCAAACTTTCCCAGAATCAGGGTTTTTTCCAAGGAGTCAGTTCTTCCCATCAGGTGGCCAAAGAACTGGAGCTTCAGCTTCAGCTCAGTCCTTCCAATGAATATTCAGGACTGATTTCCTTTAGGATTGACTGATTTGATCTCCTTGCAGTCCAAGAGATTCTCAAGAGTCTTCTCCAGCACCACAGTTTGAAAGCATCAATTCTTTGAAGTTCAGTCTTCTTTATGGTCCAACTCTCACATCCATACATGAGTACTGGAAAAAACCATAGCTTTGACTAGATGGACCTTTGTTGGCAAAGTAATGTCTCTGCTTTTTGATATGCTGTCTAGGTTGGTCATAGCTTTTCTTCCAAGGAGCAATTGTCTTTGGATTTCATGGCTGCAGTCACCATCTGCAATGATTTTGGAGCCCAAGAAAATAAAGTCTGTCACTGTTTCCATTGTTTCCCCATTTATTTGCCATGGAGTGATGGGACCAGATCCTATTATCTTAGTTTTTTGAATGTTAAGTTTAAAGCCAGCTTTTCACTCTCCTCTTTCACTTTTGTCAAGAGGCTCTTTAGTTCTGCTTCGCTTTCTGCCATAAGGGTGTGTCATCTGCATATCTGAGGTTATTGATACTTTTCCTGGCAATCTTAATTTTAGCTCATGCTTCATCCAGCTTAGCATTTCATATGATGTGCTCTGCACATCATCCGAAAGGAAATCAGTCCTGAATATTTATTCGAAGGACTGATGCTGAAGCTGAAACTTCAATACTTTGGCCACCAGATTCAAAGAAATGACTCATTTGAAAAGTCCCTGATGCTGGGAAAGATTGAAGGCAGGAGGAGAAGGGGACGACAGAGGATGAGATGGTTGCATGGCATCACCGACTCAATGGACATGAGTTTGAATAAACTCTGGGAGTTGGTGATGGACAGGGAGGCCTGGTGTGCTGCAGTCCATGGGATCACAAAGAGTTGGATATGACTGAGGGACTGAACTGAACTGAACTGAGCTCTGGATATAAGTTAAACAAACAGGGTGACAATATACAGCCTAGATGTACTCCTCTCCCAATTTGGAACCAGATTTCCCATTTTGGAAACATAATAAAGGATAGAAATGGTATGGACCTAACAGAAGAAGAAGATATTAAGAAGAGGTGGTAAGAATACACAGAACTATGCAAAAAAGATGTTAATGACCCAGACAACCACGATGGTGTGATCATTCACATAGAGCCAGACATTCTGGAGTGTGAAGTCAAGTGGGCCTTAGGAAGCATCACTATGAACAAAGCTAGTAGAGGTGATGGAATTCCAACTGAGCTATTTAAAATCCTAAAAGATGATGGTGTGAAAGTGCTGCACTCAATATGCCAGCAAATTTACAAAACTCAGTAGTGGCCACCAGTGGACTGGAAAAAGTCAGTTTTCCTTCCAATCCCAAAGAAAAGCAACGTCAATGAATGTTCAAACTACCACACAATTGCATTCATTTCACATGCTAGCAAAGTAATGCTCAAAATTCTCCAAGCCAGGCTTCAACACTACATGATCCATGAACTTCCAGATGTTCAAGCTGGATTTAGAAAAGGCAGAGGAAGCAGAGCTCAAATTTCCAACATTCGTTGGATGACAGAAAAAGCAAGAGAGTTCCAGAAAAACATCTACTTCTTCTTTATTGACTATGCCAAAGCCTTTGACCATGCGGATCACAACAAACTGTGGAAAACTCTTCAAGAGATGGAAATACCAGACCACCTTACCTGCCTCCTGAGAAACCTGTATGCAGGTCAAGAAGCAACAGTTATAACCAGACATGGAACAACAGACTGGTTCCAAATTGGGAAAGGAGTACGTCAGTTCAACATACCCCTAGCTAAGGCCAGTAGTGTACCCAATTACCTACCTGCTTTCCTCCTTTTCTACCCTTCCACTTTGGAGATTCCTCCTGGGTTCACTCCCTCTCCCCAAGGTCAAAGGCCCTTCCATCAAGGAGACACGTGATTACCACCCACTCTGGTAGAGCAGACCTCTACCAGACTGACCACAACTTTGAGAGATCTTTCTATAGGAGCACATCAGTCCTGGAAAGAGGTTTGGGGAGAAGTTCCAAGAGAGGGCTCCCAGGAGCAGCAAGGGCAGAGGTGATAGGGAGGTCTGGGAATGTCAGCTACCAGGGCCATCATCTGAAAGCCCAGCAGTCCTTGAGCATGGGAAAGCACTTGGCTTCAGCGTTTTTGGTAGATGAAGATTTTCCAGTTTGGGATTAAAAAAAACCAAAACCAACTCCTTTTGTGTTTGTGTGTGTGTATAGGCAGATGGATTGTTATTGTTGTTTTTTAGTTGTTTGACTCTTTGCAACCCCATGGACTGTAGCCTGCCAGGCTCCTCTGTCCATGGGATTTCCCAGGCAAGAATACTGGAGTGAGTTGCCATTCCCTTCTCCAGGGGATCTTCCCAACACCTCTGGGGATCAAGGCTGAGTCTCCTGCATTGGCAGGCGAATTCTTTACCACTGAGCCACCAAGGAAGCTTGTATAGATACACATGCAGAGAGAGAGAGGAGAGAGATCTTAAAAATCACTATAATCTTCCTTCATATTATCACTCCAAGACTTGCTCCATCATAAAAAGGAAACCTCAAAAAATTAAAAATAGGACTACCCTATGACCTAGCAAGTCCACTTCTGGGTATTTATCTGAAGGACACAAAATTGCTATCTTGAAAAGACACCTGCATCCCCAAGTTCACTGCAGCATTATTTACAATAGCCAAGACATGAAAACAACCTAAGTGTCCATGGACTGATGAACAGATAAAGAAAATATGGCATTCATATACAATGGAATATTATTTAGCCACAAAAGGAAGGACCTTCTGCCATTTGCAATCACATAGAGAGAACTTGAGAGCATTATGCTAAGTTGAGTGAGTGAGTGAAGTTGCTCAGTTGTGTCTGACTCTTTGCGACCCCATGGACTGTAGCCTACAAGGCTCCTCTGTCCATGAAATTTTCCAGGCAAGAGTACTGGAGTGGGTTGCCATTTCCTTCTCCAGGGGATCTTCCCGACCCAGGGATCGAACCCGGGTCTCCTGTAATGCAGGCAGATGCTTTAACCTCTGAGCCACCAGGGAAGTCAGTGAAATAAGTTAAAGAAGATAAACACTGTATGATCTCACTTGTACGTGGAATCTAAAAATAAAAAAAAACTGAACTCATAGAAACAGATCAGTGGTTGTCAGAGTCGGGAGTTGGGAGGTGGACAAAATGAGTGAAGGTGGTTGAAAGGTGCAAACTTTCAGTTAAAAAATAAATAAGTCCTTGGAATGCAATTACAGCATGGTGACTACAGCTAACAATACCATATTGTTGACTTCAAAGTTGCCAAGGGACTTTCCTGGTGGTCCAGTGGTTAAGAATTTGCCTTCCAACGCAGGAGACGCAGGCTTGATCCCTGCCCAGGGAACTAAGGTCTCACATGCTACAGAGCAACTAAGCCCACACACCACAACCAAAGAGTCTGTGGGCCACAAAGAAGGATCCCACATGCCACAATTAAGACCTGACACAGCTGAATCATTAAATAATTTTTTTAAAGTCCACAAACAATAAATGTGGAGAAAAAGGAACTCTTTGCATTCCCACTGTTGGTGGGAATGCAAACTAGTATAGCCACTATGGAGAACAGTATGGAGATTCCTTAAAAAGCTAGAAATAGAACTGCCATATAACCCAGCAATCCCACTGCTGGGCATACACACCGAGAAAACCAGAATTGAAAGAGATGTGTACCCCAATGTTCATTGCAGGACTGTTTACAATAGCTAGGACAGGGAGGCCTGGCATGTGGCGATTCATGGGGTCGCAAAGAGTGGGACACAACTGAGCGACTGAACTGAACTGAACTGAACTGAGGACATGGAAGCAATCTAGATGTCCATCAGCAAACGAATGGATAAGAAAGCTGTGGTACACAAACACAATGGAATATTACTCAGCTATTAAAAAGAATGCATTTGAATCAGTTCTAATGAGGTGGATGAAACTGGAGCCTATTATACAGACTGAAGTAAGTCAGAAAAAAAAAGCATCAATATAGTATAATAATGCATATATATTAAATTTAGAAAGATGGTAACGATGACCCTATATGTGAGACAGCAAAAGAGACACAGATGTAAAGAGACTTTCAGACTCAGTGGGAGAAGGTGAGGGTGGGATGATTTGAGAGAATACCATTGAAACATGTATATTATCATATGTGAAATAGATCACCAGTCCAGGTTCGATGCATGAGACAGGGCACTCAGGGCTGGTGCACTGGGACAACGCTGAGGGATGGGATGGGGAGGGAGGTGGGAAGGGGGATCAGGATGGGGGACACATGTATACCCATGGCTGATTCATGTCAATGTATGGCAAAAAAAAACACTACAATATTGTAAAGTAATTAGCCTACAATTAAAGTAAATAAATTAATTTACCAAAAAAAAAGTTGCCAAGAGAGTAGATCTTAAAAGTTTTTATCACAGGGGAAAAAAGTAACTATATGAAGTGACGGATGTTAACTAAACTTGCTGTGGGAATAATATTGCAATATATACATATATAAAATCATTATGCTGCATACCTGAAACTAATACACTATTATACATTAATTACATCTCAGTAGAACTGAGGTGGGGATAAAGATATCATTTTTTATTATAATAATATTGTGGTTACAGTTTTGTGTCCAATTTTTTCTTCAATACATTTCACATTGCCTGAGGTTTTTCATATTACTTAACAATTTCTAGAGTCTGCTTTGTTGTGGAAGACACTACAGATTGGCTACTCAGTCATTGGTTTAATGACTACCCCTCCACTCCCTTAACTTCCTCAAATAATCTGGAAAGCCACAAATTCTTACCTTCCCAGACTCCTGAAGGTAGGATTGGCCATGTGACACAGTCTGGCCAATAGGAATAAGCAGAACCCACTGAGTGGGTCCCTTATAAAAAAGACATAGACTCGTTCCCATCTTTTTCCTGTTTCTTCTTTCTTCCTTTCTGGAAGGCTAGTCATATCCAGAGGGGTGGTGACCATCCCATGACAATAAGGATGAAAAGAAAGGAACTAGATGGAGTCTGGTTTCTTAACCATATTCTTGGGCTGCTGCATTAGCCTGGAACTGCCTATGTCTAGACTTCCTGTTCGGAGAAGGCAACGGCACCTTACTCCAGTACTCTTGCCTGGAAGATCCCATGGACAGGGGAGCCTGGTAGGCTGCAGTCCATGGGGTCTCGAACAGTCAGACACGACTGAGCAACTTCACTTTCACTTTTCACTTTCACGCATTGGAGAAGGAAATGGCAACCCACTCCAGTGTTCTTGCCTGGAGAATCCCAGGGACGGGGGAGCCTGGTGGGCTGCCATTTCTGAGTCAGACACGACTGAAGTGACTTAGCAGACTTCTTGTTATCGGGTGATGAAGACATCCTATGTGTTAAAGCTACTGTTAGTCACATTTTCAATTCCTTGCAGATGACTGCAACCCAAGTGCATGGCATTCTATCATATGATTGTATCACAAGGTAATATTAAAATTCCCTGCTGATGTACTGCTACTATAAATAACTTTGTAATGAATAACCCTCAAAACTCTTTAGGTGTTTCTCCAATTAGGCTTTATTCCTAGAAAAGGAATTACTAGTCTAAAGGGCACATACAGTAGTCCCCCCTTATCTGCAGTTTCACTTCCCATGGTTTGAGTTACCTGTGGTCAATGGTGGTCCAAAAATATTAAATGGAAAATTCCAGAGATAATTTATATGTTTTAAATTTCGTGCCACTCCTAGTAGCAAAATGAAATCTCGCACCCTCTAGCTCCATTCTACCTGGGATGTGAATCATTCTCTTGTAAACAATTTCTCTCCCATTAGGGATTTACAGGTGGCACAGTGGTAGAAAGTGAAGAGGAAATAAAGACCCTCTTGAGGAAGATGAAAGAAGAGAGTGAGAAAGCTGGCTTAAAACTCAGCAATCAAAAAATGAAGATCATGGCATCCAGTCCTATCACTTCAAATAGATGGGGAAAAAGTGGAAACTGTGTCACATTTCATTTTCTTGGGCTGCAAAATCAATGTGGACAGTGACTGCAGTCATGAAATTAAAAGACTCTTGCTCCTTGGAAGAAAAGCAATGACAAATCTAGACAGTGTATTAAAAAGTAGAGACATCATGCCAGAAAGGGTCCTATAGTCACAGCTATGGTTTTTCCAGTAGTCATGTTTGAATGTGAGAGTTGGACCATAAAGAAGACTGAGCTTCAAAGAATTTATGCTTTCAAACTGTGGTGCTGGAGAAGACTCTTGAGAATCCCTTGGACTGCAAGGAGATCAAATCAGTCAATCCTAAAGGAAATCAACCCTGAATATTCATTGGAAAGAGTGGTACTAAAGCTGAAGCTCCAGTACTTTGGCCACCTGATTCTAAGAGCAAACTCATTGGGAAAGACCCTGATGCTGGGAAAAATTGAGGGCAAGAGGAGTGACAGAGAATAAGATGGTTAAATTTTATCACTGACTCAATGGACATGAGATTGAGCAAACTCAGTGAAATAGTGAAGGACAAGGAAGTCTGGCGTGCTGCAGTCCACAGGGTAGCAAAGAGTCGGATATAACTGAGCAACTGAACAATACAGGAATGCAAGAGACGACCCTTGGGTCAGAAAGATCCCTTGGAGTAGGGAATGGCAAACCACTCCAGTATTCTTGCCTGGGAAATTCCATGGACAGAGGAGCCTGGCGGGCTACAGCCCATGGGGTCACAAAGAGTTGAACACAACTTAGAGTCTGAGCACGCGCAGTCATTTAGTAGTCACCTTAGTTGTCAAGTCAACTGCCATGGAATCATAGTGCTTGTGTTCAAGTAACCCTTAATAATGGACCCAGAGTACAAGAGTAGTGATACTGACAATTTGCATATGCTAAAGAGAAGCTATAAAGTGCTTCCTTTAAGTAAAAAGGTGAAAATTCTAGACTTAATAAGGAAAGAAAAAAAGTCCCATGCTGAGATTACTAAGATCCATGGTAAGAACAAGTCTTTTATCTGTGAAACTGTGAAGAAGGAAAAATAAATTTGTGCTAGTTTTGCTGTTTGCACCTCAGATGGAAAAGTGATGGCCATGGTGCATGATAAGTGTTTAGTTAAGAAGAAAAAGGTTGTGGGGGGGACTTTTATTACAGTATATTGTTATACTGTCCTATTTTATAATCAGTTTGGTTGTTAATCTCTTACTATACCTAATTTATAAATTAAAGTTTATCATAGATATGTATGTATAAGAAAAAAACATAGTACATGTAGATTTCAGCACTATCCGAGGGTCCATGCATCCACTGAGGATCTTGGAAAGTATCTCTTGTGGATAAGGGGGGTTACTGTAGTGTGGGGGATATTTTGTTTGTTTGTTTTTACCTCTTAATCTTTCAAATGGCCATGCAGGTATATCGTGCCTATGTGATTCCTACCGGTTGTAGGTCAGTCAGGATGACTTCTAGGCCACTTACTGAAGCAAGAATTAAGGCAGCCCTGCCTGTTAAAGGTGATTGTGCCCAGGACTGCCCTGGCAAGGAAGCTTGCTTGTGATCTGAGTCTTGGGTGGGCTGGTTCTGACTGCAGAAAGCCCCCTGCCCTCCTGCTACTGCAGCTTTTGCTGAGGCTTCCATCCCCAAAGGCTAACCCAAGGTGTCTCAATCTCTGCACGTTGAGGTTTGAGCATGGATAACTTTGTTGTAGGGGCATCCCATATGTTATAGTATGCTTAACAGCATCTAAGGCCTCTATTCAATAGATGCCAGGTGCTAACCTACTTCCCAGGTATGAAAATCATAAATATCTCAATAATGTCAAACATCCCCTGGGGGTGCCAATTCAGCCCCAGTTGAGAACCATTGGTCTAACCTATCACCCACGTAAGGAATAGCTGTGTGTGCGTATGTGTGAGTGCATGTGCACATTAAGTCACTTCAGTCATGTCCTACTCTTGGCGACGCTATGGACTGTAGCCCACCAAGCTCTCCTGTCCATGAGATTCTCCAGGCAACAATACTGGAGTGCATTGCCATGCCCTCCTCCAGTGGGTCTTCCCAACCCAGGGACCGAACCCACATCTCTTACATATTCTGCATTGGCAGACGGGTTCTTTACCACTAGCACCATCTGGGAAGCCCTAAGGAATAACTCAATTCCCAAAAAAAGGAAAACTGACTCAGTGTAGAACTAGGTAGGTTGTACAGAGGTAGAAAGAGCTGTAAATGGTAAGAAGGCTGTCTGGCAGGCTGGCGTCAAAGAAAGATGGAGCATCCAACAACACCCATGAGTAATTGTGCCTGAGACTAAGAGGTCCCCCAAAGGCACACCCATAAAGCAGTGTGGCATGAAAGGAGTCCAGGGCAGTCTGCTCTGGGGCCCACACAAGCATTCAAGGACACCTCCATAGTGACTAATGGAGTTACTACTGGCATATTTAGTGTGGTTTTGAATCTTTTAACACCTCCAATGTGTTGCCAAAAGTTCTTGTGTTTAAAAGCATATCGGGTTGAAAACTACAATTCCAGCTTGAGCTCTGCAAACCACCTTCCACCCTTTGTAATGAGGGGTTATCTTCACCTGGAATGAACAAATGTTCATTAAGGGCTCTGGGCTGGGCTGCAGCACCATACACACCTGACATGATCTTTGCTTCCCCAGAGTCCACAGTCAGTTGAGGAAATTGGAATATTAAATAAGAGACTGCAAGGATGAGACAGGTGATCTGGGCTTTGGTCTGCGCATTCATCAGGTGGCAAGAACAGTTCACAGTTCTCCACCTCACAGGGCTTCTGGGTTGCATGGGGGTGCTCTGAGACCTCAGTCAGGGATGCTATATCCTGAAGAAAAACAGATTGACAGAGACAAAGTAGGAAGTGGGAAGAGACCACAGCTACCGAACTCTTCGAGCACAAAGGAAAAGTCAGGCCTGTTCTCCCCATGAAGCAAGTGGAAGCCAAACCCAGATCTGTCCCTGATCCCTGGTGTTTAGGGTGTGACACCCCACTCTAGTACTCTTGCCTGGAAAATCCCATGGACGGAGGAGCCTGATAGGCTGCAGTCCATGGGGTCGCTAAAAGTTGGACACGACTGAGCAACTTCCAGAGAAGGCAATGGCACCCCTCTCCAGTACTCTTGCCTGGAGAATCCCATGGATGGAGGAGACTGGTGGGCTGCAGTCCATGGGGTCGCTAAGAGTTGGACACGACTGAGAGACTCCACTTTCACTTTTCACTTTCATGCATTGGAGAAGGAAATGGCAACCCACTCCAGTGCTCTTGCCTGGAGAATCCCAGGGGCGGGGGAGCCTGGTGGGCTGCCGCCTGTGGCGTCACACAGAGTCAGACACAACTGATGTGACTTAGCAGCAGCAGCAGCAGATGTATTTTCTGAGTATCAGCATCTCTCCAGAAACCTGAAGTCTAGTGGAACGATAAATTACAAGCAATCAGAGCAACAGAGTGTATGGAGACAGAAAGTCAATGTTTGCCTGTCCCTCGATTTCTCCTTCCCCAGGCCTGGCCCTAAACCTGGTGTCCACTTTCTACCTTCAAGAGAGGTGTATGTTGCTAGATGCCAGATACCTAGCAGAGGCAGATGTCATCAAAGATAATCTCTCTTTCTGACTCTATGGGCTTCAAGGTGAGTTACATTTCATACTTTTAGTTGTGCATGAGAGCCTAAAATCTAAATGACTTAAATAAAATAGACATTGATTTTGCTTCCATGTAAATGTCTGAACCCAAATGACCTCTCTGCTCCCCAAAGTCACTGGGACCTGAGCTGGTTTTCTCTTTTGGCCTATCACCCCTGGAGTGTTGCCCTTATCTGTCTGGTACAAGACAGCTATTGATCATGTCTGCATTCCAGTCAGCTGGGAGGAGGAGGGGGTGCGGACAGTACACCTGTCATTACCTTAAAGGAAAGAGCCAGAAGCTGATCTAATGAAGTACGGGAACTGGATCCCACTGGTTCCAAGAGATGACTGTGCATAGCTTGAGATCAGCCGTGGTGGGAGTATTTACACCACAGAAATTGGCAAACACTGCCATCAGGGTTTTATTTTCCCTAAAGAACTGGTTATTAAACAATTACAATTAAAAACTGGTTCTTTAGGGAAAATGCATCTTTTCTGTTCATAATCCCTTGGTGAGAACTTAGTGACAGGTCACTCCTTAGCTGCAAGGGAAGCTAAGAAATACAGTCTCCACCAGTAGGGTCATGTCCCCAGCTACAAATCTTATTGTTGTGGAATAAGGGTAGAGCGGATACTAAGAGCAACTAGCAGCCTCTGTCCCCAGGCTTGTTTAAGGGATTGTGCCCAGGAGATGAGGTCTGGATTCCACATGTGGAGCTGGTTTCAGAGACGCCTCCCAGACAGACCTCTTGGGCATCAGCCCAGATGGCTGCAGTCTGGTTCTCGTGCACATGGCACAATCTGGCCCATGGGAAGCACTCACAAATCCTGACCTGACACTTCCCAGACACAAACCCCTCTCACTGCCACAGGCCACATGGCCCTAAATTCTCTCCGTGAAACTTAAAGCCCTTCTGCCAGCTCCAGACATGCCGTACTATCCTGTTCAGGGTTCACTCACTCTAGCAGCCTTCTCCAAAATCCTCCATTCCAAAATCTCCCTTTCTTTTCCAACTTCCTCCTGCAGGATAAAGTGTTTTAGAGCAATGAAACCAGTTCCCCAATTCCTTTTGAAACACTCGTACACATCCTGGGCTGCCTCACACTCAGTTTGGTATTTTGTCTCCTTCCTGGTCCTCTGCTATTGTTAGTGGTTATTATGGACAAGTGTACATACATGATTCAAGCCCTAGACATCACTGATAATACTGAATGGTAATGCTGATGACCAGTTTGGGGTCAACCCCCAAAATTGACAATCACCACAGTTTCTGGATCTCCCAGTCAGATTCTCTGCTTTCTGAGGGTCTCGGCTCTGTCACCGCATGTCCATCCACCTACGTGAACAGACCGCGCTTAGACTCAGGCAAGGGGGTCTCCTGCCCTGTGTCCCACCCCCTAGTTCAGATGGCACTGCTCTGACCCTTCTCTGATAGCAGCCCTGCTCCCTGAGTGAGGGGTCCACAGGTTCAATAGGACATGACCTCCCAAACATGACCCCCTTCCAGAATACATTCTGGGCCCCTAGAACTCTGGAATTCTCTGAGCCTCCTTGCAGGGTCTGAATAAGGGTTTTCCCTGGTTCTGTCCTCCAACAGTAAAGTGAGCCTCTGGTCTGTATACCTCTTGGCCCATGAGATGACCAAGGGTGGCTGTGTGAAGGTGTCCACAGAACCTGGACTCTGGAAGGTCCACAGGACTGTATGCAAGGCCAGTCACAGAGCAAGGCCAAGCAAGGGAGGGAAGAGAAGAGGGGTGGGCTGTGGGTGCAGGCTGGCTTGCCCTAGGCTGCTGCATTCCAATGTAGAATTCTAAGAAATCTGAAAGCTCTAAATTTAAATCTAGCCTTCTGGATCATTACAAAGGGGAAATTGTCAAGGCAGAAGAGAGAAACATATTTTATTTAACTTTGTTAGCTTGATTTATAAATTATAAACATAAAGGTATGTGGAAGAAGGACCACCATTTGTACTCTGACCGTAGGCTTCTAAATGTTAGGAGCATCCCACCCCTCAGAGCTCCTTTCTTTTGGCCCCATGTCATTCAGACCAGAAAATGGCATTTGCAAAGTATTGGGTTGGCCAAAAAAATTGGTTCAAGTTTTCCATAACATCTTACGGAAAAACCCAAATGAACTTTTTGGCCAACCCAATACCTACATCTCCAAGTAACTTAGCTATCAGGCTGGTGAAGGCAATAACCAGTACCCAGTTTGTGATTATACTAAAAGGGGTATTTCTTTTGCATCTGTAAGAATATTTGTAAAGCACGAAGCAAGTGGGTTCTTGAGGGTGAGGGAGGGCAGGCTTGGGTCTACCTTGACAGAGACATGAAAGCCAGCAGGATCACTTAGGAGAAGAAGGACAAGCCAGAGTCAAGACAATGGGGAAAGCAGGGTTGAAGATTTACTATTTAAATGTGCCCCTCATTGAAGAAAAGTGTTCACTCTGGCATATAATCCATTAGAATAGTGTAAACCTTAGCCATAATCTTGTCCAATGGTTTCCAAGCTTCTATTTAAAATCAGCAAAATTTTTTAAAAAATTACCAAAATGAAAACTTAAGTGAAATCCTAATATTAAAAGAACCAAAAGTTCCTCGGATCATTTAAATCCTTATTGACTTTTGGAAAATCCTTTATTGCTTACAGATATTCCTGAAGTTCCTCCTCAGAGGTCTGGGCATCCCAGAGCAGAGATGCAAAACCACTAGCCTAGCAGTGGTGGGTGCCAGTGGTTGGGCTGCCTAACCTAGGTCTGCTCACAGCCCTTCCTCCCTCCATCTGGTTGTGAAGGAGCATGTCTCCATAGCCCCTACTGCCCAGCCAATCAGAAGGCACATGACTCAGGCCTGGCCAATCATTATGTTTCACTCTTGACCACAGTGATTGGTTCAGAGAGAGAAGGTGATCATAGAAGGGTAAATTGGAGATACTCCCAAGACTTCTGCCATAGAGATAGGATAGGGAGAGTTGCTTTCTCTCCTATTAGGTCTTCTAAAAGGACAGGCAGTCAGAGGAAAGCAGACACACAAATGGGGTGAGACCTGATCACATGTGGGAACCCCTGATCCATCCATGCATGAAGCCGGACTGCCCTTGACTTGTCATTTACATCAGCAACTGCAATTTCCTTCTCCAGGCCAATTTGGCTGGGCTTTGTCATTTGCCAACAAGATTGTCATGACCGACCCAACCCCTGTGTTTTACACATGAAGATACTAAAGCCCAGAGTGGGGAAGGAGCATTCCCCAAGGCCAGCAGGATCTCAGCTAGGGCTAGGACCCAGCTTTCCACGTAAATGATGACTTGTGCATATTTAACTTCTCCATGTCCTTTTTAGATTTGCTAACTCTGACTATGAATTGTGCGTGTGAATGAGAACTCTAGACAGGGGAGAAACAGTGAAAAGAAGCTTCCTGAAACCGAGCCAAAGGAGGCCAGCCCACACTCGGGAATAGACTAAGCTTTCCATGAAGGTGGAATGCTTTGGTGTCATCTGAGAGCCTGGGTAAGTCACATGTCCAAACCAATCTCTTCTACCTTTTCTGCTGCCTGAAGTTCCACCAACAAGATATCTTTCTTCTAGATTAAGCATTGCATCCTTCTTCAGACTTTTCTTTTAAAATGCTACCCTGCTGGGCAGGAGTAATATCATCTACCTTTGATTCCCTCATGGGAAGAAGCTGCTCAATACCCTCCCAGACCAGAGGGCCCCAGGGAAGCCTCAGATCTACCATGCTGGGGGAGAAAAGGCACCACAGAGGGTGCTCGCAAAACCCCGGTGAAGCAAGCACAGACAACATGGAAGAAGACAGATTTCTCCATTTCTTCTCAAGTGACGGCTTGACAGGATATCAGATAGTCCCAAAGAAGCAACAAGGGATAAAGTGAGGCAAACCTGTGTTCAGACCCTATTCCAGCCAATGTCTTCTCAGATAATTCCAGGCAAATTATACATTTAAATTATCTGGGCCTCAACTTTCTCACCCATGAATTAAAATACAAATATCTGTCTGGTGAAGGATGTAATGAATGTACAAGGACCCAAAAGATAGAAGGTGTTTAATAAATGTATTTCTTTTGCTCAAAAAAAGAAAGCAATCCTCTCCACTGTAGTGAGTCATCTCTGGGATTCCAGCACTTCTATTATACAAAAATGATGAGTTTTCAGGGTAAGAGCTGCTTCCCAACTAGCCCCAACTCTACATATCCCATGGACACCAGAGCAGCCAGTCTGGCCAGGGGCTTGTGGAAGGGGCCTGGTGGTCACCACCATTCTCATATCAGCCTTCTTGCACACTCATCAGGCAGCATGCCTTCCCTCTGGCCCAGAAGGCAGAAGGGTTCCCCATAATAAGCAAGGGTGCCCTAGGCCCATGCGTGCAGACAGGTGGCATCCAAGGGCCCTAAGGCACAGACAGGAGGTCTCTTGGCAATGGTGATGTGGTAGCTTGAGGAACTGGGGCTCAGAGAGGTTAAGGACTTTGTTGATTGCCATCCAGCAAGTAATAGCCAGGTAAGGCTTAATTATTATTTTTTGTTACTTTATTTTACTTTACAATACTGTATTGGTTTTGCCATACATCAACATGAATCCACTTAAAAACAAACGTCTATCCTTTCCCTGGTCACCCTATCTAGGGTGCCATTTTTAATACTTCAAAATAGACCATCTGGGAAAGAACTTCTATAGATAGGTCTGTTGGAATCAGAAGTAAAAATATGGTTGTGTTATGGAAAAATGAAAACCATGGATCAGGCCTACTAGTCTCTTCCTTTCTAGGGCTCCCTCATCTTCCCACAGCTGGAGGAAATGACAGAAAATGCTTCTCATGCTCTGATATTGAGAATTTCACATGTCACCCTCATCTGTTACTCTCCCAAGGAATCTGCATTTGGAAAAAAGAGCCAAGAACAGTGCTTATGCCAAATGAGGGTGCCAGGGGTTTCAGGGGACAGTCCCCATGCCTCAGCACCTTCTCTTTCCACTGAGGAACCAGCCTAGGGCTGAGCACTCCTCCAGCGCTCCCCTAGTATCTAGACAGCTCTGCGCCTGGGATGGGGCCTGAGCTGGGGCTGCAGGAATTGCAGCATGTTCAAAGATGTGTCACCGAAATAATGGAATGCCCCAGCCGCGGGCCAGGCTGACCTCCCAAAGTATGTGTTTGGGAGTTTGCAGCTGGAGCCCAACTGCTTGAAGAGAGCCAGGCCCACCCGGATGCAGGCGGGCGGCAGCCCTTTCTACTCCCGCCCCTGGGCCAGGAACAGACGGGGCAGGGGAGAGCAGGGGACCCGACCTAGCTGGGGGCTGCAGTGGACATGGGACGGCACCACGTGGGACACCAGCCAACCAGAGCAGACCCAGATCCTGAGTCAACAAGGCTGGCTGAGAGGAGGATGCAGGGGGTGGGGGCCCAGGCCCATAGATAGCAGGGAGGACTGATGGGATAAAAAAGGACAAGAGGGCCCTCAGTGGAGCTGAAGGCAGGCCTGCCCAGGATCACTGGGAGCCCCCATGTTCCTACTCCTAACACCTCTCCTACCCCATCTTCTATTTCTCCACAAGATGGGCTCTCATGAAGTTTAAGTTCACTGCTGAATAAAGGGGGTTTACCTGGAAAATTCCATAGACAGAGGAGCCTGGCAGACCATAGTCCATGGGGTCGTGAAGAGTCAGACAAAACTGAGCAACTGAGGACACACACATAGTCCCAGGAAATGTTTTGGATAGTTGGTCATCATAGGCAGTGGTGTTCTTGAGAAAGCAGGATTCAGCTGTGTGGGTCTTTGACCCGGCTCACCTCCATGTGGGACAGAGATTTGCTGACAGAGGTGACCTCAGGAGCCACTGCCCAGACCTGGCAACTGAGGTGGGCTGTAGGGTCATCACCCAACATGCAGTTCCATGGCTACCCTCCCTGCCCAGGGCCTTGGCACCAGGACCGCATAGATCTCATGTCCCACCAACACTATGCAGCTCACTTCTGCCACAAAGGCTACAATTACTCAGACCACACAAAGGGCTGATGGGAGGGCAGTGGTTTGAGTCACAGCCCAATGATGGGCTCCACCCAAAGATGGTGGCTCTGAGCCCCTAGGCTGGCCTCTCTTCCTTCCCTGGGGTCCCCCAAGGTGTCCACCAGTCACTTAAAAGGCCAAGACTGCAGAGGCTCTCAGTTTCCGGGCAGAATATGAGGCTCACCTAACCGAGCAGCTTCCCCTCACTCCTAGCCCACAGCAGCACCTAAGCTCAGTGCCAGAAAGGGCAGGGCGCTCAGCCCTTCTTCCCAGGGACCGGCAGAGCCCTCTCACCCTCTTGCCTGCCTGCCCGCAGCTGGCCTGCCCTTCCTGCCTCACCAGACAAGGACTCATACTGCTAAAGCCCCACAGCACCCCACAAACACATCTTCACACTTAACAAAGACTGACAGACAGACTAATATATCCATATACACTCACACACGTTCCCAGAGCTCACTCTAATGCTTAAACACATTCACACCAACACATATTCACATGAACACACAAACATTTGCATGCTCTCACACAGACACATAAAACATTCCCACTCAAGTGGTTATTTAGATGTTTGCATAGAATCTGGAGAAGGAAATGCAACCCACTCCACTGTTCTTGCCTGGAGAATCCCAGGGATGGGGGAGCCTGGTGGGCTGCCGTCTGTGGGGTCTCACAGAGTCGGACATGACTGAAGTGACTCAGCAGCAGCAGCATAAAATCTTACATATGAACACAAACTCACTCGCATAAATATGCGTGTTCACTCATAAACACACACAAACTCATACCTTCACATGTTTGACCATTCAAGGTATCTACTGCTGTCTTCACAGAAAGGGGTCATGGAGGGCAGGAGCTACCGGCTCTTAGGGCCCAATTTGGTAATGGTCCCTCCTCCCTTTCTCCTACGACTGCCTTCCCCATGATCCCCTCCCTCCCCCAGTGGCCATTAGTCCGGGTTCCTCTTTGCTATCCCCTCATTTCTGCCCCATCTCACCTTCGTCAAGCTGCTCCCCTTGCCTGAAAGTGCCCCCCATGGAGTCCCACCTAGCAACTCCTACCCAACCTGCAAGACCCCAACACAGCCCTGTCCCATGAAGCACCGCCACAAGCGCTAAGCTTCTAGGGGGAGCCTTGCACCCTTGGCGAGAGTGCTCACCCATGCAGCTGTGCCCTGCCCCCAGGTTCCCCACGTTTCCTGGGTATGAATCCTGTGTCACTGATGAGACAGCAAGAGCCTTGAGGCCCGAAGAAAGAACTGTACCCCACTCTCCCCACCCTCACTCTCTTGTGGGCCTGGAACATACAGTGGAGAGCTACGCCCTCAGCTCAGCTCTGCCTGGGTGTGCTGCCCCTGACTCATTCTATTATCATTTAGGCCCCTCCAGTAGAAAGCCATCCACTCTGGGGACAGACATACCTTGGTTCAAATCCCAGCTCCACCATTTCTAACAGTATAACTTGGGCAACCTCAACACCACTTGGCCTTAGTTTCCTCACCTAAAGAAGTATGAAGAGTAATTCCTCCGTTGTAGATGTGGGATGAGGAATGGCTGTGAAGAACCCTGCATGATGCACAATGGCTGGCACACAGTAGGTGATCCAACATGGCACTCCCTTTGTTGTGCCTCTCAGCTCTCCTTGTCTGCAATCCAAGGGCCTTAAACCCTAGGATGGAGTGGCCAGGGTGGGATCAGGAAAGCTAGGGGCACCTGGCTCCAGTCCACATCCCCCTCTCCCGGCTGTGTCTAAGTCTGCTCCCCTCATGTGGAGGCCCAGAGCTTCAGGACATCTTTGATTAATAAGAAGCGGAAAGATAAGTCTCATGATAATTAATAAATCATTAGCAGTGTTACTTTTCATCAGATAAGTCCATTAATTGTTCCCATTTCCTTACAAAAAGCCCAGACCCAGGGGCCTCTTGCAGTGAGTTGATTTTATGAGAAACCCAAATTTATAAAGAAAAGCAGGTCCCACCTGCAGGGGTGCTAGAGACGCTGTCTGCCCAACCCACACCTCTGAACTTTGGAAGAGCATAAACCTCAACATACACAACAACCCCTGCCCCGTAGGAAGGGCCCCAAAGAAGCTCGAAGACCCCTAACCCAGAGCTGGCACAGCACCAACTGATCACCAGTGTTTGTTGCAGCCACACTCAACAACAATAGCAACAAAGCCACATCCTAAATGAGAGGGGGAAAGGTTCTAGTTGATTAGCAATGCCTGCCAGGGCCACGGGGCCAGGAATGAAGGCACAAGAGTGAAGTCCATCCATTCATCCTTCATCCAGCAAACGATGAGTGAATGCCAAATGCCATGCAAAGGGCTGGGATACTGTGCAGATCAAGAAAAGACACAGTTCCTATTCTCATGGAGTTTATATCTGCCTTCTCTAAAATCCCTGTCAGAGGAGGAAACTGAAACAGGGAAGGGACTTCCCAAAACCATACTGAGGGTCAGTGGCAAAACTGGCTAGATCTCCTCACTGTCCCCTTCCCAGCCCATCCTTCCCTCAAAGAAGCAGCAAAGGGATCCTGGCTCTCTATTCCCCTGACACCCAAACACAGATGCTCTGCCAACTTCTCACGCACTGATCCCCAGACTCTGAGGATGGCAGTGTGTTCTCATTCACTTGGAGAAATGTTTTGAATACCAATCGTGTACAGAATACTGAACTGGGGCACACAGAAACTGTCCCCAGAAGCTGGCTGGCTGGTAGGATGGAAAAGGCTTCTTTAAAAATAATAATAACAAAGCAAAACAATTAGGTATAATAGGAGCACTTAATAACGAGCTCTGAGAAATTAAAGCCAAAATGCTTCCTTGCAAGTTGATGAATCTTAGAAGGCTCTCTGAAGGTGGTCATGGCTTAGGAAGGAATCAGAAAGAAGGTGTGGAGACAGATCCTAGAGGGCTTCCAAGGCACTGATTGGAAGCTTAAATTTGTTCCTTGGTGCTTCACTTGTCCCCTCTGAAGGCATACTAAGAGGGGACCACCGGATAAATAAATGGTTTATCTTCGATGGTTTATCTTCCTATATGCCCGCAATGCAGGAGACCTGGGTTCGATCCCTGGGTTGGGAAGATCCCTTGGGAAACGGCAACCTACTCCAATACTCTTGTCTAGAAAATTCCATGGATGGAGGAGCCTGGTGGGCTACAGTCCATGGGGTCACAAAGAGTCGGACACGACTGAGTGACTTCACGACTTCACGACAATCTTCCTATAACATCAAGCTTACTCATAGATTTGAAAGTATACTATTTTTAATTAGGAAGTTCTTAAAAGTTTTGTCATAGTGACACAAAAATAAATTCCACATAAAGAGCTAAACATTGAAATGAATAAAACTATGAAAATACTAGAATAAAATATAGGCGTATGTTATATACACTTTGGATAAGAAAACTTTCTAAGCATGGGACAAAATTAAGATGCCCTAAAGACAAAAACAAGTAGATTTATCTACATTAAAAAAAAAAGGATCAAGACCTCCAAAACATAANAGTTCGCCAGAAAAGATGATCAATAGGTAATTCACAGAAGAAACACAAGTAACTAATAAAGCAGGATTTCTAAACCTCAGCACTATTAACATTTGAGGCCAGAGATTCTTTCTACATACTAAATGTCAATAGTATCCGTGCCCCCACACCTGGGGGTCTTAAGAGTCAAAACATCTCCAGACACCACCAAATGTCCTGTGAGGCCAAAATCAGCCCCAGTTGAGAACCATTGTTAAAAAATATATGAAAATAGACTCGACTTCTGAATGAACAGATCATCGCAAATTAAAATAACAATAAAAGTCATTTTTCTTTTATCAGATTGGGAAGATTTTAAAGATAGACAATAACTACAGATGGCAAGGGTTTGGGAAGAATGATGTTCTCATTCTATGTTGGTGGGGCTATAAATAGATACAATGATTTCGGGAGACAATCTGGTGCATATATCAGTTTCTTAAATCTGCAAACTCAATGACCTCGCAATTCCACTTTTGGACTCTACCCCATAGAGGAGGAAAGAATGCATAGAAGTACACAGGACATGCAAACAAAGGATGTTCACTGGGGACTCTTCTGTAATAGTGAAAACTTGGAAACAAGTGTCAGTCAGTTTTTAAAAATTGTTAAATTCTGGTACATTGATACAAATCAGACAATAAAAAACAGTTGCCAAGACATATAGCTGAGAAAAAGAAAAGAAAACTGCAAAATATGATCCTGTATTTGTTTTCTAAGCTAAAATGACATATTTGCACGTGTTTGTGTATACCATTAAAAAAGAGTGGAGTGATAGAAAGATCTGGGCAAATAAATAGTAAATTATTGATAGTGGTTAATCTTAAGGAGAAAAGGTTGTGGGGGAATGAGAATAGTATATATAAGGAGAGAGAGGAATTTCATTTTTTGCCTTACAGACTTCTGTATTGAATTTTAACAGTGAGCATGTATTATTTTTCAAAAACTTATACTGCGTTTAAGTCATCTTTTCCAAAGGCTAGATAACAGAAAAGTGGCATGTGCAATGAGACACAGGACAATTTGGTTCTCTCAGTTAGCCTAGCCTTCTCCTGGAAAGCCAATGCCTTCTAGTTAAATTGTACCAAGTTCACTGCTGCAGCAAAACAGACTTGGCCCAAGTCTCAACCATAGGCTAGGCTGAGCAGGGCGTGTGTTTCTTCAACAATTCTCTGAAATGTTCTGAAAAAAACTTAAAACCAATCGTATTTTCACTGTGACTCTATAAATCCATGAACCTCCTAAATCTGTTCAGCTGCCTGCCATTGTTCCTCTTGATCACATATTCTGTTTACAAACAGCACTGGGCATCTTTCCACTTCCCACCACAGCAAACTTTTCCCAAACACAGACAGACCAGAATTTCTGGGGTGTTGGTTGTTTTTTCATTTCTCTTTTTAAAGTATAGTAATTTTCAAATTATGTTTTCAACTTAGAACATGGAATTGTGGTTAAAAATAGGGCATTGGAAGCATAAATGTGTAACCAGTGAAACTACGAAGCTATCGAGGCAAATTCAGAATAGAATGAGTCAAGAAAAATGTGCTGCTGAGCTTGCAGTCCACTGCATGACCATGACAGCTATCAGGGCCAGAGCTCCACCCCAGCTCCATCTAGTGAATTGGTGGCCAGCAACTCCCTAAAACAGGAAACAGTGGGTGTTGAGGGTTTTATTTTAGGGGAGTTTTATTTTAACGGAGTTACAGATGAGCACATGAAATAATGGATGAAAGCCATCTCCCTGCCATGACATTCAAAGAGTCAAGTATGTAATTTCAAAGAAAAAAAATCTCAAAATAATTTTAAAGCCTAAAAGAAAAAAGACTTGACTAAGAGCAATAATGAGAAACAAATGAAAAAAGCAAATTAAGGATCTCAAAGATTTCTCTATCAGCCATGGTGGCCTAATGGATAAGGCATTGGCCTCCTAATCCAGGGATTGTGGGATTGTGGGTTCGAGTCCCATCCAGGGTAGAAGGAGTTGTACTTTGGGGGCTTCCCTGGTGGCTCAGATGGTAAAGAGTCTGCCTGCAGGGCAGGAGACCCAGGTTTGATCCCTGGGTCAGGAAGATCCCCTGGAAAAGGAAACAGCAACCCACTCCAGTATTCTTGCCTGGTAAATCCCATGGTTGGAAGAGCCTGTTGGGCTACAGTACACGGGTTACAAAGAGTCGGACATGACTGAGCAACTTCACTTTCACTTTCAAAGATTTCTCTAGTCTGTTTCAGAAATGCCTCAGAAGTCACAGCTTGAATACAGGAGTGAAGTTTAAGGGCTTCGATGTGGATAGAATCACACTTCTATTTGCATCAAAAGAAGCACCCAATCCTTCAGACTGGCACTGTCTACCAGTGCATTTCGTGAGTACTCAGTCACTCTGCTAAGTCGCTTCAGTCATGTCCGACTCTGTGTGACCCCATAGACGGCAGCCCACCAGGCTCCCCTATCCTTGGGATTCTCCAGGCAAGAACACTGGAGTAGGTTGCCATGTCCTTCTCCAATGCATGAAAGTGAAAAGTAAAAGTGAAGTCGCTCAGTCGTGTCTGACCCTCAGCGACCCCATGGACTGCAGCCCACCAGGCTCCTCTGTCCATGGGACTTCCCAGGCAAGAGTACTGGAGTGGGTTGCTATTGCCTTCTCCGCTCAGTCACTCAGTGGTGTCCAATTCTTTGCGACCAAATGCACTGTAGCCTGCTAGGTTCCTCTGTCCATGGGGCTTCTCCAAGCAAGAATACTGGAGTGAGTTGCACTTTTCTACTCCAGGAGAATCTTCCTGACCCAGGAACAGAACCTGCATCTCTTGCGTTGGCAGGCATATTCTTTAACACTGAACCACCTGGGAAGCCACACCAACATGTTTTAGTGGGTTTAGGAGAGACTGTGGTTATGAAGGAGTTCCCTGGTAGGCCAAGATTGCCAGGAGAAATATTAATAAACTCAGATATGCAGATGACACCACCCTTATGGCAGAAAGCAAAGAGGAACTAAAGAGGCTCTTGATGAAAGTGAAAGAGTAGAGTGAAAAAGCTGGCTTAAAACTCAACATTCAAAAAACTAAGATCATGGCATCTGGTCCCATCACTTCATGGCAAATAGATGGGGAAACAATGGAAATAGTGAGAGAATTTATTTTCTTGGGCTCCAAAATCACTGCAGATGGTGACTGCAACCATGAAATCAAAAGATGCTTGCTCCTTGGGAGAAAAGCTATGAGAAACCTAGACATCTTATTAAAAAGCAGACATTACTTTGCTAACAAAAGTCCTTATAGTCAAAGCTACGGTTTTTTCAGTAGTCATGTATGGATGTGAGAGTTGGACTATAAAGAAAGCTGAGTGCCAAAGAACTGATGCTTTTGAACTGTGTGGTGTTGGAGAAGACTCTTGAGAGTCTTGGACTGCAAGGAGAATCCAACCAGTCAACCCTAAAGGAAATTAGTCCTGAATATTCATTGGAAGGGCTGATGCTGATGCTGAAGCTGAAGCTCCAAAACTTTGGCCACCTGATCGGAAGAACTGACTCATTGGAAAACACCCTGATACTGAGAAAGATTGAAGGCAGGAGGAGAAAGGGGCGACACAGGATGAGATGGTAGGATGGCATCGTTGACTCAATGGACATGAGTTTGAGCAAACTCCAGGAGATAATGAAGGACAGGGAAGCCTGGCATGCTGCAGTCCATGGGGTCGCAAAGAGTCAGACACGACTGAGTGACTGAACTGAACTGTGGTTACAAAACAGATATTGATGATTTGGCCCTTTTTGTCAACATCTTTCTTCACTAAAAAGTTAGTCAATGTGTGTGAAGACATGTCAATTTCTAAAGTAGTTGATAGTAAAATAACAAGAGAAGATATCCCCCAAAAATGTGTAAGTCCAAAAAGAACAATGTTCAGTAGCCAAGTGGCATCCAACTCTTTGCCTGGACTGCCGCACACCAGGCTTACCTGTCCTTCAGTATCTCCCAGAGTTTGCTCAAACTCATGTCCATTGAATCAATGATGCCATCCCACCATCTCATCCTCTATCATCTTCTTGTCCTCTTGCCCTCTATCTTTCCCAGTGTCAGGGTCTTTTCCAATGAGTCAGCTCTTTGCATCAGGTGGCCAAAATACTGGAGCTTCAGCTTCAGCATCAGCATCAGTCCTTCCAATGAATATTAAGGGCTGATTTCCTTCGTGACTGATCTCCTTGCAAGCCCAAGAGATTCTTAAGAGTCTTCTCCAGAACCACAGTTCAAAGCATCAATTCTTCAGCGCTTAGGCTTCTTTATGGTCCAACTCTCACACCTGTATGTGACTACTGGAAAAACTATAGCTTTGACTAGATGGACTTTGGCAGCAAAGTGATGTCTCTACTTTTCTGTCTAACTTTGCCACAAAGTGAAAGAAGAGAGTGAAAAAGTTGACTTAAAGCTCAACATTCAGAAAACGAAGATCATGGCATCCAGTCCTGTCACTTCATGGCAAGAAGATGGGGAAACAGTGGAAACAGTGGCTTACTTTATTTTGGGGGGCTCCAAAATCACCGCAGATGGTGATTACAGCCATGAAATTAAAAGACGCTTACTCCTTGGAAG
>SJYQ01004768.1:114406-124409 GCA_006410935.1 Redunca redunca | reverse complement strand
TCCACAGTTTATTGTGATCCACACAGTCAAAGGCTTTGGCTTAGTCAATAAAGCAGAAATAGATGTTTTTCTGGAACTCTCTTGCTTTTTCTTAGGGCTACTTTATAACAAAATGAAAAGTGTTTTTTTTTTTCTTTACCGCAGGTATGTGTTGCTGGCTCAACAGGAAGGAGATACTGCTCTAGGTTTTAAAAGTTGGTCTAGGTTGATTTTTTTCATACAGATAAATATCAACTGGGCCGTGACGAAGGGCAAAAAAACTCATTAAGGTGAATAAAAGTCTATGTTCATACTGAAATGTCAAGTGTCTCTCAGAGACGTTTTATTTAAAATATTTTTTCAAAGTCAATATTCTTAACAACTGCAAGACAACGCTGAGAAATTATTTTACTGCCACTATCACTGCCATAAAAATGCAGTTGCATGCAGTCAGATGAAGAGAGTTGAGGGGAACTAATTATAATTGATCCTCTTGGTTTATTTGCATGTATCAGTTCTCTGTGATTCAAGTGATGTTTTCAAAACTGTTACCTTTATTTCAACAGGATCCTAAGCCAATGGAACTTGTATGAATTTTTTCTTTCCTGGTGGCAACAATTTAAAATATAATTTTATACTTT
Organism: Redunca redunca; assembly: GCA_006410935.1. Classification (NCBI taxonomy): domain Eukaryota; kingdom Metazoa; phylum Chordata; class Mammalia; order Artiodactyla; family Bovidae; genus Redunca; species Redunca redunca. The sequence continues at coordinate 123,789 of SJYQ01004768.1, read as the reverse complement.
GGACACAACCCCGTGCATCTTTGATACCTTTGTTCCTTCCAATATGGTAAGATGATCCTGGGTCATCTTACTGTATTTCCTGTCCCATGTCTGAAATCAGTCATTATTCCATACCTCTACGAAGTTCATTTGTCCATGGGGCATTTCAGAAAATTGGAAACCAGACTATTGCAATGGAAATGGCATTCCCCCCAGGAGTAATATTAAAATTATGTTGGATTCATAAGCTAGAATCAGGGACTAAAGACAAGGCAGCCGTAACCAACAATGAGTTGGAAAAAGCAGGACAAAACAACCATAGGCACTAAAGTAGTGGAAACAACACCCCACCGATGGAATCTCAAACTGAGTTACCTGCCAATGCATGGGTGAAGACACTGACAAGTGGGTGAGGTAGACAGCTGTAGTGTAAAAAGGGGAGTTTTCCATAATGTGGGCGCTCTGGGGTGGGAAAACACACTTGAGAGAAGGAAATTTAAGACAAATTACAGGAAAGTCAGCTTCCCAAACTAACAGGTTTTGAACAAACAAGGGTTTTGATATGAAGCAGGCCCAAACTCATGTCCATCGAGTCGGTGATGCCATCCAGCCATCTCATCCTCTGTCATCCCCTTCTCTTCCTGCCCCAATCCTTCCCAGCATCAGAGTCTTTTCCAATAAGTCAACTCTTTGCATGAGGTCGCCAAAGTATTGGAGTTTCAGCTTCAACATCAGTCTTTCCAATGAACACCCAGGACTGATCTCCTTTAGGATGGACTGGTTGGATCTCCTTGCAGTCCAAGGGACTCTCAAGAGTCTTCTCCAACACCACAGTTCAAAAGCATCAATTCTTCAGTGCTCAGCTTTCTTCACAGTCCAACTCTCACATCCATACATGACCACTCCGTGGACACGAGTTTGGGTAAACTCTGGGAGTTGGTGATGGACAGGGAGGCCTGGCGTGCTGCGATTCATGGGGTCGCAAAGAGCCGGACACAACTGAGTGACTGAACTGAACTGAACTGAACTGAGGCCTAAAACTTCCCATTCCCAACCACTCTCTAGCTCTATAACATCAAGGAAGCAGCCTCTCCTCCAAGAATTCTGATTTTCTTGTTGGTAAAAGGGCTTCCCTGGTAGTTCAGTTGGTAAAGAATTTGCCTGCAATGCAAGAGACCCTGGTTCAACTCCTGGGTTGGGAAGATCCACTGGAGAAGGGATAGGTTACCCACTCCAGTATTCTTGGGCTCCCCTGGTGGCTCAGCTGGTAAAGAATCCGCCTGCATTATGAGAAACCTAGGTTCAATCCCTGGATTGAGAAGATCCTCTGGAGAAGGGAAAGTCTACCCACTCCAGTAATCTGGCCTGGAGAATTTCAAGAACTATACAGTCCATGGGTTTGCAAAGAGCTGAACATAACTGAGAGATTTAATGGGGATAATTGTCAGAAGTAGCAGAAAGTCGTGAGGAACAGATGAGATGATTGGCATCTCAAACTTATTAGGTCCCAAGTAGCCACCAAACCTGTTATTTCCATCATCTTTTCATCTGATTTAATGATCTCTCCATCCATTCACTTGCTCAGGCCCCAAATTTTCATATCATGAAGTCCCACAGGCTCTATTTTCTAAATATATCCGGACTCTAACCACTTTTCTACCAATTCCATCACCACCACACTGGCCAAGTCACAGAGCTTGCTGCCCTCAGTTCAGTCAGTTCAGTTGCCCAGTAAGGTCCAGCTCTTTGCAACCCCATGGACTGCAGCATGCCAGGCTTCCCTGTCCATCACCAACTCCCGGATCTTGCTCAAATTCATCTCCATCGAGTTGGTGATATCATCCAACCATCTCAGCCTCTGTCGCCCACTTCTCCTGCCTTCAATCGTTCTCAGCATCAGGGTCTTTTCCAATCAGTCAGTTCTTCACATCAGGTGGCCAAAGTATTGGAGTTTCAGCTTCAGCATCTGTCTTCCAGTGAATATTCAGGACTTATTTCCTTTAGGATGGACTGGTTTGATCTCCTTGCTGTCCAAGGGATTCTCAAGAGTCTTTTCCAACACGACCGTTCAAAAGCACAAATTCTTTGGCACTCAGCTTTCCTTATAGTTCAACTCTCACATCCATATGGAAAAACCATAGCTTTGACTAGACAGACCTTTGTCAACAAAGTAATGTCTCTGCTTTCTAATATACTTTCTAGGTTTGTCATAGCTTTTCTTCCAAGGAGCAAGCGTCTTTTAATTTCATGGCTGTAGTCACCATCTGCAGTGATTTCAGAGCCCCCCAAAATAAAGTCTCTCACTGTTTCCATTGTTTCCCCATCTATTTGCCATGAAATGATGGGACTGGTTGCCATGATCTTAGTTTTTTGAATGTTACATTTTAAGCCAACTTCTCCCCTCTCCTCTTTCACTTTTATCAAGAGGCTCTTTAGTTTCTCTTCACTTTCCGCCATAAGGGTGGTGTCATCTGCATATCTGAGGTTATTGATATTTTTTCCAGCAATCTTAATTCCAGCTTGTGCTTCATCCAGTCTGGCATCTCAAATGGTTTACTCTGCATATAAGTTAAATAAGCAGGGTGACAAAATATAGACTTGACGTACTCGTTTCCCAATTTGGAACCAGTCTGTTGTTCCATGTCTAGTTCTAATTGTTGTTTCTTGACCTGCATATAGATTTCTCAGGAGGCAGGTCAGGTGGTCTGGTATTCCCATCTCTTTAAGAATTTTCTACAGTTTGTTGTGATCCACAGTCAAAGGCTTTGGCATAGTCAATAAAGTAGATGTTTTTCTGGAACTCTCATGCTTTTTCGATTATCCAACGGATGTTGGCAATTTGATCTCTGGTTCCCCTGCCTTTTCTAAATCCACCTTGAACATCTGTCCACATACTGTTGAAGTTCAATATAAACCTCATATGAAGTTCATATGAAGTATGATGTTCAACATACTGTTGCTCCCCTGGATCATTGCAATTATCTCCAAAGGGTCTCCCTCCCTCTACCCTTGACCCCTACAGTCTGAATGCACACAGCAACACACAAATCCCATCAAATCATTCCTCTCTTCCCCAAACCCTTCCAGTGTTTCCATGTCAGCATAAAGCCTTATCCTTGAGCTAAAAGGGCCTACTCAGTCTGGCCCCTGCTTTTCTGCTGACATTGGAAAAGTCAAGGGATGTGGGTGTGACAAACTGTGTCTGCCGCCCCCAGTAACAGAGACTACAGGTGCATGGCCCAACCAGAGCCAGAAGGACTCTAAGCATCCTCCTGCCCCTCTTCATCCTCCTTGACATCAGAGGTCACCTTAGGACCCTCCCCAGGATGCTCTCCCTGAGCTCTCAGTCTTCCCAGAGCCAGAGTCCCAACTTGTGCCCAAGGAAACCTCTGCTTTTCTGTTATCTGGTATTCCAAGTAGCAATTCCCAGCCCCTTGGCAGTCAGGCCTCAGCCATCCCATCCTTAATATCTCTGCCCAAATGAACTTTCTAACATTTCCAATTTTAAAATTATATTCCCCAAGAGAATAGATTCATTTATCCTCTGAATTTTGAGCACCTCCCATATGCCCCATAACTGCTGGCTATCTTGGAGCAGGAGATGTTTCAAAAAGTAGAGGATAAGCTATGCAGACAAGGGAAAGTAACTAAAGGCTTCTGTGCCTCAGTTATCTTATCCGAAAATGAGCAAACTTTCCCCAAGAAGATCATAGGCCTCCATTGCCCTCAGTGGAACAAGTTGCCAGAATTCATCAGTTATTTAATATGCATGTTAGTCCATGAGGATATAGTGGTTGTTTCTTTTGAGCACCCAGTAAACACAGAGAAAATGTTATTTTATTTATTTCAGTGATTATTCAGTATTAAGTATTATGTGCTGCCTGAAAACCATAGAGGAAGTAGAGATGAGTTAGACTGTCTCACCTCCAAGAAGCTGACAGCTTAGTGGAGATGATCAAGGCACATCAAGCCTATATAATGTCTGTAAGAACAGGCTACCACTGATGATGAACCAACCTCACTAGTACTCAGAAGGGATCATTTATCTGCCTGGACAGGTCAGCCTCCTCAGGGGACAGGACACTTGGATCTGGAAAGATGAATCTACTTGCCTCTCATTCCCTCCTGAGAGAAGAGCCTGGATGAAGGCAGGGTGGTATGAAGCGCACACAGGTAGAGGGAACCATGAGCAGGGAGATGGAGGGCCGAGGGTGAGGAGAAACAGTGAGGCCAAAATCCCAGGCATAGTTGGGTCATGGAGGGTTTGAGGGAGAAGGCGGGCAGGCTAAAGAATTTAGGCATCAGTTTGAAGCTGTTGGGGAACCCTGGGGAGGCTTATGCAGGAGTGATTCCCAAGGAAATGGAAGTATTACACAACAGTTAAGACCACAGGTGCTCCTAGGACATATTTGGATTCAGATCTTAGCTCATGCCACCTACAAGCTGGGTGAACGTGGGAAAGTTATTCTGTGCCTTGATAATTTACAAATAAGTTATCTTATTTGTAAAATGGGCATAATAATAGTATTTACCTCAAAGGGTTATTATCAGGATTAAACTAGTTAATTCTTATAAAGTTGGTGACCTTAAAAATGTACAACATGAGAGCTGTGAATTAAGTTTCATTTGGGGGAAAATGAGGACTATAGTCCAGGAGACAGCATTTCAGATGTCTCTGAGAAACTCCAAAGAGGTAGGAGGGAAGGTCAGTATATACACGATTTTGGTGAAGGGGGAGTACATGTAATCAAGCACATACATTTTGCAGAAGGTTTCTGACAGTCACAAGGAGCAGTAATCACCATGAAGGATTTTAGTGCTTTTCTAGATATGAGAAGGTGCACAATCTGGGCTCATAAAATTGACCCCTTAAGTATCTATCTGAAGACCTGTTCTGCCAGTTTTTCCCCAAGCACAGAATGCCTCATTTCTGTTCTCTACCTTGAACTCCTTTCAGGGGGTGTTGAAGGTCAGCAGCTACAGCAGCACGTGATTTAATCCTTGTAGAGGTAGATGGCAAGTGCCAATTTGTAGTCAACAAAGTGTTTAGAACTGTGCCTGTTATGTAGTAACCATTTAATACATTTTACTATTAGCATTGGGCTTCCCAGGTGGCTCAGTGGTAAAGAATCTGCCTACCAAGGCAGAAAATGCAGGAAATGCAGGTTTGACCCCTGAGTCAGGCAGATCCCCTGGAAGAGGGCATGGCAACCCACTCTAGTATTCTTGCCTGAGAATCCCCATGGACGGAGGAGCCTGGCAGGCTACAGTCCATGGGGTCCCACAGAGTCAGACACAGCTGAGCACAGCACAGCAACAGTACTAAAATTATCATTTATTTAATTATCTAGATCTCCTACTAGACTGCCAGCCAGTTCATCAGGACAAGAAACTGTTTGTCTTGCTTATCTCAGGGCCCCAGTGTCTAGCAAAGGGCCTGGCACATAGTATGTGTTCAATTAATGTTCAATTAATGAAAAGACAACTGGAAGACTGAATGGGCTGGTCCCCCTGTGCCATGGGGCTTCTCAAGACCCTAGAGGCCCCAGAGGCAGGTCCAGGTGAGGCTGTCACAAGGGAACAGATCACCCATTAGTCCCCACAGACTATCTCATCTGTAGATACATACCTACCAGGGCCTGCCTACCCCAGGACACAGCCTTCATCTGGGCCAGAAGTCTGGCCCTCAGGGCCCTCAGATCATCCTACGGCCACCTACCTCCTCACTCAGGAGTCTAAAAACACATCATTCCCAGGAAACGTCTGCTTTCCAACAATTCTTAATCCTTTTGCAGTCAGTCCTTTTCTCCAGCTCTCCCCAAGTGAGCCTTTCACATCTAAATCTAGACAGGTCACTCCTGTACTTAAAACCCATCCCTGCTTTCATTTGTCTTGAAGATAAGGTCCAAACTCTAAAGTACTAAGCTACTTAGCAGACCCTGCACAGTCAGCCCTAGACGCACATTCCTGCCTCTCTCCTTCCCGTTATCACCCCTAGTCCCCTCTCCACCTTAGCCAGGGCCTACATTTCCCCCAAATGCTCCAGTCTGTACACCTCTGCCTCCAGCTCCCTTCTCCCCTGTGCTTTCTGGAAAGCTCTTCATTCTGTAAAACCTGCTTCAGTTATGATCTGCTCTACGGCATGTCTCCCCAGACGCCCTGCTAACACTTAAGAAATCTCATAGCTTCTTACCGTTGTCTGTTTATATCTCTGTCTCTGCCACAGGACTGAGAGGGCTTAAGGGCTGGAACTGTCTTTTTTTTTTTGGATCCTTAAGTCCCAGCCCAGAATCTGGGATGCAATATAAGAGTCCATCAGGAAATGTTTATTAGTTGGTTAGTCCATTGGTAAAATGAATGAACAAATGAGTGAATGAATGAACAGCAGGTTCTCTGTGCCCCAGTGATCCAGGCATGTAGTTGGGGCACAGGGAATTATTCTTGTGTGAACCCCTGAATAAGGTACACCTCCACTGACCTTCTATATTTATTTTTTCAGTACCAGCTCCTCTCAACACAACATACACACACACACACACACACACACACACACACAGACATGCAGCTCTTCCATCTCTCCTCCAATTTTTTCTAAAAAGCATTGACTCATAAGACAAAAAAATTCATATATATATTCAAATTTATAAAGTTTCCAGAAGTTCTTCTCAAAATAACATGGACCAAGAATTGCCAAACAGTCCCGTAAAATGCCACACCAGGACAGCGTCTGAGCAGATGTTCTTTCTGGGGAGACCCAGGTGTCCTGCCTCTCCTCATCCTGCTTTATGCATGTGAGGCCCCAGTCCAGCTTCCCTTCCTTGGCATTGAGTGGACACCTGCGGCTGGGCTGTAATCCCAGGTAAGCCGCCTGCACACAGCCCAGCACCACCCCCACTCCTGGTCACAGGGACTTGAATAGCCAGGTGCACCTGTGGGCCAGGCAGCCACTGATCCGAGGGTGGAGCCCAACAGGACCAAGCCCTCAGCTTTTGAAGCACTGACAGGGTTGCCCTGCCGAGCCTGACCTATGACCTACAGGTGGGCACAGCCATTGTCCCCACAGGTCCCGACTGCTGTCTGTACTGTTGCAGGGACCCATGAAAGTATCCATTTCAGGTCCGTGCAAAGCAAAACAAACAGAGGGGCCAAGGGGCAGGGGTTTGTGTGGAGGGCTTTGCCGGGTGGGAAACCATTGTTGCAAGTACAGGTATAATCCACGCCAGGCAGGCCCCACCAGCTGGCAGGACTCCACCTGCCACTGGGCTATTTATAAATACACGGCCAACTTGGAGCTCCAAAACAAGAGCCTCTGGAACTTAGGGGGGGCTTCACAGGATTGGGGAGAGGCCTCAGTATCAGAAACCAGCACCTGCCTCTCACTGAGCCTGTCAACCAGGAGGGATGAGGTGAGGGGTCCCTTCCTCCCTGCCACAGACTGGAGGCTGGGGCCAAGCACGGGCCAGGCGGGACAGAGCTGGTAGATTCCACAGGACCAATAGTGGCAGACAACAGCGCTGTCAGACCGCCTGCCACTAGCAGAGGCCGAGGCAGCTACAGTCGTCACAGTTCTGGCGACTGAAGGTTGCTACTGACAAACAGGAGTGTTTGTGAATGGAGGCTTCAGGGGAGTTTGTGTTATTGTGTTACTGTGAACAGGCACAGACCTTGGTTAGATTCTAACTGTGGTACAGCTGCAGACTCGCTGTGTGAACTCAGACAAATGACCTAACCTCTCTGAGACTCAGTTAATTCACCTATAAAACAGGCATGTCAATAACCAGGCTGGAGGGATATTGTGAGGATCAATTTTGTGCTAAATCCCCTGGCCCCACCTCCAGCCTCTTACTTCCTACAGTCCACCTGGCTCAGGCAACCAAATAGGATCTTCTAAAACACTGAGACTTTTAAAACATTTTTATTGTTAAATAAAATGCACATTCAGAAAATACTCCAAGCATCAATGTATGACTTAACAAATTACTGTAAAAAGAATATCTATGTGCTCCTCACCCAAGTGAAAAAAAAGTGAACATCACCTGGACTCCAGAAGCCATCACAGATCACTTTCCAAACATGAAAGTGAGTGTTAGTCACTCAGTTGTGTCCAACTCTTTGTTGGACCCCATGGACTGCAGCCTGCCAGGCTCCTCTGTCCACGGAATTCTCCAGGCAAGAATACTGGAGTGGGTAGCCATAGTCATCCCTTTCACCCTAATAGTATAAATATTTAGAATCACATAGTCTGTATGGCTTCTAGAGGCTGCCTTATATATTTTAAATTGATTGGTTATTATACATAACTTAATTCTTTTTAATTGTTTTATAATATTCCAGTATATGGACTTACCATACACAGCCGTTATAAGCATTCTTATGTCTATCGTAGACCACAATGAAAGGAAAAACTATTTTTTCTCTACACAGTCATAGACCATTTCTGGACACTCAACATGCAGGTGTTTTTCCCACACCAACCAATTCTCCAACACCAGCTTCAGTTCAGTTCAGTCGCTCAGTCATGTCCTACAATTCAATTCTAACACTACTTACCTTGAGTTAGTATTCAGTCCCATAGATTAAGGACCCAGTCCCACAAGACTGCCCCCACTTTAGACACCAAGTGGGTTACACTCACTTACATCCAACTTGACTACAAATCAAAGTTCCCAGGAACCCCTCCTCAGATTCAATAATTTGCTATAATGGCTCATAGAACTCAGGGAAATGCTTATGTTTACCAGTTTGTCATATGATAAAGGACACTGTAGAGGATACAGATGAATAGCCAGATGGAAAGGTTTGTAGGGCAAGGTCCAGAAGTGGCCTGCACAAGTGCTGTTTCACTGGTGCTGGAGTGCCCCACTCTCACAGCACAGAGATGTGTTCACCAACCCAGAAGCTCTCCAAAGCCATTCAGAGACTTGTCCATGGATTTTTATAGAAGCTTCCTCATGTAGGCATGATTGATTATTCATTCAATCTCTAGTCCCTCCACCCTCCTCAGAGGATGGATGATGGATGAAGAGCTGAAAGTTCCAAGCTTCTAATCACAATTTGGTCTGTCTGGTGACCAGCTCCCTTCCAGGAGCTCAACAAGAGTCACCTCATTAGAATAAAAGATGCTGCTATTACCCAGGAAATGCCAAGGACTTAGAAGCTCTGTTATCAGGAACTCGGGTCAAAGACCAACCTTTATATCAATAACCTCAGATATGCAAATGACACCACCCTTATGGCAGAAAGTGAAGAGGAACTAAAAAGCCTCTTGATGAAAGTGAAAGTGGAGAGTGAAAAAGTTGGCCTAAAGCTCAACATTCAGAAAACGAAGATCATGGCATCTGGTCCCATCACTTCATGGGAAATAGATGGGGAAACAGTGGAAACAGTGTCAGACTTTATTTTTT
>SJYQ01004768.1:89777-113221 GCA_006410935.1 Redunca redunca | reverse complement strand
GAAGAAAAGTTATGACCAACCTAGATAGCACATTAAAAAGCAGAGAGATATTACTTTGCCAACCAAGGTCCGTCTAGTCAAGGCTATGGTTTTTCCAGTGGTCATGTATGGATGTGAGAGTTGGACTGTGAAGAAAGCTGAGCACTGAAGAATTGACGTTTTTGAACTGTGGTATTGGAGAAGACTCTTGAGAGTCCCTTGGACTGCAAGGAGATCCAACCAGTCCATCCTAAAGGAGATCAGTCCTGGGTGTTCATTGGAAGGACTGATGCTAAAGCTGAAACTCCAATACTTTGGCCACCTCATGTGAAGAGTTGACTCATTGGAAAAGACCCTGATTCCGGGAGGGATTGGGGGCAGGAGGAGAAGGGGACAACAGAGGATGAGATGGCTGGATGGCATCACCAACTCGATGCACATGAGTCTGAGTGAACTCCGGGAGCTGGTGATGGACAGGGAGGCCTGGCGTGCTGTGATTCATGGGGTCGCAAAGAGTCAGACACGACTGAGCTACTGAACTGAACAAACTGAAATGAAAGCAATGTTAGGAATGAAAAAGAAGACATGAACTTCAGAGTCACAGACATTGGGGAAAACAAGAGAGAGGAAATCATAAATTCTATGACAAAATTTTGAAAGTTTAACTGAAATAGATTAATTCTTATTAAAAACACAACTTTCAAATATATATAAGAAATAAAAATGTTAATGGTTCTATAATTCTGAAAAAGTTGAATCCAAAATTTAAAAATGTCCAATTTCTACCATTTAAGCTAGAAATTTCATTAATCCAATCAGAACACAGCTCTCTTTTACAAGGTTAGCTGTAACTCTTTTACAAAATCTGCCTCCACACATCAGAAAAACGAGCCAAGCACACTTTTGAAAGTAGAAGCAGAAATCCTCAATAATATATTCTCAAATCTAATTTGGCAGAATACTAAGAGAATAACAAGCAATGAACTCTTGGCAAGCATGCAGGAGAGCTGGGGGAAGCTGAAATGAGAAGCTGATTTACCACTATCTATCCCAGTACCCTGGGCATAAGCTACTTGTTTATAGAAAAAATAGAGAATGCGAGCTAACCCACCTAGTCAGTTCAACTGAATCGTCAGTTAAGTGAAGGTCTACAAAGACAGACTGATGGTGTGGATGTGTGTATGATGATGGACGTGCGAGAAACACAGTTGAAAGAACTCATAGTACATAAAGTGTTTTGTATCCTTTTTTAACTAACATTTTCCCATAAGTCTATCTTTCATAAAGATCATTTGAAACAATTGACTACCATTTCTTTTTACGAATATACCACTTTTGAAATTAGTAACCTTTTAATGTTAGGCATTTAAGTTTCTCTTTTCTAATGCTAAAAATTATATGGCAATGAACACACTCCTGCCTAATTCTTTGTCTACCTTTCTGATATCTCCTTAGGAGATAGAAATCGAAGTATTATACCAACTACTGCCACATTTTAAGGTTCTTAATACTTACAAAAAATCTGAATGCATTTGATATAAGTGCTCTCTAGAAAGTTGGCTCCATTTATAACTTCCACCAGCAATTCACAAGCACACCTTTCATCCTCAGGAGCCTTTAAGTTTTCTCTTTTCTTAACCTGTGTTAATGTAATGTGTTAAAAATAGCACATCACTGTTCTTTTAATTTAGCACAGTGTGATGAACAGTGATGGTAAATCTTTCCATCTGTCAGCCAGTTCCTTTGTTGGACATAGGCTTTACCTGAGTAAAGACAAACCCTGAATTCTCCTGCCTTATAGATATCTCTGAGGAGGGCATGGCAACCCACTCCAGTATTCTTGCCTGGAGAATCCCCATGGGCAGAGGAGCCTGGTGGGCTATAGTCCATGAGATCACAATGAGTCGGACATGAACGATCGACTAAGCACAGCACAGCACATAGATATCTCTACAGGGTGATTTTTCAATACAAAGTCTCCAGCACGTGTGCTGTGGGACACATGGTCTGTGGCCAGCCATCACCCCGGTACCTGGCTGGCCTAATGATGGAGAGCTGGAAACCCGAGCACCTCCTTGCAAAACCACTTTCCTAATGACCAACCCTCTGAATAAGCCAAGAGAAGGATAAAGTGAAAAGGCCATATGTGAGGTCTCTGAATTGCCACAGGACTGGAAACACTATTACACTTGTCTTTAATCTCCCCACCCTCCGTTCGTCTCTCTTCTTTTAATTTTCCTAAATGGCCCAGCCGCTGCTGTTGAGGAGAAGGTATTTAATATGGGTGAGGATTTAGCTGCTCTTCCAGGAATAGGCTGGGCCACTGCTTTTGAAATGTCATCTTGATTTTCTGCTTCCGCACTAAGTAAGAGACTTACTAGGGCTTAGGGGATGAATCTGGACACAAACCTCCCTAATGAAATGGCCTGGGGCCTCGCCCATGGCTGTGGCTCTGGGGACAGCTGCGTGGAGCAGGAGCATCTGACAGGGAAGGGCTCTGGGACTTGAAGGTCCTCCCTTACAACCCCTTCTGCATCCCCCACCCCAGCTCCAGCCACTCAGAACCTCATCAAGTGCCCCTCCTTACCTCTCTCTCCCTCCACCCCTCCCCACTCCCAAGTTTCCCCAGCACCCTATACTGACACCTTGGCTTTCATTTATTCCTAGCACTATGGAAAATTCTGAAAGAAATGGGAATACCAGACCACCTGACCTGCCTCTTGAGAAACCGATATGTAGGTCAGGAAGCAACAGTTATAACTGGACATGGAACAACAGACTGGTTCCAAATAGGAAAAGGAGTACATCAAGGCTGTATATTGTCATCCTGCTTATTTAACTTATATGCAGAGTACATCATGAGAAATGCTGGGCTGGAGGAAGCACAAGAGCTGGAATCAAGATTGCCGGGAGAAATATCAATCACCTCAGATATGCAGATGACACCACCCTTATGGCAGAAGGTGAAGAGGAACTAAAAAGCCTCTTGATGAAAGTGAAAGTGGAGAGTGAAAAAGTTGGCTTAAAGCTCAACATTCAGAAAACGAAGATCACGGCATCCGGTCCCATCATTTCATGGGAAATAGATGGGGAAACAGTGGAAACAGTGTCAGACTTCATTTTTGGGAACTCCAAAATCACTGCAGATGGTGATTGCAGCCATGAAATTAAAAGACGCTTACTCCTTGGAAGAAAAGTTATGACCAACCTAGACAGCATATTGAAAAGCAGAGACATTACTTTGCCAACAAAGGTCCGTCTAGTCAAGGCTATGGTTTTTCTAGTGGTCATGTATGGATGTGAGAGTTGGACTGTGAAGAAAGCTGAGCACCGAAGAATTGATGCTTTTGAACTGTGGTACTGGAGAAGACTCTTGGGAGTCCCTTGGACTACAAGGAGGTCCAACCAGTCCATTCTAAAGGAGATCAGTTCTGGGAGTTCATTGGAAGGAATGATGCTAAAGCTTCTGAAACTCCAGTACTTTGGCCACCTCATGCAAAGAACTGACTCATTGGAAAAGACTCTGATGCTGGGAGGGATTGGGGGCAGGAGGAGAAGGGACAACAGAGGGTGAGATGGCTGGATGGCATCACCAACTTGATGGACATGAGTCTGAGTGAACTCCGGGAGTTGGTGATGGACAGGGAGGCCTGGAGTGCTGCGATTCATGGGGTCACAAAGAGTCAGACATGACAGAGTGACTGAACTGAACTGAACTCAAGTTCCCTTCCTCTTACACCCATTCCACACTGAGCTCAACAACACAGACTGGGTCTACTTTGCCCGGATAACCTGATATTCGACAGTGAAGTGAAGTGACTCAGTCGTGTCCAACTCTTTGCAACCCCATGGACTGTAGGAGCCTGGTAGGCTCCTCTGTCCATGGCATTTTCCAGGCAATAGTACTGGAGTGGATTGCCATTTACTTCTCCCAGGGGATCTTCCTGACCCAGGGATCGAACCCAGGTCTCCCGCATTGTAGATAGACGCTTTACCGTCTGAGCCACCAGGGAAATCCCAACAGTATCGCTTCCAAAAAGTGAAAGTGTTAGTAGCTCAAGTATGTCTGTTTGCAACCCCATAGACTATAGCCCACCAGGCTCCTCTGTCCATGGAGTTCTCCAGGCAAGAATACTGGAGTAGGTTGCCATTCTCTTCTCCAGGTGATCTTCCCAACCCAGGGATAGAACCCAGGTCTCCTTCATTGTGCACAGATTCTTTACTATCTGAGCCACCAAAGAAGCCCTTGCTTCCAAAAGTTGCTCAGTAAATAATTGGTGAGTAGGTAGGTGCACAACTCACTAGATGATCCTTAATGAAACTCTTAACATCTGTATGTTACAAGTCAGTTATGCCTCAATTTCCTTAGCTAAGTGGGAATGCAGATCTTTGCTGTACCCCCCTTACAGAGGTGCTGTGAACAGCTAACAGAGGGCTGTGAGTACTTTGTATTCAGAGGATACAGTAGCATCTTTTGCTGTACTTCTCAAGGGTATCCGAATAAGAGTGTGAGTGGAATCTGGGATCAGACCTGAGCTCTGCCTACCAAGCCAGGTACCCTGGCTCATGGCTGTGTCAGACTCAGGGTACTGCCAAAGAGGCACTAAACAAACAAGTGGCAGAATTACTGAGCCATTTTTGCATCGGCCAGCCTCTGTCATCTGCTGCCCAACTGCTAGCTCCAGAGAATCTACCAGGTCAAATGTTCCAACTGGCAGGCCACTGGCCCCATAGCCTGGACCTGCTACAAAGCCCTTTCATGCTCTGCCCCCCTAAGATCTGTCAACTCTCTTTATCCCGCATAAATGGATCATGCTAGTCTCCACAAATGCACTGTATGCTACTCCCAGAGGCCACAGGAGCTCACCAAGCACTGTGTTGCTTTTGCTGGATACAATAATTGTCCTTTGGAAAGGATACTCCAGCATGCCTCTTACCACTGAACCCTTAAGAATTTCACAGATACAGAAGTTCCTGTGTCTTCACAGGATTGATCTCCAACCATATGGAAAATACACATCATCCTAACAACACCTCCAATGTACCTGCCATTTCTTGATCGTCTACTTTCATTAACATGTTGTCATCAATCTAGTGAACAAATATGACATTCTTCAGAATGTCCAGAAAGAGACTTCCCTGGTGGTCCAGTGGTAAAGAAACCACCTGCCAGTGCAGGGGACACGGGTTCTATACCTGGTCTGGGAAGATCCCACATGACAAGAAGCAACTAAGCCTGCGCTCCACAACAAGAGAAGACACCACAATGAGAAGCTCACTCACTGCAATTAGAGAAAGTCCACTTGCAACAATGAAGACCCAGTACAGCCAGAAGTAAATAAAGAAATGAAGAATGTCCAGAAAGTCCAGGTCCCCTTTATACTATATTGTAACATAAAGTCAGAGAAATAGCATCATCATACTGTTGCCTATCGTCCCACATGAATCTAAAGTGATCCTGCTCCTGCTTCATGACATGTATGGAAAAAGTTAAAGTCATGCCTGACTCTTTGAGACCCCATGGACTTTGCTCCCCAGGCTCCTTTGTCTATGGGGATTCTCCAGGCAAGAATACTGGAGTGGGTTGCCATTCCCTTCTCCAGGGGATCTTCCTAACCAGGGATTGAACCCAGGTCTCCCACATTGCAGGCAGATTCTTTACCATCTGCGCCACCAGGGTATGGACCAGAACACAATTGCCAGATTGATGCTCATGTATCACCCGCTGGAGACGGTGCTGATCTTCAACAAGGAGAGCACATCTGGTTCAGCACCTGCACAGGGCCGTATCTCGGTGCTAAAATAAGGCTAATCAAGACCAGAACTTGATGGCTAACTGAAAAGGCTTTACTGCCAAACAGGGAACCTGACTCAGCAGATATTCTAGGTACGCTATTGGGAATAAGGTGCAAGGAAAGAGAATTACAGAAACTCTGTCAAAAGCCAACTGACTGATAGTTGGTTTTGTCCTATATTGGGAAAGCAAAAGCTGGGAGTGGAACTGACTCACTGATAATGATTGGACTTTTCTGTTGTGTGTGTGAGTACTGGATGTGGTCCACTGTATACACGTGGTGCATGTTTTGGTATTACATCTTCCAGGTGCCTCTGCTGAGTATCTGTGGTCCCCGCCTCAGGACTAGTGTCCAGCTGTCCTGTGATGTGTCTGAGTTAGGGTTACGTCACCCAGTCTGGTGAGCAACATCAATAGGCCAGGTGGACAGCCTAACTGGCCAAGTCAGAGTCACCACTGGTTAAGTACAGAATAGTCCACTGTCATCCATCAGAATCCAAGAAGGGGTTGCAGGTGCCAGGCTGCTGAAGGAAAAGGGAACCCGACACCCTTTAGGTCTTAGAGGGCAGCAATGAGTCATACATTTCCAGTAGTCATGTATGGATGTGAGAGATGGACTATAAAGAAAGCTGAGCGCTGAAGAACTGATACTTTTGAACTGTGATGTTGGAGAAGACTGTTGAGAGTCCCATGGACTACAAGGAGATCCAACCAGTCCATTCTAAAGGAAATCAGTCCTGAATATTCATTGGAAGGACTGATGCTGAAGCTGAAACTCCAATACTTTGGCCACCTGATGCGAAGAGCTGACTCATTAGAAAAGACCCTGATACTGGGAAAGATTGAAAGCGGGAGGATAAGGGGACAGCAGAGGATGGGATGGTTGGATGGTATCACCGACTCAATGGACATGAGTTTGAGCAAGCTCCGGGAGTTGACGATGATCAGGGAGGCCTGGCGTGCTGCAGTCCATGAGACTGTAAACTGCCAGACAAGACTGAGCAACTGAACTGAACTGATGAGTCTCTGCTGGCCTTCCCAGGATGAGACGTGACTGTTTTAGGTACCATCTCAGCCGGGAGGAAGGTGGTTTCAGAGCCCCCATTTAGCTTTGCTCACTGTAATTGCTCTTAGCCCACAGGATAAGGAGCTGATGTGAGGGTTCTGCAGATCACCAAGCAAGTCCACTCCTACTGCACAGGGAGGGCCTTGGGAAATGGCCAGCAGGTGGACCTGTGGGTCCATGGGCTCCCCTGTGAGCCACATCAGGACCAGGAACCATCTATTACACGGACCTCACATGTCCCCCTTCTAGGGAAGCCAGGATAGCATTCTGGTTCTGGTATCAATGTCAGCTCAGACTCTGAAAATTCTGATGCTTCATTCATATTTTGGAACTATCAGAGTAGTGTCTCCTGTGTGTGGTTGCCTAAGTAAATGACCATCAGCAACTTTGAGAAAGATCTGGGGTATTATTACTGATGACAGTTGCTTCAGAGTTGCAGGGTCCTTCCTCATAAAAACCTAGCCTCCCCTTGTTGCCTGTCCATCTGTCTTGTAAGGAAGAGGTCCTTTGACCGTCTCCATAGTATTACACACATGGGGCTCCACTGTCTTCCTCAGACTTTAGTCATGCCCCCCTAACCCTTGCTCCTGATATTTAAGCACTGTGTTTGGCCTCTGGCATTTGGGACTCTTATCATTCCCCACTGCTACAGAAAGCCCAGTACTATTGGGCTAAAAAGTTCACAACATCTTACAGAATAATCTGAATGAATTTTTTGGCCAACCCAATGTAACAGCATTTCTTACTAATGCCGGCCCAGGTCCATCGATCTTTTCAACGATCTCAGGGCCTCTCTCAACGCCTTCCCGATAAACACTCTCAGCCCTCGTGGAACACAGCCAACTTTTTCCAACCTCATGCAGCACATCCGCTCTATTCTCTACGCCTTTTGGTTCTTTCCACGCAGTCTGTCATGTCTGCTTCACTTTGTGGGGACCGTCACTTTTGCCAAGTTTCCAAAAGCCATCCCAGCAGCATATTAGCACATTTCTCCTGAGATTCGTGCCAGGATGTTAAATCCTATCTGTGTTTCTGTATCACTAAACATCTGTCTATCTAGCTTTCCATTCCACCTCCTTTGATACAGCACCTGGACCCAATCCCACCTGTACCCTCCCAACCCCTTCCACTCATATAACAGATAAGCCAGTTTCTGCCCCCTGCAGCAGGCCCAGTACCTCCCCAGTCACATCCTCTGGGATTTGATGTTGGCTGTTAGTCTGGTTGCCTGGAAGAGAAGTGGGGATAAATCCCAAGATAGGTAAGCATCATTTTGTAAAGCACCTGCCTTATTTTCTTTGAGGCCTTCACATGATCTTCCAACAGGCAGTGGAGGTGGGGAGAGGACAACTGTCTTTTAACAATGGGGAGGGATTTGGGAGCTCAAGGTCCTCAATAGTATCTCCCCAGACATCCCTCTTTCAAGTGCCCTCGGCAAGTTGTGTAGAGCTCTTTGGAGCTGAGAAGTCAGCTCTGAGGTTCTACTACTCTTAGTTAAGCCCAGTCTTCTGCTCTGTCTGGCCTCTGACTGCATAAGACTATAGTGAAGTCCCTCAGTTGTGTCCGACTCTTTGCGACCCCGTGGACTGTAGCCTACCAGGCTCCTCAGTCCATGGAATTTTCCAGGCAAGAGTACTGGAGTGGGTAGCCGTTCCCTTTTCCAGGGGATCTTCCCAATCCAGGGATAGAACCCGGGTCTCCAGCACTACAGGCAGATGCTTTACCGCCTGAGCCACCAGGGAAGCCCACATAAGACTATAGTGTTTCCTTAAATGATGCCAACGATGACTGCCATTCTACCTCTAGGGGCATGGGTTCAAACTCTAGCTGGGGAACTGAGATCTCACATGCACTGTGCAGCCAAAAAAATTTTAAAAAGAGAGGCCAAGGAGACTCTCTTGCCTTCCCATTTTGCCTTAAATTAGTGACTAATTATCCAGAGCCAGCCATGATCTCTCGACAAATTGGTGATACTCAGCACTAGCCACCTCATCCTATAGTTACCATTCCCCTCTTACTTCCTTAAATGCCAGAGATAATATATCTATCTGTATTGCTTCCCATCAGCATCCCCACCCAGTTCACAGAGGTAAAAGTTTTAGCAACTGCACCTCTCCAGCACCACGGGCCATCTGTGCTAGGTTCTCATTGCCAACCAGCTGGCAAGTCATCTTAGCTTAAAGCCTGATTCTCAGACCATTCTGGATACCAACTTAGATTGGACTCTCTAAAAACAAACTCGGAGATAGAGACCTACATGCAGAAATTCTACTATGGGTGCTCCGGAGAGAGACAGGAGTAGGAAGTAAGGAAGGCAGGAAGAGACAGGGCGAGAAACTGATCCTTAGCACAGTTTGCAACTGAGACCTTGGCTGATCATGCTGGTGGGTCCTCAGCACCCCCACACCCACCAGTCATTGGCTTGTGGGCTGTCCCTAAGAGGGGCTGTCACCTCAATGGGACTCTTTTCTGCAGAGGGCAAGGCCCAGTAAGGGAGGTGGCTGTGAGCCATCAGCCAATATTCGTAGCAGCTGGAAGATAGCGATGTCCTCCCTGGAGAGGAGATCTGAGTGGGGCACCATGGTACCCAGTTTTTCCTCACCCCATTCCCTAAAGGCCCCACCCTTACTGTGGACTCCTGGCACCAGAGACCTTGCTCCGCCCACCACAAGATAACTGCAAACTTGGCTTTGAGGATGGGTGGGACTTCCTGAACGGATCCCTAAGCAGCCACCACTCAGACAGGGATACCAAAGCCAAAGCCGACTCCTCTCTGAGTTGAATCCGAGTGGGGAGCAGGGATGAGTCTGTGCTTCCCCTCTGTCCATTGTGAGGGCGAGTGGAAGCTCCTCCTCTAACCCCTTCCTGCAGAAGATCCAGGCTAAGGACACCACTCCCCCGCCCAGATGCCCACCCCTCTAATACTGTCTGCGCTCTCCCTCCACTGTCTCCTGCCAAAGGACAGGGCATGCCTTTCCCACAGTGTCCAAGTTCCACTATTCACCAGGCAGTGAGCACCCAGCTCGCTGCTGACCCTGGGTTAAGTGCCCCACATGTGATCTCATTAAACTCCTGTAACAACCTTTTCAGAAAACTCTGAAGGCAGTTATTACTGTTCCCATTTTAGAGATGGAAAAACTAAGATTCAGAGAGGTAAGACGACTTGCTTTCCTGTTGCTGAGGCAGTAAGCTGCAGAGCCAGCATTTCAAGCCTGCTCTTTTCTCCCTGCTCCCCTCTGAAGCAAGCCTCAGCAAAGCTTTGGAGTGGAGTTTAAGAGCAGCCCAGGGGCCCCTTTCGTGGTGCCCACCACAGCCTGCCCAGGACTGAGGGGTGCTCTGGGGATCTCGCCCAACTCTGATTCTACTCTTGCTTCTGTTTTCAGCAGAAAGAGGGCAGCAGTAGGTCAGTGATTGTGGATGGGGTTGGCCTTGGCCATCAAGACCACTGACCCCTACTCCCATCACTGCTCTCTCTCCAACACCTTCCCACTCCGCAGCCGGCCCCAAATCCAGCTCTGCCTTTAAGGTTCAACTCAAGTGTAGGCACCCAGGGAGACTCTGCCATCTGTGCCCACGAAGCACCCGTGCTTCTGTCTACTCCAGCATGAGTCACACATCCACGCCAAACTCCTCCGACCTGTCTTCTCCACCCAGTCAGCCTTTGGCACACCCTACCTGCACCAAAGCTGGGGTGCAGCTCATGGCATTCAAGGGAGATCCCATGGCTATGAGCATGGTTGCCAGTAGGAAGCCCTGTTTCCCCCAGTTGCTCTTCCCTTGCCTGCTTGCCTATCGTGGTTGACTTGAGCATCTGAAACGGCCAGGCACCATGCCAGAAGCGTTAAACCCACCACATCATTTGGTGCTCAAGAGTCCACTGTGCATTAGCTCCATTTTATAGATGAGGAGACTGAGCCTCACAGAGGTTAAGTGATTTACCCAAAGGCACACACTGGTAAAACCAGGATTCAAACCAGGTCCTCCTATCTCAATGCCCACGTTCCGACTCATACCCTAATTACATTAAACTTGGCACATAATGGCCTTCACTGCCTTCTTGTCCATAAGACATCTTCACTTTCCCCGTTAACCAAAGCCAGGTGGCAGCCTTGATGTTGACCCCTCCCACACCTTGGTCAGTCCCTGAGTCCTTTCCCATCACCTCCCCAGTTCCTCTCCCATCAGTTCCCTTCTCTCCATTCCCAGTGGCCCTCCCCTGCCCGGGACAGTTCTCACAATCCCTCACTGGATTCCTGTCCTAACCTATGGTCCCCCACCCTTTGGATCTTGTCACTTCCTTATCTCCTTTATCTCCTCCCCACAAAAATCCCAACCTGTGTTTTGGTCATGGTTCTGCCGCTTCCTAAGTGAGCCTTGCTTTCTCACAAACCTGCATATCCCAACACTGCTGCCCACACTCCCACCTGTAAACTCCTGGTCGGCCTCAGAAACTCAATTTAAATGTCACCTCCACTGAGAAGCCCTCCTAGACCTCCCCCTAGGCAAGGATAGGTGCCCCTCCTTTGACCTTTCACAGAAATTTACAGCCCTCTTCCATGTCCTTTGTCACTCACTAGTGCAAGAGTTTATAGTGTGTGCATTTATCTCCTCTGAGTCTCTGAGCTTCCTGGAAGCAGGGACTGTCTCTTACTTATCACTGGCATTTTGTTTTGTGTGTGTATGCACATGTGTGTGAGTGTGTATGTATGTGTTTAACCTCAGGTGCAGAGGGCTGCATGTGCTTCTCAGTTTCATGGAACTTCATCATCACTGGTCCACAAAGGCCTCTCTGCCTTTTATCTCCATCCACATTCCCTCTTCCCTCCTCCTCCTGTGTCTCTCTGCATGCCCAGACCCTGGCACAAACACAGAGCACAAAGGATGCTCAGCAAATGTAGCTGGGTGCAGGAGATGGGTGACAAATTAATCATGAATCCTATGTAATTTCACTCTTTGCAGGCTCCATTGGGCAGCCAAAGTGGAAAAAGATATGGTCTAGCTGCTGCAGTCTAGAAACCTCATATTGACAAGGAAATAAGAGTTACTGAAAGATGAAGTTTTCACTGTTGAGGGCCTGGCTGTGGCAGGGAGAAATAAAAAGCAATATGTTTTAATACACCAGAAGCTGGGTTATCATTTGGGGACTTCAAGTTAAGATTTTCAATGAAAATTCAGTTCAGTCCAACAAGCCCAAGGTGAAACTCTCATCTCTTCATCCAAAAAGGCACTGTCTTCCCCAGAAGTCACCTCAGGGCTATACCCTTCCTTCTAAAGATGTCACTGTTGTCACAGATCATTTGGAATTGTCCCCTCAGACAACTGTCTGGAATGCTTATCTGGGACAGTTCACTGACTACCTAAAAGATCACTGTCAGATCTTGAATCCATGAAAAATAATTTAAAAATAAATAAGGTAGAAAGTCTCTTTGTTGCTGTTGTTTAGTCACTAAGCTGTGTCTGACTCTTTGCAACCCCATGGACTGTAGCCCAATGGGCTCCTCTGTCCATGGGACTTCCCAGGCAAGAATATGGGAGTGGGTTTCCATTTATTTCTCCAGGGGATCTTCCTGACCCAGGGATCAAACCTGCATCTCCTACATTGGCAGGCCAATTCTTTAGCACTGAGCCACCTGAGAAGGCCAGAAAGTCTCCTTAGAAGTTGAAAAAAAAAATATTGTCAGGATTTTGAGGCCACAAATCCCTCTGGAACAAAAATACTTTCCAATTTAATCACCGTGATAGATGGCAAAAAAAAAAGTCACAATCTTCATTCCTCCTTATATCCGTACCATTTGCCTTATGACTTGCTTTGGCCAATGGGGTGTTGGCAGAAATGATGAACAGGCCTGAAATGGACTCACAAACTGAGGTTTCTTTCTCTTTATGCCTCTGCCATCACCATGAGACTATGCCCCAGCTAGCCTGATGGAGGGTGAAAGACAAGTCAGAGCTGAGGCCCCCAGGTATTCCAGATGAGGCCATTAAAGACTAGTCATCATCCAGCTGCTCTCTAGACATCAGAGGAAACTCAGCTGAGATCAGCTGACCACGCACACATGAGCAAGCCAAGATCAGCCAAATCCAGCCCAGATCAGCTAAACCTCTGCAGAGTCATAAGCTAAATTACAGTCACAGTTGCAGGTCCCTGCGGTTTCTGCATTTGTTTGGTTCCTTTGCAATAATACTGCAGCAATTGATAACATCTTCAATTATTTATACACACACACTCCATTGATCAGAGCTTGAACTGATTTGGGGATTTTTCTAAAGGTCACATCTGCCCCTAAGAACAAAGAATTGCTTTAGAGACATTGGATGAACATGTATTTTGTTCTGAAGGCAAAATATCCCAAAGCATGGAGCAATGATAGTATCTCTGGAATAAGTGAAGAACCCTCTGGGGAAGTGCTTTTGAAAAGGCCACACACATGTGGACATGTAAATGTTGGCATATTTACCCCTTTACTTATGGTCATAATTTCACAGTTGCTGAGTATTTTCTAGTGTGACTGCTGGGAATGGCAATATTTTTTCTGTACAGGAGATGGTCCCATTTAGAAGTTTTGTGAATTCAGTGAATGGATATTAACTATTTCCAAATCATGGGCTACTGTTTTTCTCTTTGGAAATGATAAATGCCTATGACTATCTCCAGAGAACTGTTGGGTTCATGGAAAATTGTTTGAAGATCTGTTAGACTACCATGAAGTTCAGACAAGCATTATCTTTGGGATTCCGGGCACAAGTGGCAGAAACCGAGGCATATGTTCATATGTTTTCCATCCCTACCCCAAACGCACACAAAAAAGGGAAGGTCCTTGTGACCTAAAAATACAATTTGCAAATGTTCAAAGCCTGCTTGTCATTAATTCTCCTCTGAAGATGTGCAGAGCTTGTACTTTTAAGTGCAAATGTCTAACAGGTCTCCGGGCTGGGGAGAGCAACCTCTCCACCAGGCTGCAGGCACACACAGACTGGCACCCTCACTACTGGGCAGCTGTCCCCATGAGCTGAGCTGCCAGGGCCTCATGCCACCACACCAGGCCAAGGTCCACACACTGGGGGTGGGGCGATGTGCATTTCCTGAGGAGCCAGGGAGGCTTTATAGAATTGCACAGAACTCCTCCAAGGGAGGGCTGATAACAAACAAAGGACACGGGCTTTGGCGTCATCACACCTGGTTCTATCCTGCCTCAGCCACCTGCTTGCCTCAGTGCCCTCAGAAAGTCACCACATCCTTGCAGCCTCAGCTTCTTCATCTGTGAAGGGGGACCAGCAGCACCTTCCTTGGAGGGCTATCAGGGCAGTTAAGTCAGACAACGAATGTGGAGGGCTGAGCACAGTCCCTGGCACAGAGTAAACCCTCAGTAACAACTGTTATTAGTGAATCAGAGGCAGTCGATTTTGGCTTGACTTGGGGAAGCTGTTGCAAGCAACAAAGATGCTAAACTGCTAACAACTTCAGAACAAGCCAAGGAGTCACACATATGTCCTGTGGCCAAGGACATGTTGACTGTGCCCATCAATGGGTTCCCCAACTATCTCCTGTCCATTTCTCAGTAGACACACAGACTAGGAAAACAGCAAAACGAACAAGAAACATGCCAGTAGAACTGTGTCTAAAGTAGGAGTAAAGTTGTTTTGAATGAAGGTCTGAACCTGTGAGGATGGTGCCCAGACCTCAGATGTGGACTCTGAGCTCCACCTGTTTTTTCTACCTCTTTCTCAAGTCCACTACTGTTTATTAAGCAGCTGGTATATCCCAGGCACTCACAGGGACACTTTAAGATGTACAGTAACATCCCAGTTCTGCAGATGAGGAGACAAGGCCCAGAGGAGGAAAGCCATTTGCCAGATGTCACAGCGCCATTACATGACCAAGTCAGAATCGAAACATGGTCTGTGCGTCTCAAAAGCCTAATTATGCCATGCCCCTCACACTGAATCTTCTAGATAAAGGGTCCCATAAAACAGCATATACTCAGAGTAATAAACATGAGCCCTCTCCCATCATAGCTTTCACGATATTTCCAAAACTTCAGCAATTCAGTTTCCACCTCCACCATGTCTGACATGTTTCATCCTCGCCCGTTATCTTCTTAATTCCTTTCATCGAATCAACTTGATTTTTCTCCTTAACTTTATTTTAAAAGGGAACACTCTGAACTATCACAGCCCATATCACTTGCTATTATTAATTAAATTTTAATTACATTATTATTCAAATTTAAAAGATCATTGGCATATCACTTAAAATCAGCTTGAGCACTGCTCACTATACATCATATCCAGTGAAACCTTGCCATAAACATTACTTTCTCATACATATATATACACATATATATAACTGTGTATGCATATATACACATGCATATAATTTTCCATAATTTTTTCTTACTTTTTATCATGAAACATTTCAAAACAAAAGTAGAAAGAATAATATGATGAACACCTGTGTACCAATCACCCAGTTTTAATAACTGTCAGCTATAGCTAGTCCTATTTTATCTGTACCCCAACTGACTTCCCAAGATCCATGCTATTTTTTTAATTGGAGGATAACTGCTTCACAATGTTGTTGGTTTCTGCTATACAACAGTGTGATGCAGCCATACGTGTGTGTGTGTGTGTGTGTGTGTACATACATCCCCTCCCTCTTGAGTCTCTCTCCCACCCACCCCCATCCCATCCCTCTAGGTTGTCACAGAGCACGAGGCTGAGCTCCCTGTGTTACACAACAACTTCCCACCAGCTATCTATTTTACACATGGTAATGTATATATTTCAATGCTACTAGTAAGTCCAAAAAAGAAAAACAAGTACTGTATGTTAATGCATATATATGGAATTTAGCAAAATGGTGCTGATGAACCTAAGTTTGCAGAGCAGGCACAGAGAACAGAGTTGTGGATACAGCAGGGGAAGGAAAGGGTGGGATAGTTGAGAGAGTGGCACTGAAATACATACATCCATGTTATTTTAAGCACCACCACCATCAGCTTACCTAACAGGCACTGCTGTCCACAGGCAGAAAGGATGGGCCCCCAAGTATCCCTGGAGCCTCTGCTAAGGGCAGAGTGCAGGGCCAGCATTCACAGTGTGAGCCTCCAGTACCTAGGACTAGAGAGAAAGAAGGCAGCATACTGCAGCTAAAGAAAGCCATATACAAGTCAACCCTTGACAGTCATTCACCACATGACATCCCAGTGCTGTTCTTTTCAGCTTTCAGTCTTCACTCAAGGCACTGATATCTCCTAGGCCATGCTTCCCAGGAACGCATCTACTGCTGAGGTTGACCGTGGCCACACTGGGACCAGGCAAGGAGGGATGTCTCTTATCTTGAAACTTTCCACCCATTTGCTTTAGCACAAGCAGGTTTTAATAGGAGGTGAAAAGGCTGAAATGTCTCCAAAGGTTTCTGAAACATGGGATGTCTCAAGGGAGACACAGTGATGATTTCAGGGCAAATGAATCAGAAGTGCTGTCTTTCTCCGTGCACACAGAGATACTTAGAAACAAAGGGAGGAAAGCATTAGGGAAAACAGTTTTGAGTTCTGTTGAACCGACATTAGAAAAATGCACAAGACAGCTTCCAAACAGCTTCCCAAAGCAAAATCATGTCTTTCCACCTCTGTGGCAAGCTCTTCTGGTCTGGAAACCAGGTCTCCTGGGGTTGCCAAAAGTCCCCCAGCACCAGCACAGCACCCCCTACCTACTTCTTTCTGACCAGAAGCAGAGGGTCTCTCGGCCATCCTCTCCCAGCCAAAAGCCCAGTGAAGGGCGAGTTGGAGATGATGCCAAGGCTGGTGATTCTCCTTGGCAGAATCTTCTCTCTGCTCATCTGTGGTACCCAACAAAACCATCTCCACCAGCAAGAATGCAGGTGGGCTGGGCTCCACTAGTCAGCAAGAAGATAAACAAGTTCAAAGAACCTCCAGGGATGCGTGTTTGAGTAAGGCTACTTGGAGACATGCAAGTGCTCAGCTGTGAGGAGCAGGAACTACCTTCAGGAGGCCAGTGTTTCTCCAGGGATCTGACATTCTCTGACTTGGTTATCTCCTGTCTTCTACTGTTACCAGCCAACCATCCTCTCAATAGTCCCTGCTATCCTGCTGTCCCAGGGCTTCCAAGACTCTCTTGACTCCCTTTTCTCTGCCTGCCTGCTGGTGTCTATCCTTCCTCTCTGATACCCACAGAGGAGAAGATCTGATTGGGCTCAGTGGCCAAATCCTGAATCTCTATTGGTAGTATCCTGCAGAAGATCATCCTACACACCATTTGGTAGCCTATGAGAGGCTGTCTTTGGCTGAGCCTCAGACTCTGGTCCAATCATGCAGCCAGAGGGCAGGAACATATAGTTCAACTCTAGGCAACCAATGCAAAATGAGCTGCCTCCAGCCACTCTGATTGGACCAGGGACTTGGGGATGGTGGAATAAGGGGAGTTCACCTTGAAGTTGAATGTTCTTTGTTGCCCCAGACCTTGAACCTAAGGTTTCACAGTCCTGGGCAGAGCATGAGAGACTAACAACAAAGTCTACAGCCTGAGGGAGGCACCCACATATGTGAGTGTTTCTGTGTGTGTGGGTGGGTGTGTATGTATCACATGCTAAGAGCAATACTAAGGTTCATTAGGTTGCAAACCTGTTTTGTAATGTGGCCTGGCCTTTTAAATCCTGACTCTCATGGAGGCCTCTGCTTTCCAGGAAGGTATTCCCATCAGCAGTTGTTTCTGCAATCATGGTTGTTATGGAACCCTTTATTTTGAAAACACGTTTCAAAACAAGGCTTCTTACACACTTCACTTTCTCTGGTCCATTCGGAGCAAAACAGTGCAGATGTTTTCCTGTGGCCCATACGCTTGTGTGTTATCCCTGCAGGCCAGTAAAGTCCCCAAACCCACCCTGCAGTCACCACGGAAAAATGCAGAGGCACACACTGCGGGGAACGCATGTCAACTCATCCCAAACACTCCCCTTCAGCTTCCTCCCTGCCCCACATGTGGCTGAGCCATGACACAACAGCCTGCTCTTCAGAGAGTAATTCATTATGTAATTAAGTTTTTTTTCATCAAAGTCGATTTCTAAAGCAACTGCTGAGATAATACCAATTAGCAAACACTAACAGAAGAGGCGCCGACCCTGACGTCAGGGCTCACGTCCATTAGAGTTTACATGACTTGTCAGATGCTCGTGCCAGGGACCCTGACGGAACGCTGGGTAAGACGCAAACAGCACATGCTCTTCAGGCTGGAATGGACCTTTCTGGAGGGAGCTTGTTCCCACCGACCAGACCTGCAAAGCCCTGGGAGGAGCCAGAAAAGAAATGGACTCTGAGACAAGACTGATATGAATTCTAATCTCTGCTCCAAAAGTTCCCAGGAATCTGGCAAGTCACTTAAGCTCTCTGAATCTCAGTTTCTTCTTTGGAGGGATGTTTTTATACTACCTACCTCACAGCGCTCTCATCTTAGAGATGGAAGCCAGCACTGGCACACGGTACGTGCCCCATGTGGAAGCCCAGTGGCATTGCCATCTGCCTTCCCACGCTAGCGGGTGTTTTGAGTCTATTGGCCCTCAGTCCCCTGGTCTGCCCAGGGGTCCCAGGAGAGGCAAAGGCGGAGATGGACAACATTCCTCTCCTCAGATCGCTCAGTGATCCCCTGCTGCAGAGGGCTTCCCCTGACCATCCTTGGTCCCAGTCATGATGGGTCTGGTTCAGAAAACCCCTCCTAAGCCCCCATTCTTAAGATGCTCACTCTGAACGGAGACAACAGACAGGTAACCCCAGTACCTCATGATCAGGGCAGTGTGCGTCCTTATGCTTGGGGAAGCACAGAGGAGAGATCAGGGACAGCTTCCTGGAGGAGGAGAGAGAGGAGTGAGGGGAAGTTTCTAGGCCAATAAGATGGGTTGAGCAAAAGTTCAGAGGTGGTGAGACACGAGATGTGGACAGGGCCAGGTCTCCAGTGGTAAGGAGCTCACGCTTCCCGGGGTGTGTTTACTTTAGGAAGATGACTCCAGCCAGAGTGAGGAAGAGGGAGCCCACAGGTGAGACCCAGGACTCCAGAGGCCAGAGGGAGGTGGAAGCAGCCATTCAAGGGAGAAGGGCAGCCTGGTGCCCTGCTGACAGCTGGGCCAGGCTTATCTTCACTCTGGAACCAGAGGAGAAAACCAATTTGACAAATGGAAAAAAGTCTCATGTCCAGGAATCAAGTTACCTAAGAGGCAAGTTGGATAAGCCACAGCCTCCCTCTGGCCTGCTTCCTGAAGCAGGTTCCCTCTGAGGCCCCGTGAGCCCAGCTCTGGGGCTGCACAGGCCCTGGCTACCGACCCTCATGCTGGGCAGGAGCTGAGACGGGCCTCAGGAAAGAGCAGAGGGTGGGTCACATCTCAGAAGTGACCCAGGACCCTCCTGTTCCCCTCCCACCTGCCACTCCTCTGGGCCAAGCAAGCCCCTAGCCTCTCCCCAGGTGCCAGCCCCGCTCCTGCCTCATGACACAACTGCCATCCACAACCATCTAAGCAGTACACTTTCCACTTGTGGACTTGGGGCTAGAGAGAAGTTTCCTGCTGTCTGTCTTCATGACTGACCATCCAATGGCTTCACCCTCTCTGAGGTCCCCGTGGGTGCCCCTAACCAGAGCCAGAGCCTGGAAGGTTGCCTTGGTGACAGGGGGTTTGCTCCAGGCCTGGCCCAGGCTGAGAGGCCTTGGGGAGAGTCAGGTCACCCGGCTGCCTGGAGGAGGCAGCTCTCCCAGTGGACCTGGGAGTCCTTCGCATCCTTCATCCCCACTCTCATCTCTAGGGAAGAGCTATGCCCCAGCTATGCTCACAAGAAGAGCTATCCCTGGGGATCCAAAGTTGCCCGCCTCAACTTGTGATTCAAAACGAAAAGTGTACCCCCCCACCCCTATTCCTTTAGAACCAGAAATGTATAGTTTGTAGACTTCAGAACGGCTTTCCAGGTGGCGCTAGTGGTAAAGAACCTGCCTGCCAGATGCAGGAGACATGGGTTCGATCCCTGGGTCATGAAGATCCCCCAGAGAAGAAGATCCCCCTTGCTTGGAGGATCCAATGGGCAGAGGAGCCTGGTGGACTACAGTCCATGGGGTTGCGAAGAGTTGGACACGACTGAAGCGACTTAGCATGCACACTGACTTAGGAGAATATATAAAGAAACAATACCTGATTTTGGCAGTTTACACACCCACATGTATATATACTCACTCCAAAAGCCTATCTCTCCCTACCCATCACTCTCCTGGCCCAATCCTTGTCTCCTGCCCCTCCCCCATCATGGACAACACCCCCTCTTCCTTTCCTTCATATGAGCATTGGACAAGACTTACCTCAAGGTGCCCCTCCCACCTGAGGCATCCTTAACCCTCTAGTCCACACTACCCTGTACCTTCCCTAAGCTTCCAACCAAGCCAGTGTCTAATAATTGGATGCCACCTGTAGGTCTCCTAATGTGCCCTTGATGAGAGCTGTTCTCCCTGTTCACTCTAAACTCGCAGCTTCCCCTGCCCCCCACCCCAGCTCCAGAACCCAGCATAGTGACAGGCACACAGGAGGTACTTCATGTAAATTTTGCTGACATGCAATCCCCAAACCCAAGACTTTCCAACCACCAGGTAACAATTCAGAAAAAAATCTCTGAGAACAGCCTAGTCAGCGGGAACCCAGCATCCTCCTGGAAGATGCAACAGCTCTTGGAGTGCCAGAGCCAGGGGGCAAGAAAGGGCTCTGAGTGCCATGGAAGGGCAGCCTTTGTGTGGCCCAAGTGCCCTGGCAGAGCTGTGGCATGGCAACTGAACTTGCCCAGTGCTACATTCCAAATCACCCACCCCTGAATCAGGACCCCAATCCCAGACCAACTTTGGGACTCTCTGCCAAGGAGCTGACAACCCCAGTCAAGCTCGTGTTCATGAGATGAGCCATGAAAGTAAGAGGGCTCGGGGGAGCAGGACGGGTGCCCCTGGGAAAAGGAGCCTAACAACCTTGAAAAGTCAGTGGCCCTGCTGAGAAAACACTATCATCCCTTAACTGGTCCCCAAGATAGAGGCCCGGCCTCCAGCAGCCTTGACTGCTTATCCCACTGCACATGCTCCATCAGTCACCAGTATACCCCGTCCATGGCATCCAGTTCTGTCCCCTCAACCAGGCCTCTGTGGCCACAGTCCTCTTCTCAGTGACCACCGCAGTTGCCTCATGGCTGCTGGCCCCCAGCATCATCTCGTTCACTCCACACTATGCCTTCTCGAAAACTTACAGCTGCCAGTACCGCTGCCCATAAATGAGATCTCAATTCCATTGGCTTGTGCCCTGCACACCTCAGAGGCTGCTCTCTGTCCTGCTTCCCTCTGCCTCTCTTCTCTGCAACTTCAGGAGCCCCCCACATTGAGCCAGTCACAGGGCTCTAACGGGGCCATGCTCTTTCTCGCTTCAGGGCCTTTGCAAAGGACACTGATGCAGACACTCAGACATGTACAACTTCACCTGACCATGACTATCTCTTTGTCTTCCTCTCAAATGTCCTTCCCTGAATCCTCAGGTGGCACGAGGTGCCTCCCTTCTATGCTCTTGGGGTTCCCCATGCTCCCACACCCAACTCTCAAGAGTTGAGCTTATGGGGGTAGATCTCCCCCTGGGACAGAAGACTAGTAAGCTGTGCTGGTCTCCACCAGATGGGACCCAGCTGAGCCTTTGATCAAAGGCATGGCATCTGTGTGGCCTGTCCAGTCTTCACTGGGCTCAGAGAACCAAAGACACTGGGCTTGGCTGTGCAGGCAAGGGTTGTAGATATCTCCATTCTCTAGAGCCAACACCATACCCAAAGTTCTTCCCCACTATTTAGGCCATCTTCTCCTGCTGAGAGGGCTCTGGTCACAATCCTGTAGAAGCTCCAGTCAGTCCTCACAAGAGCATTCCAGAGCCAGAAGGGCAATGCCCATCAGGAAATCTTAGCAGACTCACAGCCATCAGTTGGAAAGCCTGATGAATATTCTGGAAAAAGGACATCCCAGGGCTAGAAATCTCATATGCTTTTGACCCTTTGTAGTCCAGGAACTCTACACCATGCCTGCTCCTGGGAGGGGCTCTTCTTCCTGACACCTGGTTACAGCCTAGCTCTTCCCTGAGCAGTGGAGGGTCAATATATTGTTTCATTTGCTGGATTTTTGTTTGTAGAGGGAGTCCCTACAAAGAAGAGGTTCCCTAAGACTTCCAATGACCAGGATGGAGAAAAGCCAGTTAGTCCCTGTGATGGTTCTCTTTTTTTATTATACCTACATTTTTGACTGCACGGATGTTCAGTGTCCCTGCCTCCCAAGTTGTTCAAGGGTCACTTGTATTGAGAATGTCCTATTGGAAGCAATCAGGCTCTGCTGGGTACTCTATCTTGTTGAATTCTCCCAATAATCCTATTATTCCCACTTTCTAGAAGATACTATAATTATTCTCATTTTCCAGAAGAAGTTGAGGCCAGAGAGGTCAAATCACATGTCTAAGAATGTACACTTGGTAAGTGGCAGGGAGATTAATCAACCACCTGCCTGCCCTCAAGGAGGTTGCCATCTGTAAATTAGTGTGAGGGAGGGCCAGCTTGGGGCACCCATTTCCAACTGTATATATCGTCTGAACTCACCATAGGTGTCCTGCAGTGAATTAGGGCTTTAAATTTACCCTGGTAGGGTCGGGGGTGTCCTGTGCATGTGTTACCTGTATACATGTGTTTCAGAAAATGATGCCCAAGGTAGAATCTTCCACGAAAGCAAGACAATCCCTGCATGGTACCCAAGCTGGAGACCAGACCTCCATCACCCTTGATGGACTGTATAATCAGGGTTCTCCAGAAATGTCAACAGGGGGTGGATATACATATATAACGCAGGTATAATTAACAAAACAAAAAGACAACCTACATCATGGGAGAAAACAATTGCAAATGATGCAACCAACAAGGGCTTAATTTCCAAAATATACAATTATCTTGTACAATTCAATATTTAAAAAACTCAATCAAAAAGTGGACAGAAGACCTAAATAGAACATTTCTTCAGAAGAGACATACAGATGGCCAACAGGCATGTGAAAAGACGCTTAACATCACTACTTATTAGAGAAATGCAAATCAAAACTACAATGAAGCATCACCTCACACTGTCAGAATAGCCATCATTAAAAAGTCTACAAATAATAAATGCTGGAGAGGATGTGGAGAAAAAGGGTCACTCCTACACTATTGGTAGGAATATAAGCTGGTGCAGCCACTATGGAAAACAGTATGGAGGTCCTTCAGTTCAGTTCAGTTCAGTCGCTCAGTCGTGTCCGACTCCTTGCGACCCCATGAATCGCAGCATGCCAGGCCTCCCTGTCTATCACCAACTCCCGGAGTTCACTCAGACTCACGTCCATCAAGTCAGTGATGCCATCCAGCCATCTCATCCTCGGTCATCCCCTTCTCCTCCTGCCCCCAATCCCTCCCAGCATCAGAGTCTTTTCCAATGAGTCAACTCTTCGAATGAGGTGGCCAAAGTACTGGAGCTTCAGTTTTAGCATCATTCCTTCCAAAGAAATCCCAGGGTTGATCTCCTTCAGAATGG
>SJYQ01004768.1:64360-88974 GCA_006410935.1 Redunca redunca | reverse complement strand
CCCAGCTCAGGTATTCACTGGAGCCCACGCTCATACAGGCACCCTGAAGGACTCCTGGGTGGAAACAACCTGCAACAGTGCCATCTAGTGGGAGCGGGGGCTGTCCTGCCCTCAGAGGTTCCAGAAGGAGCCCCAGAGAGATGGACGTGAGGTCAGAGCCCTGAGGGCTGGGCTGTGTCTCATGGGGAAGTGTACAGAGGAAGTTGTAACGTGAGACTCCGTCCACCTTGAGATTTCTCACCGCCCGACTCACCACCTCCACATGGTGCTAAGTGACCCCTGGCCCTACATGCACAAATGCCCACAGCCCTGTCAAGCCCTGCCCCCCTGGGGCCCTGCTGCAGGATCTTCTACCCTAGCACACTGTCTCCAGCTCTGAAATACTTTTCCAGCAAATGTGGGCAAGGCTCTAACCAGACTCTGGCTTGGTTATTCCCCGGTGCTTCATTTCCTGCATCTGAACCTCAGTTGACCCCTCTGTATAATGGAAGAATCACCACACCTTCCTGACTGGCTGCTATCACCATGGTGCCCAGCAGCACCCAGGAGGGTCATTGCCCTGGGTGGTTGGGAAGGCCATCTGCTAGAGGCCAGAGTAGGACTCACTCCTATAGGGTCCGGGAACGCCTGGACTGTCCCTCTCCCCACCACAGGGGACTCTGCCCCACTCCTCTTCTGCAAGGAGTAGGATGTCACATTTTAAATAATTAAATCTTACATGGGCTCCTGGCCAAGAGGACCACTCCTTTTTTTTTAGCAATTTATTGACCAGAGACATATTAATACATCTTTTGTTACCCAAACATTATGGTCTAGAGATGGTTCAGTGTTCGCTCACAAACAAAGCGCCAGTCACAGGCATGAGTTTCTATAAAAATCCCCTTGCCAATATTGTGTTAGAATCTGTAAGAAGAGTGGCTGTACCTTAAGGATCTCTTGTTTGGATATTCCAGCCAGTGTAACCAACAGAAACATTGTTAATGATCATGTAAGGGGACTCTGAAATGAGCAGGAGCATTGCTGATCCTCTCTCAGCAAGCGGGGAGGGTGGAGCAGTTTCCCAGGGTTTCCCAGAGGCTGGGAGACACCAATAACGGGAGACTTTTGTAAGGAGATGAGAGGACGAGAAGGCTCTGGAACCCAGGACGCCACTGGGGCTGAGCAGGAGATGCAAGGGTGCCCATGAGGCCCCAGCCAAGGGAGATGGCCCCAGGGGGAGCACCCAGCCATCAGCTTACTGCAAAGGCATGAAGGCCTGGCCACCCTTCAGCCTGTGAGGAAGGAAGCCCCAGATGGTATCTGGAGTAGCAGCATGACCCAAGGCCCGGCCTTTCCCTGGGCTGGGTCTCTGAGACTGGAGCACATGGGCTGGAGACCAGCTCTGATGGCACCAGGGACCCATTTACCAGTGGCTCCTGATCCCTCCTCTTTCCCCTGGCCTCCAGACCTGCAGCTGCTGTCAGCCGAGCCTCTCCTCCAGTGACCAAGCTTCATTTAAACCCTCCACTCCCCTGTTCTTGCACTTCGGTAAAACAGAAGGATCACTTCCAAGTGTCCCCTCATCATCCCAAAGAGGCAGGACAGTTCCCTTTGGGGCTCCTCCCAGACCCATCCAGCCTCCTGCATCTAGTTCCTGTCCGCTTGTCTCCCCCTATTCCCACCTTCTTTGGGCCCAGACCCCAGGCACAGGGAGGCCAAGACCAAAGCAGGTGTCCAGCGAGAGAGCACCAGAACAGCACTGGCTGGCCCGGAGAAGGGTACATGGATCCACTGAAGGGCAGAGTCACACGTGCATCTTTTGGAGTAGAAGGAGAAGGCAGGGTGTGCGGCAGGGCCTGTGAGGTGCTGGCCATGTTGCCTACCTCCTGTCTCTTTTAAATGGCACGAGGGGCTGTGAGTCAGGTTCTGAGATGCCTACCTCACAGGGAGGACCCTCAAGATTAGGGGACTCACCTGGCCTGAAGCCACCAAGGTAGAGGACTTTGGAACCCAGGGACCCAGGTCTGTGTGGTCCTACGTCACTTCAAATATCACTCCAATTCTGTGGGCATGGTCATGGAGAGTGGTCTAAGCTGGAGGCCATGTGCACAGTAGTGAGGTGCCTAGAGGCAGAGGAGAACTATCGCTGACAAATTCTGGCATGGGCTGGGTACATAGATTGGAGATCTTTTTTTGCCCCAGAGACAAGTGGAGAGAAATGGACAATGACACCCTTGTTCTATAAAGTTGGGTGGGGTGGAGCAGGACAGGAGTAGGGGAGATCACTTCCAACCTCCCCCTCCCCCGGCTCACACTGGACCTGCTCTGGCCCCATGAGAAGGTCAGAACTCCCAGCATCACCCCGCTCACTGGGAGGCTGCACAGTGGGAGGAGGGCGCCTATATCGCGGGAAATGGTACAAAGAGAATGGACTCTTGTTTTGATTTGGGAAAGGATTCAGGGACATCTCACAGCATCTGCAGGTAGAAAGTATAAGCAGCCCTCAAAGGAACTAAAGTCATATCTGCTATATTGCTGGGGGCAGCGAGAGTCTGTCTGTGTCCATCTGTCTGTCTCGGCTTTTTCTGCTCACTCACTTGCTGGCACATGGCCCCATAATGGCCACACAGAATCTAGCCTCGGCTCTTGAGTCTGCGGTTATACCTTTCTCTGTATCTTAGTTCAAATCTCAAGAGAGGATCTGAATAATTTAATCTAGTCTATGATTTGAGTCCTCTGGAGTCAAGTGACCTTCCTTATCCAATCAGCTATAAACTGGCCCCAGGGGGGTTGGGATGGGGCGGGTGCTTAAGGTGAGGTCACATGGCACAAACAGAGCAACTGGAGAATGTGACGTGAGAAGTGACCGGGGACAGGAAGAATATGATTAACATCCCTCTATATGATATATAGATGCAAAGATGTTTCGTGTGGAATTGTTTATAATAACAAAAATCAGGCTTCTCACTCACTGGCTCATTCAACATTATTAATTCTCTATGCATTTGCTGAGCATGTGCAGCTTTCCAGACTGAACAGAACCCTGGACACTAAGACAAGGAAATCTAGCCTCTGCTCAGGAAAAAAGCACAATCACTGTATAAGGAGAGGAACAGACACAGGCTTCTCAAAGGGAGGTGATAGGCAAAACCTGGAAGGTATCTCTAGGAAAAAAAAAATAATAATAAATAAATAACCAATGAATCAAATAAACTAAGCTTCAATGAGAAACCTGCTAAACAACTAAGAGGATGTAACAAGCAATAGTCAGGCCCTTCCTGGACTGGAGGCAGATGACGATAGAATCAGAGCCCTCTGGGCTACTGGCCAGAGCACTGGAATCTGGCAGAAGAGGTGATTCCTCTCCAGAATTGGCAGGCCCAGTCTCCCAGTTTGAACCTGTATTTTGGCCTGAGAGTCAGCAGCCCCAGCCGACAGATACAGTGTCCTTGCCTCTACCTGAGCTTAATTCAAACCATTCTGTCTGCCCCTAATTCAGAGCTTTTATTAGGTTTTAGGTTACTCTATATATGGCACAATAGAAATATTTTTTTAATCTTAAATTAGAAACATACCACAGGAGGATTTTTTGAAGCTTTTTAACAACACTGCAGAGTGAAATGTCTTCAACTCTGCAACAGAAACCTACCCGAGGTAACCTTCCACCGGAGAGACTTTGATATCAAGTGGGGCATGTGTCCTCTGGAATGTGCTTTTCTCCCCCTGGTCCAAAAGCAATCCACAATGGTCCTCTAATTAGTCTGGGGTGTGTGAGTGCTGAAAGCAAGGCTACTCTGGGGGCATTCCTAGAAGGACCAGCAGTAGAGATGGACAGAACAAAATCACCGCTTTGGCTGGCCTATCCAATGGAGATGCCCATCACCACCATCTCTTGCTATATAATGAGGCCCAGAGACAAGACTGTGCCAAGATTCCTAGCTTGCCTGGTATAATTAGACACTTGAGGCAAGCTGTAAAGGTGACCATTCTCATGATAGGAGGGGATTTGAGAGATCAAGATACTGGTCTGAGCTGGTCTGAGCTCCAGGTAACCCAAAAGAACTCAAGCTAGAAAGTGCTTCTGGTGGTCCTGCTGAGAACAGCTCTGCCACTGGGTACTCCTCCAGTGAACACACTGAGCTCACACCAGGAGCTCCTTTCCACTCTGGCTCTACCCTTGATGGACATCATAAGAATGGCCTATTAAATGACCACAGACCCAGGCTCATGGCTTGGCGCATGGCTTGGCACATGGCACAGCCCAATCCTTTGACATCTGGGGTCCTACTTAGAATTTTGGAATACATCTAATTGTTTTTTGGAAAGAAATCACGGCAATGAATAAGAGGCAGCCAATAAATGCCAGGAAAGAAACAGGACAATCATGAGACTATGCATATATTTGTCCTCTATGGGGTAATCTAATTTCCTTGAATTGTGCGAAGAAGCCCTAAAATCTAAAAACCAGAGCATCACTTTCCAAGGCTGCTCTCTGGCCCTGTGATCTAACCGCCATCTCAAGGCCAGAGCAGCTAGCCAGCTTGATGTCACTGTCACCACAATGGTGGGCAAGGCAAGCCTTGGTTCTCCCTCTGGAGAACTGGGGAGAGTGCGTTCACTCCTGTTTTCAGTGGGGAGGGATGGGCTGTTGTTTGCTATCTACCCTCACGAGCCAGCCAGCTGGGTTGAGTGACAAATAGATTAAACCAATCTGGCTCCTCCAGGCTGTGGGGCCCAGGTTGCATGACATTTGAGGACAGCCCACAGCTCTGCCAGTGGTCCCTCTGATACTGAGGCTTCCCGCATACTTGCACCCAGAACTGGGTCTGGTCGCTGCTCACCACTGTGCGTTGGGGAGGAAGTGACGTTGGCCCTGCAGGCTCCTGCCAAGTAGAAGAGACTGAGCTTCGTGCAGAATGGTGAGGGACTACACAGGCCGTGGGTCAGGATGGAGTGTCCTTTGGGCACACATCACAGGAGGAACTCTGAGGTGAAAAGGTGTTGTTGGATTGGAAACGGCACAAAGGTTTTCCCAGAGAGATAGACCTGAAGTTGGGCCTTAAAGGGTGTACAGAAAAGGGGCAGGCATTTTAGGCAGGTGGTGCAGCCAGTGATAAGACAGAGATGGGAGCAAACACCATGCATTCAGAAATGGCCAAAGCAGGAGGGCTTGCCGTATGGAGGAGCAGGAATAAGCAAAGTTTCATCCTCATAGGTTTATTTCCTCATGTGTCCTCATCTCTGAGAAGTCTCAAAGGTGGCTCTTCGGATCTAAAATGCCACCTGACTAAGAGAAAGTAGGTGGGGCTGCCTGGAGGAGTGACCAAACCCTTGGGAAATTTTGTTGGCCCTATTGCCCCCTCCCCAACGTCTGGCCCCCACACTCTTGGGTATCAGCTTCTACCATTGATAACTCCCCAAGATCAGGCTCAATCAGCCCCGCCTGGGGATCTGGGGGTCCAAGTGAGCTCTGGGCCTTGGATACAGCCCCCAGAGGCGGGGCAGGTTGAAGTCCAGACCAGGGCCCATCTCCAGCCTGCCCTCAGCCCTGGGGATGTCACTCCACAGGACAGGACACTCAAGGAGCCTCGGTGCATTAAAGGGCGGGCCAGGACAGCTTTGAACCTCCAACCTGGCTTTCAGCTGCCCTCTGGAAGTGGAAAAGGTTACAGGTTTTTCTTGTCTGAAGTGGCCCATTGCAGGGCCTGCAGCCATCCAGCTTCTCAGCTGTGCCAGGCCTCCGGGCTTTCTCGGCAGCATGAGTCTCCCTTAATCCACCTCCACCACATGTCCATTAACTCAGCCCAGGTCCTTCTGCTCACTCCCTCTGATTTCCTCCCCTTTCAGCAGAATGCTGCCTCATAGGCTGGCTCCCAAAGTAGAGTCAGATCAGCCAGAAGCTCCACCTGCCACCTCTCTGCCCCAGGTCCCTTTGCACCAGGGGCCTGGTCTCACTCTACTCAACAGGGAACTGAGAACTGCCCATGAACTAGCCTAGACCAGACCAGTCCCTGCCCCCAGTACAACCGATCCTGGAGAGCTGCCGCCCCTTGTGTGGATAATCAACGCTGAACAGGTTCCCCACCTCCCGTGACAGTCTGGTTTACACTCGTCTTCCCCACTCAATTCACTCTCAGAAGTCTTCCAGGTGAGAGGATAAATTATATGGCCACCCTGTTTTACCACGTCTAAGGGTAAGGGGTAAGTGAGTAGTCAAGACAGGGCTGGCACTCAGACCCGGCTCTCAAGTACCAAGCTCTTATCCCCTCAGGCATTAGAACCAGCAAAGGCTTAAGGAAGGGAGCTGGTCAACAATGTGGGTGGTGCTGTCATAAAGCAGCCCAGAAGTGGCACAAGCCAGGATAGAGAAGATCCCAGAAGATCTCCCTGTGGAGGAAATGTGGCCACAGGCTGTGACCAGTGAGCAGAAAAAAGGAAAAGTGTGTATAAAGGTGGCCGCCAGCTTGACCCTGGTGGCTGGGAGAGATAACTCTGCCCATGGTCCCTGTTAAACACTAAGATGGCTGTGAAGAGAGCATGGGTTTGCAAGGAGGGTCTGTTGTCTAAAATATCTGCATTTGGCTTGAAAGAAGAGGTCTGATCTCTGAATAGAATCTGGCTATCTGGGCCAGCAATCAAAGCCAGGCATCCAATGTCAGACAGACAAGTGCTTAAAAAAAAATGGGGGGTGGGGGGTAGAGGACGACTCGTTCTTTCCCTGAAGCATCAAGGACATCTGCTGGGCAGGTCACGGGCAGGCCAGGGCAGGATGTGCAGCCGGGAGACATGGGGAGTCGGCGGCACCGTCTCTGGGTAACAGTAACAAGTGGCACCAGCAGTTTGCGTATTAACCCCCAAAGTCCTGCAGCCTTCAGCCGAGGTGTAAACTGGGAAGGCTCCGTGCAGGCAGGCTCATGCAGGCACCATGCAGACCTTGGCCTTGGCCTGTGATGAACAGTCACAGAGCCAAGGAAGGCCTGCAAGCTTAGAGATTTTTCCTGTCTGGCCCTGACTCCTCATCCGATTGTTTAGCTCCTCTGAAACGTCTTCCAAATTCTTACCCCTAAGTGGGAGCAGGATTCCCTCAGTTTAATTAGGATCTCCTGTTATACCATATCACAGAATCTAAAATAATATTTCTGTCAAGGAATTGATCACAGTTCATAAATAGAAATGTACTTGTTTGCTTATTATCTGATTATCCCCACTACACCAAAAGCTCCATGGCGGGGGGTAGGGGGTGGGGGTAGCACTGTAGCTGTTTTATCCACTAATACATCCCCAATGTCTGGCACACAAAATAAATGTTTGTAGAGAGGCTGGATGCATGAGCACACAACTAAAAAACCATTAGGACATCATTCAGGTCCTTCCACTTATCTAATCAACCAACTTTTACTGAGATTCTACTGTGTCAGACTCAAAGTTGGGGGAAGCAGAGTTTTAAAAAAATCTTTTAAAATACAAATACCCATGGGAGAGCTAAACTCTAAGATATTATCAGTTATTCACAAACTGATGGGAATTTGATTGGCCAGTCCTCCTTGGAGGAGGACCCTGGCAGCAGGAATAAAGAGGACTGAGGGTCTGGAGAGACGAAAGGAAAGCCTGACTGAGGCTCTAGGTGAAGGGGAGAACACGGGTACCTGGGGAATAAATGGGTGAATGCTAAGCAGCTGGGTGTGCGTGCATAGAAAGGAGATCCAAATAGGAGGCCTATCTGCCTTTACACAATAGGCCCGTATTATGTTTATACACATCAGCCCAACTCACTTCACAGCAACACCTAGAGATAAGCAGGGTTATCGCACTTTTAAGAAGAGGCAGCTGATGCCAGAGGGGCCAAGTAACCTGCCAAAGCACACACAGCGAATTGAGAGGCAGAACCTGTATTCAGACGCAGGCCTACTGACTCCCAACTCTTCATCAGCCCAGGGCTGCTTCTGTGGCGGGCCCTGTCCAGGCGCTGTCCACATGAGGGTCTCCAAGATGGAACTGCAGGCTGCACACAGCTCCGACACTGGGTAGAGGAAGCACCCTCGCCTTCTACCGCAGAAAGCAGGAGGCAGCCACCCCCTCCGGTGCTAATCTCGCCCGTCAAGGTCCCAGGCCTTGCTTCACAACCCAAGGACCTTGAGAATAAAGAGGCAGGGCTGAAGATAGTAGAGTTCACACACTTGCCACCAACAGTTCTTCCAGCTTGGGAAAGGGCCCAGCGCTGATCCTCAGCCATGTCAAAAGCAAAGTCCTGGGGTGGGGAGACCCCAAAGTAGAGGGCAGGGCCTGGGGCTCCCCTAATCAGAGAGGGAAGGCAGCCCAGCAAATCTCTGTGCAGCAAATAACAGCCAGCTCCCCACCACGCCCTCCACAGGACACTTTCCCCCCACCTCTAGTTCCCCAGCCACACAGAGGGGACTCTAGGGGCCAGGGTCACAGTTGCACAGGGCAGCTCTCTGCTGTTCCACCCTGTCTCTAGACAGGAGCGCTCGACAGGAAGTGGGGAGAAGGGCCAGGCCTGAGGGGTGTCAGGAAGCACAGAAGGGATATTCCGGGAGGAAGCTGGAGCTCAGTGAAATCAGTCCAGGGACTGGGCCATGCGACCTCACACTTTACCGCTGGGGAAATCGAGGTCAGAGAGAGCCAGTCTGTGCTCCAGACCACAGAGGGAGGGCTGCTCTGGAGCTGGGTTTCCAGGCCTGGATTCCCCCACACCTCTCTGAAATCTGTGTGTCTCTGACGGTACCCCAACCGCCCTCCCCCCCGGAAACTGGACAGAATGAACTGAGCAGGACTGAACTGAAGCAGGCATTCGGGGACCGGAGGGTTTGAGCACCACCACCACCACACCCCCGCCCGACCAGGGGTGCGTCTCCCTCGCCCCTGTGAGCCTGTGATTTGACCTCCTCCCAACCCTCAGGGATGTGATCACAGACCGGAAGCCTTGAGTCCTTCTGGAGAGGCCATCCCCCATTTCTCAGGTTCTGACAGAGAACAAGTGGGGAGCCACAGGAGAGTGGAGAAAGCCAGGCTCTGGCGGTGCGCACGTGCAGACCTGCATTTATCTAAGCACACACTCCATACTTGCTGGCTCTCCAGCCGTCAGTCACCTCAGCGCTGTTTGTTCTTCTATAAAGTGAAAGCAGTGCCAGGGCCTCAGAGGACTGCGGGGAGGCCAAACAGGCCCACGTGCAACCAGCACACAGCAGGGCTTCATTTGGGATGGGGACTTCTCTTCCTGCCTCCACCCCCATGCAATCCCTCAGCTTCCAGAAAACACCTCTACAGATTTGTCCTTCCTTTACGACGTGGCCCCAGCATATGGAGTCAAGACCCAAGATCCGGCACATCTTTGGAGAGCCCCTCTATGTGTCGAGTCAGTGGGGACACCGTTGGGGAGGGGCATATAGGATTCATAATCTGGCGAGGAGACTATAGCTTCAGCAGGCACATAGCAGCCCCCCAGTAAACAGCTGCCCAAAGAACTGACAAACAGCTCGTACAGTCAGTCAACAGTCACTGTCATCCTCTCCTGTTTTCACCATGGGTTGTCTGACCCAGAGGATGTGATGAGAACACAGAGATGTTCAGGGACTTGCTTTATGTCACCACAGACAGTCAATGCCAGAGACCTGGCCAGGAGACCAGCAGGGCACATTTATTCACAGAATAATCCCTGACTTGAAAATCAAATTGGTTGGAATCCCATTTCAAGCTCTGGCTTTACTACTAAAGGCTGTGAGTCCTTGGGCAGGATACTTAACCTCTCTGAAATCAGTTTCTTCTGCTACACGAGGTGACACTTTTCTCTCACAGTAGAAGCAAGATGGGTATGAGATCTCTGGATGTAAAATGTGGTGTAAGGCACTGGGAGGGGATCAGCAGCCGCCCACCCTAAGCCCCCCTAAAATAGTCACTGGGCAGTAACAATAAAAGGCATGACGTACCAGCGAGGCTCAGTTCTAGAATGTCCTTAGAAGAGCAGCAAGAAGATGGAAAACCACACAGGAGCTTGTTTTTAAAGACAAAGAAAAATATGATTAAGCCTGAGAATGATGTAATGAAAGAATGAAAATATTTTCCTTACCAGGGCATTTGTATGTCAACAGCTGATAGGGGGTGGGAATG
Source organism: Redunca redunca (assembly GCA_006410935.1). Taxonomy (NCBI): domain Eukaryota; kingdom Metazoa; phylum Chordata; class Mammalia; order Artiodactyla; family Bovidae; genus Redunca; species Redunca redunca. The sequence goes on along the minus strand of SJYQ01004768.1, from coordinate 78,870 downwards.
GCCACCACAAGGCCGCCAGGTGCTGCCAACAGCACCACGTGAGGATCCACCAGCAGAGACGGAGTAGGCTATGGCTGCACAGTGGGGAAGGGAGGCCTTGCCAGGGCCTCAGTTCTCCAGCCTCTGAAATAGGACTGCCCAATCTGGGCTCAGTCTGGCCATGTGAAATGAAAGTTGCTCAGTTATGTCCAACTCTTTGCGACCCCGTAGATATACAGTCCAAGGAATTCTCCAGGCCAGAATACTGGAGTGGGTAGCGTATCCCTTCTCCAGGGGATCTTCCCAACCCAGGGATCGAACCGGGGTCTCCTGAATTGCAGGTGGATTCTTTATCAGCTGAGCTACAAGGGAAGCCCCACAGTGCCCTTCTTTTATTTTTTAAATAAAAACTGTATGTGTGTAAGATGTACAACATGATGGTTTGTTATACACAGTAAAATGACTACTACCACAGTCAAGCTAATTGACATATCACCTCCTCACACAGTTACCTCCTGGGGTCTGTGTGTGAGAACACCTGAAATCTACTCTCTTAGCCAATTTCCAGTATTCAACACAGTTTGTGTGGGGGTTTTTTTTTTTTTTTTGGCTGCACAGCACAGCATGTGGAATTTTAGTTCCCCCACCAGGAATTAAACCTGTGCCCCCTTCAGTGAGAGCTGGAATCTTAACAATTGGACCACCAGGGAAGTCCCAATACAGCATCATCAACTATAGCCATCATACTGTACGTTAGATCTCTAGTCTTATTCATCCTACAGAACTGCAGGTTTGGACCCTTTGACCTGCACCTCCCCATTTCCTTTAGGCCCCTGCCTCTGGCAAGCACTGTTTCACTCTGCTCCTATGAAATCAACTTTTTGAAATTCTACCTATAAGGGAGATCATGCACTATTTGTCCTTCTGTGACTGGTTTATTTCACTTAGCATAATGTCTTCTAGGTCCATTAATGTTGCAAATGGCAGGATCTCCTTCTTTTCTAAGGCTGAATAATATTCCATTGTATATATCCCATCATTTCTCGATCCGTTCATCCGTGGCTCCTTTCTGTCTGCCCTCTTTTTGGTAATCCAGGCTGCAGCAGCTCTAGTTTTGTCTCAAGGTCCAGGAAAAGGAGCTGGTACGTTACGGTTAGGCTCAGAAAAGTTAGGGATTGCTCCTGAGGTCACACAGCTAAGAGTGGTGCGGGGAGGCTGGACCAAAGCCCCCGTGGTCCACTCTATCACACTGCCTCCCTGTCTTGGGTTGCAGGTAGGCCTCCGCGTTCATTCACTTGGGCCCTGTGACAGCACTGACACATGTCCCAGGCGCCCTCTGGCCAAAGCATGCACTCTCAGCACCCCCACCACACGCTCTCATGGAGGGCCAGCTGCCTGGACCCAGCAGCCCTGCCCTCTCCCCACACCCAGACACAACATCTGTGGATTTTCTTTGGGGCTGTCCTCACCCTTGCTCCTCCCTTCTCAAGAGACCATGACCCGTGTCCTATTCTCAAATTCCCTGCCTAGCCCTGTCACCTTCTCTTCACCACAGTGGCCAGCCTAGTCCAACTTGTCCTCACTTGATCCTTGGGTCACAGACAGCACCTTCCTAATCTTGCACATTCTAGCTTGTCGCCCCTCCCAAATGCCACTATGGAAATCAGCCTCTGCAGAACACCAGTAAGCCTAGCCCCTGCCCTTCCATTCTGACTTTGAATCCTTCTACCCTGAACACCTACCTGATACAGTTCCCAGCTTTTCCTATGTGCCTGTTTCTGGAGCTGCATTCTCCCCAGCTGCACACAGGAGGTGCTCAATAGATGTGTGTTGATGATACATATTTCTGGACAGTGGTCTGATTTGTCACTAGGAACCCCTTTGACTTCCAGATTTCACCCAGAGCTCCTGGAGTCTGTGATCCTACAGTGGGTGCTGCACGGGGTCTGGCCCTCGGTCTGCGTCTTCCAAGGAGGACTCTCACAGTGGACCCTCCATCCACCCTGGAAGTGGGCCCTGTCACGCCTTTCCCCAGCCTTATGCACTGACCTCAGAGGCCAGGAGGCATGAGGTGGTCCACCCCTAGTCTGAGTGCTGAGGCTGTCAGCAGGTAAGAGATGCAGCCTGAGGCTCCCTCTGCCACCTGGGCCACCATGCTGTGGGCCACATGACTCCACCAGCCCAGCTGATCAGACCAGGTGGAGAGTGGCCCAGAAATGACCAGTCTATGAGCTGGTTGGTGAAAAGATGAAGAGGGCCATGAAAAGTCTGGCTTTGGAGAACTGGAGCTTTGAAAGCTAATGAGTTTAGGACTTCCCTGGAGGTCCAGAGGTTGGGAATCTGCCTACCAATGCAGGAGACACAGGTTTGATCCCTCGTCTGGAAAGATCCCACATGCTGTGGGGCAACTACGCCCGAGGGCCACAACTACTAAGCCTGTGCTCTACAACAAGAGAAGCTGCCACAATGAGAAGCCTGTGCACCACAAGAGTCACCCCACTCACCACAACCAGAGAAAGCCTGCATGCAGCAATGAAGACCCAGCACACCCCAAAATAAATAAATAAATAAAAGCAAGTGAGTTAGACTGGGAAGGACCACATGGCACAGTCGGGGCCAGAGATGTCTTGACAGCCACACATAAGCCAAAACAGCAGAAAACACACAAAGCCTGCACTGGGAGACACAGCGGGCCACACAGTGCCAACTCTAGCATCAGAAGGGCTGGACTGGGCAAGAAAGGCTGCCCAGGAGGCTGTTTAAACCTCAGCAAGTGGGTGACCAGACCTGGGAACTTAAAGGACCTTCAGGCCACAGGACTAGGGCTCAAACTCATTCAGTTCATCCAAGAAATATTTATGGGTCACTTTCAGACCCCAGGTCAGGATGACAATGACTTAGTCTGGGTCCCCAAGGAGCCCACAGCATGAAGGCAAACATAAGGATTAGTCAGATGACAGCAGCATGGGAGAAGCCCTGCTGTGAAAGCAGGAAGCTGAGTAGGCTATGGGAGCTTTCTGCAGACCGGTGACACAGGGAATTCATCTCCAAGTTAAAAGCTACTAAGACAGTGGAGCAATTCTGGACAGGGACCAGCACCATCAGGTAATGAAGGGCTCTTCTCGCCTAGGAAAGCCATAGGATGCACTTATACAACTGGTTTCTTCCAGCCACAAGCAATCACAAAAAGCTGACTGTCCATTTGTCATGTCCATCCCCAGGGCAGTGGGTTCAGAAAAAAAAGATACTCTGCCTCTATACACATAGAAATAGAAGCCAGGGAAGCTTCTACAATTACCCCAGATCCTGCCCCCACTCTGATGGCAGGCACAGGGGTCAGCAGGCATTTGGAAAAACCAATCAGACCAGCTGGACAGGGCCAACAGAAAAGGGAAGTAAACAACTGATCATCACTCTTGGGCCATGGATTCTTTTTTTTTTTTTAGCCTATAAATAACAGACTAGAAACCTAAGATTGGGGTACCAGCATGACCAAAATCACTTCGGACAGTAATTGCAACCATGAAATTAAAAGACTCCTCTCCTTGAGGAAAACTAAAACAAACCTAGACATTATATTAAAAAGCAGAGACATCACTTTGCCCACAAAGGTCTGTATAGTCAAAGCTACGGTTTTTCCAATAGTCATGTACGGATGTCAGAACCGGACCATTAACAAGGCTGAGCTCTGAAGAATTGACGCCTGCTAATTGTGGTGCTGGAAAAGAATCTTGAGAGCCCCTTGGACAGCAAGAAGATCAANGAGGGAAAGCTACCAAAGTGCCTGGAAAGTATCAAACCTGCACTGCAGCAAGCATTAGGGACCAGAGAAATAAATGCACACTACACATTGTAATCCACAGGATAACCCCTAAAGGAACAGGGGGGGAAATGGCATAATTAAATAAATCCCAAAGAGAAAGACAAGAATAGGGAAAAAAGAAACAAGAAACCTCATGTGGGACAAATAGAAAGCATATAGTAAAATACATACAGATTTAAAGACATTAAATGTAAATGCACTAAAGATTCCAACTAAAAGATTATCAGAAGCATTCTTTTAACTAACTGAAACATATCTGCTTAAAAAGAGAAACATAGGGGAGAAGGGAGAAGTTAGGAGTTTGGAATTAACATATACACACTACTATATATAAAACAGATAACCACGAGGACATACTGTCTAGCAGCAGGAACTAACTATACTCAGTATTTTGTAATAACCTATAAGCAAAAAGAATCTGAAAATAATAGGTACATAAGTACACTTAATGGAATTACTTTGTTGTACCCCTAAAACTAACACAACACTGTATATCAATTTTACTTCCATTTTTAAAAATTTTAAAATAAAAAGAGAAACACATAAAACAGAGGTATATAGAAAGGGGCTATGGTTTAAATGTTTGTGTACCCCCAAAATTAATGTTGAAAAGTGATGGTATTAGGAGGTGGGGCATTTAGGAAGTGATTGGGTTGTGAGGGCTCTGCCTTTATAAAAAGTATTCCCTTTGAAAGAGGCCCCACAGAGACTTCTACCATATGAAGTTACAGTGAGAAGACAACCATCTACTGAGGAGTCAGGCCCTCATCACACCATCTAATCTGTCTGTTCCATGATCTTGGACTTCCCAAACCATGAGAAATTCCTGTTGTTTGTCAGTCTATGATATCTTCTTAAAGCAAGCCAAATAAACTAATACAGAAAGCTTATAAGTAAAAGAATAGAAAAACACACTACGCAATCAATAAGCTAAAGAAGCAGCATGTCTACACTATTATTAGTCAGTCAAAGTTTTAAGGCAAAAAGCATTACTAGAAAATAAGAGAGCCAGCTCATGGTGACAAAAAGTTCAGCTCATCAGAAAGATAAAATAATTCTAAATTTTCACACACTTGATAATATGCCCTCAAAAATACAAAGCAAATATGGACACATCTACAAGAAAAAGAGACAAAGTCTCAAAATGAGAGATTGAATAATTGGCAGCTGTTAAGACTCGATGGACATGAATACAGGGAGGCCTGGCGTGCTGCGATTCATGGGGTCGCAAAGAGTCGGACACGACTGAGCGACTGAACTGAACTGATACCCAAGATCTGTAGAATAAAATTTACTTTCAAGTATACACAAAACAATGATAAAACTAACATACTGGACCATAAAATAAGTCTCAACAAATTGAAAAGTACTGAAATCATAGCAGTACATTCTCTAACTATATTCAATTAAATTATAATCAGTAAGAATAAAAATGAACTCTAAAACCTATTTACATGTTTGGAAATCAAGAAATGTATTTTGAAATAACCAGTGGATTAAAGAAGTTCCAAGAGAAAACAAACAATATTTTGAACTGAAGGATACCAAAAATACTATGCATCAAAATTTGTCAAATACAGCTAAGGCTGTGCTTAATGGAAAATTCATAGTCACAAATGCCTATGTTTGCAATGAGAAAGGAATGAAAATAAATGAATTAAGCATTATCCTCAAGTAGTTAGTAAAAGAGATTTGGGGAAGTCAGCAGCATCAGTGAGAGCATTACTTTCTAACCTATCCCTTCCCGACATAAAAACAGGAAGCATTCAGTTAGCAAAACCAAAAACATTTATGTGTACAATATTTACAACAAAAGTGATAAAACATAAATAAATGAAGCGATATCCCATGTTCATGGATCAGAAGTCTCAATCTTGTTAAGATGGCAAGTGTCCCGAAATTGGTTTATAGATTCAAAACAATCTCAATCAAAACCCAAGCAGGACTTGAAAAAATAATTTGCCAAATTGACTCTAAAATTTAGATAGAGATGCAGAATGACCTGGAATAGTCAAACAATTCTGAAAAAGAGAACAAATTTGGAGGACTTACACTTCCTAACTGCAAGACTCACTAAGAAACTACAGTAATCAAGGCAGAATGGCACTGGCATTTAGACATATAGATCAAGGAACAGAATAGAAAGTTCAAAGATAGATGCACATATGCACAGCCAACTGATTTTTGGCAAAGATGCCATGGTAACTGGATAGAGAAACAAAATGTTTTCAACAAACAATGCTGGAGAAATCAAAAAGGAAGGAAGAGACAGAGCAGGTATCAGAATTCGTGCCTGTCCAGCACTAGATCCCCAAATCTATACACTGTCAAACAAGGAAGAAAACTATAAACGAGAGTAGAGAAAAACAAACATGGAAATCAGACCCTCCAGGTTATCTTGTCCCTCACCAAAGAGAATGGAAGCCAGTATCACACAGCAGGCACAACGACAAAGAGCTGGAAAAAGAAACTTTTTAGCAAGATAGAGAGATGCCCTGAAAGACAGCTCCAAGAGAGGACCCCTGACCTGACCAAACATTCCCCCTACCTGCAAGTCTAACAGTGGATTCAATGATGGCACCTTGGGCCAGAGGAGTATGGGGCCAAGATGGGAGCACTGTTAATGTTCTCGTGTTCTCAGATGGAGCTACCGGTAGTCAGAAAGCGGAATCTGTGTAGTCAGAAGAGACAGCCTTCTACCTGTGTGTGTGCGTGTTAAGTCGTCACTTCAGTCACGCCCGCCTCTTTGCAACCTTATGAGCTGTAGCCTGCCAGGCTCCTCTGTCCCTGGGATTCTCCAGGCAAGAATACTGGAGTTGGTTGCCATGCCCTCCTCCAGGGGATCTTCCCAACCCAGGGATCAAACCCTCATCCTTTACATTTCCTGCATTGGGAGGCAGGTTCTTTACCACTAGCACCACCAGGGAAGTCCAGCACTCTACCTAAATGGGTATAATACCTACCTCACCAGGTTGTTGCAAGAATTAAGTGAACCTGGTATGGCACTAGCTGCTTTCTGTACATTACAGCATTTAATTCCCTCCTCCCATTTCCCCAGTGCCCAAGAAGAAAGACTGGGGACATATGCTGTATGTTCCCTCTCCCTGCCTCCTCTACATCTATCCTGAACTGTGATATCTGGGTGGGAAACAGCTTCAGGCTGCAGATGCTATGACAGCGTTGCTTAAATTGAATTACGAGGAAATCAGAGAAGGGTTCAGCTCTCCCAGGGAGTTCAGAAGTGTTCACCCTGAGAGTAACTGCACACTGCACAGGAAAAGGCATTCAAGTTGATAAGAAGTCATTCGGATCACCATCTAAGGCAGATTTCGCCTTTGAAATAAACTCATTCCTTATTAGCACACACTTGGGATTTCCAGGACCGAATATTATTTTTATTACACAAAGGCCATTTTGAAGGCATTTTCTCATGCTGTCAGGGTCCTATGTAATTTCATCTCTCCACAATGTTACTCTTTCACATATATAGAATCACTGGTCCTGATGAGAAAAGAGAGAAAATGAACAAGAGTCATGATTCAGCTAGGGCTAGAAGCAGGGCAGCAGTGCATAGGGAAGGGCAGCAGTGTATAGGATAGGCAAGTTCACGTCATTGAGAGCCTTCTTGCCATGAAACAGATTTTGAACTTTTCCTGAAAGCAATAGGAAGTCACTGAAAGCCAACTAAGATTTTAAAATAGGAAATGACTGATAAATTTTTCTTTTAAAATGATCACCTTGATTATAATGAAAAAGACAGATGTGAAGATGGCAGGCAGGGAAGAGTAGTTAAGAAGCTACTCAATTGGCTTCCCTGGTGGTGTAGACATTAAAGAATCTGCCTGCAACGCAAGAGACCTGGGGTTGATCCCTGGGTCGGGAAGATCCCCTGGAGAAGGGAATGGCAATCCACTCCAGTATTCCTGCCTGGAGAATTCCATGGATAGAAGAGCCTGGGGTCACAAAGAGTTGGACACAACTGAGCCACTAACACCTTCACTTTCACTTCAATAGATAATACTATACTATAAATATGTAATATGATAAATATCATTATAATCACAACCCTATTATATAAATGTACCAAAATTATATGCTTTACATCTTTAAATTTACACAGCATTACATACCAAATTCATCTCAAAAATTTGGAAAGAAAAATACTCTTAAATTTAAACTTAAAAACAAACAGCTTACATAAATGAGGTATTCTAGACTGTTGTTATGCAGTTGCTCAGTCGTGTGACCCCACAGACTGCAACACGCCAGGCTTCCCTGTCTTTCACCATTTCCCAGAGCTTGCTCAAACTCATGTCCATTGAGTCGGTGAGCCATCCAACCATCTTGTCCTCTGTCGTTCCCTTCTTCTGCCTTCAATCTTTCCCAGCATCACGGCCTTTTCTAAGGAGTCAGCTCTTTGCACCAGGTGGCTAATGTATTGGAGCTTCAGCTTCAGCATCTGTCCTTCCAGTAAATATTCAGGACTGATCTCCTTTAGGATGGACTGGTTGGATCTCCTTGCAGTCCAAGGGACTCTCAAGAGTCTTCCCCAACACCACAGTTCAAAAGCATCAATTCTTCAGCACTCAGCTGGTCCAATTCTCACATCCACATATGATTACTGGAAAAACCATACCTTTGAGCATACAGACCTTTGTTGACAAAGTAGTGTCTCTGCTTTTTAATATGCTGTCTATTTCTGTCACGGCTTTTCTCCCTTAATTTCATGGCTGCAGTCACCATCTACAGTGATTTTGGAGCCCAAGAAAATAAAGTCTCTCACTGTTTCCATTGTTTCCCCATCTATTTGCCATGAAGTGATGGGACCAGATGCCATGATCTTAGTTCTTTGAATGTTGAGTTTTAAGCCAGCTTTTTCACTCTCCTCTTTCACTTTCATCAGAGGCTCTTCAGTTCCTCTTTACTTTCTGCCATAAGGGTGATATCACTTGTGGTTATTGATATTTCTCCCGGCAATCTTGATTCCAGCTTGGGCTTCATCCAGCCCAGCATTTCGAATGATGTACTCTGTATTTAAGTTAAATAAGCAGGGTGACAATATACAGCCTTGACATACTCCTTTCCCAATTTTGAACCAGTCTATTGTTCCGTGTCCAGTTCTAACTGTTGCTTCTTGACTTGCATACAGGTTTCTCAGGAGGCAGGTAAGGTGGTCTGGTATTCACACCTCTTTAAGAATTTTCCACAGTTTGTTGTGATCCCCACAGTCAAAGGCTTTAGCATAGTGTTTTCAAAATATTTTCTAATATTATAATAAGTGTTTAAACATAAAAAAGAAACTATTCAAATGTTTGCTCAATTTAGATATGACACTAGAAAAATAAAAGTGATAAAAAAAAATAGGGAAATAAACTTCATCAAAATTAAAAGCTTTTGTGCTTCAAAGGAAAACAAGGAGAAAATATAAATAAAAAGACAGCCCATGGAGAAGGATTGGGGAATGGACATGTACACACTGCTATATTTAAAATGGATAACCAACAAGGACCAACTGTATACCATATCGATCTCTGCTCAATGTTATGTGGCAGCCTAGATGGGATGGGAGTTTGGGGGGCAATGGATACATGTATATGTACGGCTGAGTCCCTTTGCTGTTTACCTGAAACTATCACCATATTGTTTGTTAATCAGCTATCCCCTCAATTCAACATAAAAAGTTTTAAAAAGACAACCCAAGGAATAAAAGAAAATATTTGCAAATAATATATCTGATAAGAGAATTTCCTCAAAAATATAAAAAAAACTCTTGCAACTCAACAATAAAAAGGCAAAGAACCCAACTAAAACCTAGGCAAAGGAACTGAGTATATATTTTTCTAAAGAAGATATACAAATGACCAATTAGCATATGAAAAGGTGTTGAACATCACTAGTCACTAGAAAATGCGGATCAAAACTACAATGAGATTCCACTTCATTACCACTCACTGTTGTGGTCTGTTGTGGTCTGACTCTGTGACCCCACGAGCTGCAGCTTGCCAGGCTTCCCTGTTCTTCACCATCTCCCACAGTTTCCTCACAGTCATGTCCATTGAGTCAGTGATGCTATCTAACTATCTCATCCTCTGTCACCCCCTTCTCCTTTTGCCATCCATCTTTCCTGGCACCAGGGTCTTTTCCAATAAGTCGGCCCTTCTCATCAGGTGGCTAAAGTATTGGAACTTCAGCTTCAGCATCAATCCTTCCAACGAATATTTAGGGTTGATTTCCTTCAGGATTGACTGGTTTACTCTCCTTGCAGTCCAAGGAACTCTCAAGAGTCTTCTCCAACACCACAATTAGAAAGCATCAATTCTTTGGCGCTCAGCCCTCTGAGCAACTCTCACATCCATACATGACTACTGGAAAAACCATAGCTTTGACTAGACAGACTTTTGTCAGCAAAGTGATGTCTCTTCTTTTTAATGTGCTGTCTAGGTTTGTCATAGTTTTCCTTCCAAGGAGCAAGCATCTTTTAATTTCATGGCTGCAGTCACTGTCGGCGGTGAATTTGGAGCCCAAGAAAATAAAATATGTCACTGTTTCCACTTTCTCCCCATCTATTTTCCATGAAGTGATAAGACCAGATGCCATCTTTGTTTTTTCAATGTTGAGTTTTAAGCTAGGATTTTTCATTCTCTTCTTTCACTTTCATCAAGAGGCTCTTTAGTTCCTCTTTACTTTCTGCCATTAGTGTGGTGTCATGTGCATATCAGAGGTTGTTCACATTTCTCCCACCAATCTTGATTCTAGCTTGGGCTTCATCCAACCCAACATTCCGTATGATGTACTTACTCTGCACATAAGTTAAATAAGCAGGGTGACAATATACAGCTTTGACATACTCCTTTCCCAATTTTGAACCATTCCATTGTTCCATATCTGCTTCTAACTGCTGCTTCTTGACCCTCAAACAGGTCTTAGGAGACAAGTAAGGGTGATCTGATATTCCCATCTCTTCAACAATTTTCCACAGTTTGCTGTGAGCCACTCAGTCAAAGGCTTTAGCATAGTCAATGAAGCAGAAGTAGATGCTTTTCTGGAAACCCCTTGCTTTCTCTATGATCAAACTAATGTTGGCAATTTGATCTCTAGTTCCTCAGCCTTTTCTAAATCCACCTTGAACATCTGGAAGTTCTTGGTTCACATACTGTTGAAGTCTAGCTTGAAGAATTTTGAGCATTACTTTGCTAGCATGTAAAATGAGTACAATTGTGCAGTAGTTTGAACATTCTTTGGCATTGCCTTTCTTTGGGACTGGGATGAAAACTGACCTTTTCCAGTTCTGTGGCCACTGCTGAGTTTTCCAAATTTGCTGCCATACTGAGTGAAGCACTTTAACATCATCATCTTTTAGGATTTTAAAAAGCTCTGCTGGAATTTCATCACCCCCACTAGCTTTGTTTGTCGTAATGCTTCCTGAGGCCCACTTGACTTCACACTCCAGGATGTCTGGCTGTAGGAGAGTGACCACACCATCATGGTTATCCAGGTCATTAAGATCTTTTTTGTATAGTTCTTCTATGTATTCTTGCCATCTCTTCTTAATATCTTCTGCTTCTGTTAGGTCATTACCTACCAAGCCGGTCTTTATCATGCCCATCTTTGCATGAAATGTTCCCTTGACATCTCCAATTTTCTTGAAGAGGTCTCTAGCCTTTCCCATTCTCTTGTTTTCTTCTATTTGTTTGCACTGTTCACTAAATAAGGCCTTATCTCACCTTGCTATTCTCTAGAACTCTGCATTCAGTTAGGTATATCTCTCCCTTTTCCCCTTGATTTTCACTTTTCTTCTTTCCTCAGCGATTTGTAAAGCCTTCTCAGTCAATCACTTTGCATTCTTGCATTTCTTTTTCTTGGAGGATGGTTTCGTTTATTGCCTCCTGTACAATGTTATGAACTTCCATCCACAGTCCTTCAGGCACTCTGTTACCAGGTCTAATCCCTTGAATCTATTTGTCACCTCCACTGTATAATCACATGGGATTTGATTTAGGGCCTAGTGGTTTTCCCTACTTTTTCAATTTAATGTAGAATTTTGAAATAAAGAGCTCATAATCTGAGCCACAGTCAGTTCCAACTCTTGTTTTTGCTGATTGTATAGAGCTTCTCCATCTTCGGCTGCAAAAACCTAATCAGTCTGATTTCAGTATTGACCATCTGGGGATGTCCATGTGTAGAGTCATCCCTTGTGTTGTTGGAAAAGGGCGTTTGCTATGACCAGTGTGTTCTCTTGACAAAACTCTGTTAGCCTTTGCCCTACTTCATTTTGTACTCCAAGGCCAAACTTGCCTATTACTCCAGGTATCTCTTACTTTCTACTTTTGCTTTCCAATCCCCTATGATGAAAACAGCATCTTTTTTTTTGGTGTTAGTTCTAGAAGGTCTTGTAGGTCTTCATAGAACTGTTCAACTTCAGCTTCTTCAGCATCAGTGGTTGGGACATAGACTTGATTTACTGTGATACTGAATGGTTTGCTTGAAAATGAACAGAGATCATTCTGTCATTTTTGAGACTGCACACAAGTATTGCATTTTGGACTCCTATGTTGATGATGATGGCTACTCCATATCTTCTAAGGTATTCTTGCCCACAGTAGTAGATACAACAGTCATCTGAATTAAATTTGCCCATTCCCATCCATTTTAGTTCACTGATGTCTAAGATGTTGATGTTCACTACTTCTATCTCCTGCTTAACCATGTCCAATTTTCCTTGATTCGTGGACCCAAAATTCCAGGTTCCTACACAATGTTGTTCTTTACAGCATCTGACTACTTTTACCACCAGACACATCCACAACTGAGCATCGTTTCTGCTTTGACCCAGCCTCTACATCCTTTCTGGAGCTATTTCTCTGTTCTTCCCCAGTAGCATATTGGACACCTACCAATCTGGGGAGAGGCTCACATTCCAGGGTCATATCTTTTTGCCTTTTCATACTGTTCATAGGGTTCTCATGGCAAGAATACTGGAGTAGTTTGCCATTCCCTCCTTCAGTGGACGATGTTTTGTCAGAACTCTTCACTACGACCTGTCTATCTTGGGTGGCCCAGCACAGCTTGGCTCATAGCTTCATTGAGTTATGCAAGGCCCCTTGTCATGACAAGGCTGTGATCCATGAAAGAATTCATACCACTAAGATGGTTAAATTCAAAAAGATAGATAACAAGTGTTGGTGAGAATATAGAGTAATTGGTACCATTATGCATTACTGCTATGAATGTTAAATGGTACACCCATTTTGAAAAATAGTTTGTAGGTCCTCAAAAAGTTAATCGTAGAATTAACATATAACCCAGTAATTTGACTTCATTCCACACAAGAGAATTGAAAGCATATATTCATACAAAAATCTATACACATAGCATAATTATGCTAAGGATGAAAAAATTTATTTGAAGCCCATTATAAAAGATTTGGGTTTCCTAAGCAGAGTCCTTTGACTTTCACACCAACCCACTGCAAGGGCAGCATCCACCTCTGCCAACTATGTCATCCCCATGGCTCTTGCAGAGCAGGGGGAAGGGGAACTAACTGAAGCTTGCACAAATTACTGAGTCCTGAGTAATACAGTCATTTGTCTCTGATCTAGGAGTATCTTATCTTATCGTAAGGAGTATCATATCTTTTTCCAGCTTTCATGAGACAGTGACAGGCTCACTTGTGAGCTTGCAAGTCAAGTAAAACCTTAGAACTTCCCAGTTCTTGACAGAGAGATCTTCAGGCAATCAACTGGGTAAATGGTCAGGGAGACCACAGGAAGAGTAAAAAGGTGCCATATACACACAAGTCAACTCATTATGTTATTCACCTAAAACAAATACAAAGCTATATATCAGTTATATCTCAATTTTTAAACAAAGTTAGACTAGCTTCATTTTCAGACACAGTCAGGGACTCTAAGGGGTTGAGGAAAGCTTTTATCTCCCTTACACTGGCTTATTTCACTTAGCATGTTTTCAAAGTTTCCACAGTGTGGGAACTCTTCCTACAAGCTATGCAATTGCTCTGTAAATCTAAAATTACTTCAAATTTTTAAAGTTCATTTAAAAAAATAAAATAAGGAAGGTCAGACATGACCTTATTTTACCCCCTCTTCCCTCAAAGAAGAATATTACATAATAATAAAGGGGTCAGTTCTCTAAGAAGTCATAATGATTATCAATGTGTATGTGCCTAACAAGAGAGCGTTAAGTACTTAAGACAAAACTGATAGAACTGCAAGGAGAAATAGAAGAATACACTCTTACAGTTAGAGACTTCAACATCCCTCTGTCAGAAGTGGCCAGATCCAGCAGGCAGAGAATCAGTAAGGAAATACCTGAACTCAACAGCACCACCAATCAAGTGGCTATAATTGACATCTATCGACTACTTCAGGCAAAAACAGCATAATACATATTATTCTCAAGTTCACATGGAACACTGATCAATAGACCACATTCTGGGCCATGAAACACATATAAACAAATTTTAAAATAGAAAACATACAGTGTATATTCTCTGATGATGAAGGTATCAGTAACAGAAAGGTAGTCAGAAAAGTCCAAAAATAATCGGAGATTAAACAACATACTTCTAAATAACATACAGGTTATAGACAAAATCACTAAAAAAATTTTAACATTTTGAACTAAATGAAAATACTATTTATCAAAATTTGTGGGATATAGTGAAAACAGTTCTTAAGGGAAATTTATA
>SJYQ01004768.1:2949-38717 GCA_006410935.1 Redunca redunca | reverse complement strand
CCTCTGTCCATGGGATTCTCCAGGCCAGAACACTGGATTGGGTAGTTGTTCCTTTCTCCAGGAGATCTTCCCAACCCAGGGGTCAAACCCAAGTCGAACCCCATGTGATTGAACCCTCATTGCAGGCGGATTCTTTACCATCTGAGCCACCAGAGAAGCAAAAAAAAAATGTTGGTTCTCAAATATTCATCAACACTAGAATGGATAAATATACTTGAGACATTAGAGTCATATGAGGGAATACTGCATAGTAATAAAAAGAACTCAGTTAACATGTACAAAAGGCATGAATCTCACATTATGTTGTTAAAGAGAAGCAAGTCACAGAAATACATACACTACCATTACATTTATACGAAGTTGGAAAGTGGTACAAACAAAAACAATATCTTATGTAAGGCCAGACAGATAAATACGTGGTAAAACTATACAGAGAAATAAGGGAATAATATAATTACAAATTCCAGGATGGAGTGAGAGTGGGCACATGGGAGATGAATGAAGTCAGGGAGAAACACTGGAACTGTTAATGTACTGTTTGCTCTCCTTTGGTAGATTTTCAAAGCTTCATTTTAGTATAGTTCTTTAAATACTACACATATGTAATATACAGTCTTTTGTATGCATGTCACAATAAAACAGGTTGAGTGCAGAAAACAGTGGAAAAGAGTGGCTAAGGTGTGGAAATCATGTATATCATTAGCAGGACCGATGTGGACCAAACCAAATGTTACAGTATTATTCCTGACCTGGGGTAAAATCTCCACTGTCTTTATCATAAATGGATTCAAAATGTCTGTAATGAAAGTGATGTTCTCTAGAAAACTGTAAGAGAAATCAAAAAGCAGCCCTGGTGATGACAAGGAGAGTGATAATGAAGATGCATGAAACTCTTCAAAAGAATTTTTTTCCATTAGATCACAGTGAAAATAAGTACCTTTAAATTAACAGGATTTAACATGTGACTTTATGGATGATTCATTAATCGATACATTAAAATAAGGCAAGTAGACATGTATTTCTTCTACATTTATAAAACTATATGTATATTCAAGTTGTCCAAAAGAGTTTTCTTTCAATCGTCCTATTGGGATTATGGTGTTATATTTGGTTCACACGGTTACCTAGGTGTCAGATTGGAAAGAATTTTACCTGGAATGAATTTTTGCCATTTCTGATCCACATTGTACTTCACACAATGATTTCCTGAAGGAAACATAATGATCTGCTCATCGAAGAAGAAGACATTGTTGGACACGTGGGATCGAAGACCAAAAACATGCAGCGACTGAGCTACCACAGTGGACATGGTCGGGTAGTTCCGCTAAAGATGCGACGCAGCTGGTGAGCTCGGAGTAGCGCGAAACCCCGCCCACCCGGCCGCACGCGCCCCCCGCGACACGCCCATGGCTCCGCCTCCGAACTGCTCCTCCGCCCCCTCCCCTTAGCAATCTCCTCCGGTGCCCCAGACCCGGCTCCTGCGTCTGCTCGTTCCTTTAGCCCTCGCGGCTTCCTGCTCCTCTGGAAGACCCCCAGGGATCTCTCCCACCTGTAAGCTTCTGCTCTCTGGATCAGCAGACCACGCGCGTGTCCAGTGTACTACCCCTACGAATCCGAAGCAACCCGGCACTCACCGACGCCGGAGCGGTTCCTATAGCAACGGCAAGCCGGAAGTATGTCAGCACCCGGAAGCGGAAGTTTTTGCCCAGCGAGCTCAGGAGCAGCTGTTTGCTCCCGTGCTGTTCGAGTCCACGTGGGTCCGCTGCGGGAGGGCAGGGGGCTGCAAACCGGCAGCGGCCAGGGGTGCCCTTTTCCAGGCTCGGGGGGCTCGGGCTACTCCGCGTCCTCCGGTAGGTGTGGGCTCGCGCGCGGTGAGATGGACACCCCTCCGCTCTCAGGTTCGGACTCCGATTCTGATGACTCTCTTGTCACAGACAGAGAGGTAGGTATCATCCGAGCTCGCGCGCGCGCGAGGGAGAGGGTTCCTCACTCTCTCGTTCTCACCGGGGAACGTGCCCTGTAGTTGCAGGAGGCGTTTTCCCGAGGGCTTCTGAAGCCAGGCCTCAACGTGGTGCTAGAGGGGCCGAAGAAGGCCGTGAACAACGTGGTGAGTTCGGTCGCCGGGTCGGAGGATGCTAGACTTGGGATGCGCGCGAGGCACTGTTGTGCTCCAGAGCCTGCGTTCTAGTTCTAGGAGAGACACAACCTGCGCATTGCCAAGAGCGTCAGCTACCTGTCGGGGTCTTGGAGGCTGGCACTTCATCTGTTGGCCTGTTACCTTTTTGTGAGCTTGCTGTCTGAATTTCCTAGAGTGGCCTGAAGCAGTGTTTGGCTGAATTCAAGCGGGATCTGGAATGGGTTGAAAGGCTTGATGTGACCCTGGGCCCGGTACCAGAAATCAGTGGACCTCAGTCAACATCTCAGAACCAGGATCTGAAAGCTGTTGATCCAGAAGATGACTTTAAGCGTGAGATGAGCTTGTATGTATGCTTTCAAGTGTGGGAAAGGTTGTGGGTCCCTGTGCTAGAGAGTGGGGAGAAAGTGGAAGCCGTGAGCATGTGTTCCTCCCAGGTGTCCTAAGCCTGGGAGTAGGGAGGAAAGTTTCTTTGGACTAAAGAGTAGGAGATGCTCCGTGGTTGAGAGAAAGGCCCCGTGGTCCAGCAGTCACAATTTAAAGTCCAGTTTATTTTCAAATACTAAGTTTTAAATTTTCTTGTGCAGTTGATTATGAGAACAAAAAGTTGCTTATGCGGGTTCCTTTTATGGGCTTTTTTTTTTTAAATGACTAAGAATGTGTAATTGGCATTTGTAAGTTAGTGAGCACTTCTAAAGTGGTCATTCTGTTAAACTACTAATTCATTTTAAGCAATACTCCCCACCCCTTTTAAAAGAGTGTACATCTAAATTTCTCCTGAGTTAATGAGGTTTTATTACCATTTTTGTTTGTGTGTGTGTTCTTGCTGGTGGAGGTCAGGTGTTGCGGGCTCTTCCGACCTTGGATACCTTATGAGAGGCAGTCAGAAGGATGTAAGACCTCTCTGCCTTAGCTTATTTCACACTTTGTCCTACATCTGCAGCTACCGTCAAGCCCAGGCAGCGGTGCTTGCAGTACTGCCCCGCCTCCATCAGCTCAAAGTACCTACCAAGCGGCCTACGGATTATTTTGCAGAGATGGCCAAGTCTGATCAGCAGATGCAGAAGGTAAGAAATGGAAAAGGTTTTCTGTGGAAGACTGAAGCTTTGTACTTAAGTCTATACAGCTGGCTTGTCTCCCTTAATGTTCAAACAAACAAAGGCATACGCACATTAATAGAGAGCCAGTTGTCAGAGGAAAATTATTATCTGTTATCTATGTCAGATGCATGCTAATCAACACCAGTTGGACAAATGTATGGTTGGCTTTTTCCTAATATAAACAGTTAAGCAAGGAAGATAATGTAAGAAGTGTGGTCCCTAAGGTAAAGATGATCTTTATGCATCTCCTTGCTGGCATGGTCATGGCATGGTGTGTGGAAGAGACAACAGTTCTTTCCTGCCGTTGCCGGGGCAGCATTATAACTTGTAGACAGTTACCTTTCTCTGAGCCTCAGTTTTTCTCTGCTCTAGAATGAAGGATTAATATATGTCTCAGATTTGGCATAATTTACAGTTAGGTAAGTTAAGTTAAGGCTATGGTTTTTCCATTAGTCATGTATGGATGTGAGAGTTGGACTACAAAGAAAGCGGAACGCTGGAGAATTGATGCTTTTGAACTGTGGTGTTGGAAAAGACTCTTGAGAGTCCCTCGGACTGCAGGAAGATCCAACCGGTCCGTCCTAAAGGAAATCAGTCCTGAATATTCATTGGAAGGACTGATGTTGAAGCTGAAACTCCAATCCTTTGGCCACCTGATGTAAAGAGCTGACTCACTGGAAAAGACCCTGATGCTGGGAAAGATTGCGGGCAGGAGGAGAAGGGGACGACACAGGATGAGATGGTTGGATGGTATCACTGACTCAATGGACCTGAGTTTGAGTAAACTCTGGGAGTTGGCGATGGACAGGGAGGCCTGGCGTGCTGTAGTCCATGGGGTCACAAAGAGTTGGACACGACTGAGTGATTGAACTGAACTGAACTGAACAGTTAGGTAGAATTTGGTCTTTATTCAACTTTGGGAGGCAGAGAATTACCAATGTCTAATCCAAGATATACCTAAATAGTTCCCTTGGGTCTCAAGCTGGATTTTCTTGTCCCAGTGGTACTCAAGGAAGCTAATCTAGAGATGAACCCAGACCCATTTCTGCACATTCAGATTCATAACTGTTCATTCTTTAACTGAAATGTACATGTTTAATGCAAACGGCTAGGTATCTGATATCTGTTTGAGTTTTTATAGTGCAGATAGTATACTGGAGAAGGAGGCTAAAGCTGCATACTGGTTTCACCACAGTCTGCAGACGGTATGGATGGAGAGAAGTTAGTCTTTTCTCCTGATTCAGTGGCAAGCAAGCTATTTTGTTTAACAGAGGACACAGCACACTGGGAATAAGAAGGTCACCTTGATGTTGTGGTTCCAAGGCTGAGACTTTTGGTGTCTTGAATAAAGGTGTTAGCCTTTGGGCCTTTTTATCTTTGTGTGTGAAACACAGGGCTTGGAGTAGGTGATTCACAAGGTTCCTTTGAACTCCGCAGTGTCTGCTCCCTGCTGCATGCACCCTATGCAGCTTCCATGCCATTTTCAATTAACATAAGCTGACAACATTTTGTGTTTTAGATTCGACAGAAACTGCAGGCTAAACAGGCCGCCATGGAGAAGTCGGAAAAGGCTAAGCAGCTGCGAGCACTTAGAAAATATGGAAAGAAGGTGGGAAGGACAACAGACAGGGATGGGGCCAAGGGTGTTTGTCCATAGATTGCCTGGCCTGAGTTGGTTCTGTGCCTGGTATGTGTTCCATTGTGTTTACTATCTCATAGCAGTGTGGGTTGCTAGTGTCCACAAACACAATCCCTCCTGGACACCTGTGTGTCACCAGAAGTAGTATGGTCACTACAAGCGAGTCAAGCACTTCTCTGGGCTACACTTTACACACCTGTACAGTGAAGAGCTGGGTCCAGATCAGTGGTTTCCAAACCTGACCTCCCAGCACAGTCCGATGGGGGATAATTTGTTTGACCAGGGAACATTTGGCAGTGTCTGGAGGCATTTTTGGTTGTCACACCTTGGTGGGGAGTGTGCAGTTGGCAGCTTGTGGGTGGAGAGCAGGGAGACTTCTAAACATCCTGCAGTGCATAGGATAGGCCATGCTTCCCCCTGACAAAGAATGATCCTGTCCAAACTATCATAGTGTTGGGATGGAGAAACCCTGCCTTAGAGTTTAAGCATCTCTTTTTATCCTTAAAGATTTTTTTGGGGAGATTGTTTTCTCTGTTGGTATTTTCATGCCTAGCAACAGTGGTTTAAGTATTTAATCTGCCCAGATATAATTAGGGAGAGAACTGGATGTTGACATAAACATGATTTGTGCAGTTTTGTAGCGGGTTGTGTCATGGGTAAGAATGCAGACTGCCTGGGTGTGAATCTCAGCTCCACACTTGCTGTGTGACTTAGGCAAATTATAGTGTCTCTCTGTGCTTCGTTTTGGGGTCATAAGAATTTCTGCTTCACTGGGTTGTTGGGATGAGAAACTGAGACTCTACTTAGAGCCTGAACGTGGTTGTGGCACACAGTCAGTGCTCAGTGGTGGTCACAGCCTGGTCGCCGAGAGACTGCAGACATTTGGAGTGCTGGTTTGGAGTGGGTGTAACAGTCCTGTGTCCACATCCAGGTGCAAACAGAGGTTCTTCAGAAGCGGCAGAAGGAGAAATCACACATGATGAGTACCATTAAGAAATATCAGAAAGGTGAGTGTTCTCTCCTAAGGCTGCAGGGGAGCAGGGGTACCTGCTGATTCTATCAAACGCATCTGAAGGCTTGATTGATTTGGAACTATTGGACCTCACATTTGGGAATGGTGTGGGAGCAAGATGTGCCTCTTAATACCAATTCCATAAGTGACATGCTTCTTTTGAAGTTGAATCTTTTTTTTAAAACACTGTGGTGCTGATCAAAGTACTTCTCTCCCAGGTTTCTCTGATAAACTGGACTTCCTTGAGGGAGATCAGAAGCCTGTTGCACGGAGCGCAAAAGAAGGAGCCAAAAGCCAGCAAATGAAGAAGGGGTGAGTGCTGCCTTCTGTTTTGGTGGCGGTGCGTGCAGGGCCGCAGTTCCTGGTGTGGCCTCGGTGCACGGAGTGTGGCTGTGCCTGCGGCCAGACCTGTGGGCCCTGTGATGGGCCCGTTCAGCCACATCAGTTCTTGAAGGTTCAAGTGAGGTGATTTCAGTGAATACGCAGTAGAAGTTGATTCCTTAAGTGTGAGGGTTGTGTGCAGACCTAGTGTTCTGATGTGGGTTCTATCTCTCATTAGGAGGGTAGTTTTGAGCAAGTTACTTCACCTTCCTAAATGTTAATTTCCTCATCTGTGAAAATGAAAAAAAAAATTGTAAATACCTCTTATAT
This sequence comes from Redunca redunca, assembly GCA_006410935.1. Lineage (NCBI taxonomy): Eukaryota > Metazoa > Chordata > Mammalia > Artiodactyla > Bovidae > Redunca > Redunca redunca. The sequence continues at coordinate 32,181 of SJYQ01004768.1, read as the reverse complement.
TAGTTCTTTTTGTTCACCTTTATGCATTCCTGGACTCCCATCCTGAGGAGAATGATCATATCTGTATAAAACAGTCCATGCTGTGATAGAGGCATTGAGGGAGAAGTCTGGAAGCCCATTTTAGAAGTATGTGACATGGTCCAGGGGTCAGTCTGGGGATGGCTTCTTGGAGAAGGGTTCACCAGAGCTTAGTCTAAAAGATGAGTAGGAATTAACCAGGAGAACAGGAGAGACATGGTTTTGGGGAAGATGGAAGAACATGAATGAGCAGAAGTATAGAGATGAGAACAGCAGGTGTGTGTGTGAGAAACAGCCAGCATTTGGTGTCATGGGGGTTACCGTGAGGCAAGGAGTGGTGAGGTGTAGCTGGGAGGACCTGGGTTGATTGCAGGGCAGTGTTGTGAGGAGCCTGGGATATTTCCAGCAGTCAGTGGGGAGGTGCTCATGGGCTTTACTCAAAGTGGTGAGCAGGCCATGTTCATGTTTTCAGTATTACAGTGGTACTTGTGTAAGTGAGGGAGGCAGGGAAATTGACCAGGGGACCGTTACAAAAGTCCAGAGAACAAGGATGATGACCTGAAAGTGGTAATAGAGGTAGCGAAGAGAAAATTGGTTGAAGAAATACTCAAGAGGTCAAATTAGCAGGACTCAGTAATTGAGCCGTGTGCAGAGAATGAAAGAAGGAATTGTAATCTACCCTAGGTTATAGTGTGGGCAGCTGAGTATATGGTAGGCCCACCACCCTCAAGTTAGGCTGTAGATGCAGGAGGTGAAACCAGTCTAGGAGGGGGTGACTGTGACTTCAGATGTGGTGAACTGAGATGCCTGTGGGATGATCAGTTTTAACATGTATTACACTCGAACATTAGCTGCATTGAATATCTTTGGGAGGACTAGGAACAACTGAGGATGATTTAATAAGATTTAGTTTAAAAATGGGGCTTCCCAGGTGGCTCAAATGGTAAAGAATCTGCCTGAAATGCAGAAGACCTCGGTTTGATCCCTGAGTGCAGAAGATCCCTTGGAGAAGGGACTGGCAACCCACTCCAGTATTCTTGCATGGAAAATTCCATGGACAGAGGAGCCTGGTGGGCTACAGTCCATGGGCTCTGAAGATAAATGATGAGCCACATGATGGATCTTTTCCTGATTCTTGCTTTGTTTTCCTGCTTTGGTGGTTAAGGCTGTAGGTAGACGATCTTGTCTGGGGAGTTTATAGAGTAGAAATACTGGGTCAAGGATGAGATTTTGGGTACAGTAGTATCTACGGGCTTCGTTTACAGAGAGGAAATTGAGGGTATGGTTGGATCGTAACATTCGTCAGGATTTGCAGTGTTGAGGGTAACCTATAAGACTGCCTTTTTCCAGGCCTAATGCCAAGAGACGCTATAAAAACCAGAAGTTTGGTTATGGTGGGAAGAAGAAAGGCTCCAAGTGGAACACTCGTGAGAGTTATGATGATGTATCCAGCTTCCGGGCCAAGACAGCTCATGGCAGGGGCCTCAAGAGGCCTGGAAAGAAAGGATCAAATGTGAGTATGGAGTGAGGGGGCTGGAGCAGCCTCCACTCCCACCCCTCCCTTTCCCCTCTGTTTCTTTCCTTGTGTCCAGACCCTGGGGCAGAAGGCCAACTGCTGTGTGAACACACGTGATATTTCCTTTTCTGCAGAAAAGACCTGGAAAACGGACAAGAGATAAAATGAAGAGCAGAAGACACTGAACAAGCCGCATCTTTGTATACAAACACCAAGGAAAAGAGATGGGGACTTGGGATTTCACAAGGCAATTGGATCCCTTCTGTTAGCTTCCTTTTGTAAAAATTCTTTCAATAAACTAAAGAAAAATTTTCAGAGAAATATATATGCTTGGTTAAAAACCCAGGACTAAAAGATTTGGAAGTTACTTTTACATATTAAATAATATTGCCATTTATTGATAATAAATAAACGAGCCCTGTGGAGGTTAAAAGCATGGACTCTGGGGCCAGACTGCCAGGTTTGACACTTGGCTCTACTGTGTGCTTGCTGTTTGACCCTGGGCAAGTTGATTTTTCTGTGTCTGTCATCTCTATATAGACGTGATAATAGAATCTACCAAAGAGAATCTACCAAGGAGGGTTCCTGTCAGCAGTGAGTGAGTTAATATGTGCAAAATGCTTAGCACACTGCCTGCTGTATAGTGAAGAGTACATACCCTCGTGGGATTATCTTGCTGGGTGGGGTGGTTCTCCATAATGTCTGCTGAGCCATGTGGTGTGTGTGTATTTGAAGTTCTCCAGTGTCGGCTTGGAGCTGTGTGCAGGTTGAACATTGTGAGCAGGCCAGGTTTCGTGTTGGGATTTTCTCTGTCTTGAGAGGTAGGAAGGGAAGACAGCTTCCCACCCCGCACCACACCCCGCCCGTGCCCCCATTCCAGTTTAGACATTTTGAGGCTACAAATATCTGAGAACTCTAGATGCTTAAGCAGAAAAAAACAACTCATTTTTGCATGGTCTTCTTGTAGCATCATTGGTACCTAAAAGATCTCTCTGGTTTCCTATGATACTGTTCCTAGAACAAAAAGAATGAATTTAGTTTTTGTAAACTAATTTCAATGAACAAAAGTCTAAGCACATAGGTCATATTCTCAGAAGACCACAGTGTTTTACCCCAGCCTATTGTGACAATTTGTACAATAGTAGTGAACAGGGTAACGGATAGTAATTCCAGTTAGGAGCCTTAGCTTAAGAAACTTTGAATTATGAGTGGAACATAGGAGAGTTTTAAGACTGACAGAGTTTACGCTAGTAGGGACAAAAGTAAATTACTGGTTTGAATACTTCTGTAGGGTTTGGATGATGTACCTTCTTTCCTTTTTTTTCTTTCTATAGCAAATGGAATCACTTAATTTCAGGGATATACTTTATAGAGCTTATTTATATCACTTTATCATTCCAACTCTTAAAGTATAATTGGGCTACATTCAGTATTAGCTCTCACATTGCTTTAAAATGTAACTCCATGCATGGAACGATGGGTAGGATGCTAGTAGTTGCCATGACCAAGACCAGGCTGTTCAGCNAAAACAACTCATTTTTGCATGGTCTTCTTGTAGCATCATTGGTACCTAAAAGATCTCTCTGGTTTCCTATGATACTGTTCCTAGAACAAAAAGAATGAATTTAGTTTTTGTAAACTAATTTCAATGAACAAAAGTCTAAGCACATAGGTCATATTCTCAGAAGACCACAGTGTTTTACCCCAGCCTATTGTGACAATTTGTACAATAGTAGTGAACAGGGTAACGGATAGTAATTCCAGTTAGGAGCCTTAGCTTAAGAAACTTTGAATTATGAGTGGAACATAGGAGAGTTTTAAGACTGACAGAGTTTACGCTAGTAGGGACAAAAGTAAATTACTGGTTTGAATACTTCTGTAGGGTTTGGATGATGTACCTTCTTTCCTTTTTTTTCTTTCTATAGCAAATGGAATCACTTAATTTCAGGGATATACTTTATAGAGCTTATTTATATCACTTTATCATTCCAACTCTTAAAGTATAATTGGGCTACATTCAGTATTAGCTCTCACATTGCTTTAAAATGTAACTCCATGCATGGAACGATGGGTAGGATGCTAGTAGTTGCCATGACCAAGACCAGGCTGTTCAGCTGTCAAGGTGCGGTATCGATAGCAGGTCCTGGACAGCACTGTTCACCTTTCAGTTACCAAGGTACTGTTCACCGAGTAGCTGTGGGAGGGAGAGGTTTGCTGCTGGCTCTTCAGTCCATGAAACCACCGCCTAAAAGATGCACAACAGTTAGTGACCCCAAATTGCTTCTTTCAAAGTCTGTGGGTGACTGGTCACTGCACGTGTTACTCAGTTCACGCACAGGTGGCCAAGAGAGCAGTTGTGTTGCCTCCTCATCTTCAGCAATAAACCCACATGGCATTTCTTAAAAGTAAGTAGCTGGAAGAGGGGATTGACCAAAGAAATGGAAAGTGACAAAGTTGGAAGTAAAATTGAATAGGACGCAAATGGAGTTATGGGAGGAATATGTTGCCAGGGAATGGAGACATGGCTGCTGTTCTAGGACTAAGAAGAGATGCAGTGAGAGAGCTAGTGAATGTGAACTGAAACAGAATGAGGGAAAGGTGGAGAGGATGGTGTCCCCGAGGAAGTCATCCTGGCAGAAAACTTCACACTAAAGGGACTCTTGGAGGTATTTTGTGACATTGAAAGTACAAATGATACAATGTTGAAAACGAATCTGATAGGGATAGAGTAGGATAATTAGTTTAGAAATCCCACTAGAGGATTAAAAAAAGGTAATTTTAAAGGAGCTTGGGAGATTTGTAAATTAGTGACCACTCAAGAAAATCCAGTGATCTAGCAACAATCTGTCCTTTATTGTGCCCATCTTTGCATGAAATGCAATCAAGGACAGAAATGGTACGGACCTAACAGAAGCAGAAGATACTAAGAGGTGGGAAAAATACACAGAAGAACTGAACAAAAAAAGATCTTCATGACCCAGATAACCATGATGGTGTGTTCACTCACCTAGAGCCAGACATCCTGGAATGCCTTAGTCAAGTGGGCCTTATGAAGCATCACTAAGAACAAAGCTAGTGGAGGTGATAGAATTCCAGTTGAGCTACTTCAAACCCTAAAAGATAATGCTGTTAAAGTGCTGCACTCAATATGCCAGCAAATTTGGAAAACTCAGCAGTGGCCACAGAACTGGAAAATGTCAATTTTCATTGGAATCCCAAAGAAGGGTGATGCCAAAGAAAGTTCAAACTTGCGCTTATTTCAGATGCTAGCAAGAAAATGCTCAAAATTCTCCAAGCCAGGCTTCAATAGTACATGAACCTTGAACTTCCAGATGTTCAAGCTGGATTTAGAAAAGGCAGAGGAACCAGAGATCAAATTGCCAGCATCTGTTGGATCATCGAAAAAGCAAGAGAGTTCCTGAAAAACGTCTACTTCTGCTTTATTGATTACACCAAAGCCTTTGAATGTGTAGATCACAATAAACTGTGAAAAATTCTTCAAGAGATGGGAATACCAGACCACCTTACCTGCCTCCTGAGAAATCTGTATGCAGGTCAAGAAGCAACAGTTAGAACCAGAAAAGGAACAAAAGACTGGTTCCAAATAGAGAAAGGAGTACATCAAGGCTATATATTGTCACCCTGCTTATTTAACGTCTATGCACAGTACATCATGAGAAATGCTGGGCTGAAAGAAGCACAAGCTGGAATCAAGATTGCTGGGAGAAATATCAATAACCTCAGATATGCAGATGACCCCACCCTTATGGCAGAAAGTGAAGAGGAACTAAGAGCCTCTTAACGAAAGTGAAAGCGGAGAGTGAAAAAGTTGGCTTAAAACTCAGCATTCAGAAAACGAAGATCATGGCATCTAGTCCCATCACTTCATGGCAAATAGATGGGGAGACAATGGAAGCAGTGACAGACTTTATTTTCTCGGGCTCCGGAATCACTGCAGATGGTGATTGCAGCCATGAAATTGAACGACGCTTACTCCTTGGAAGGAAAGTTATGACCAACCTAGATAGCATATTCAAAAGCAGAGATATTACTTTGCCGACAAAGGCCTGTCTAGTTAAAGCTATGGTTTTTCCAGGAGTCATGTATGGATGTGAGAGTTGGACTATGAAGAAAGCTGAGTGCTGAAGAATTGATGCTTTTGAACTGTGGTGTTGGAGAAGACTCTTGAGTGTCCCTTGGACTGCAAAGAGATCAAACCAGTCAATCCTAAAGGAAATCAGTCCTGAACATTCATTAGAAAGGCTGACGCTGAAGCTGAACTCCAATCTTTTGGCCACAGGATGGAAAGAACTGACTCATTTAAAAAGACCCTGATGCTGGGAAAGATTGATGGTGGGAGAAGGGGGCAACAGGATGAGATGGTTGGATGGCATCAGCAACTCGATGGACATGAGTTTGAGCAAGCTCTGGGAATTGGTGATGAACAGGAAAGCCTGGCGTGCTGCAATCCTTAGGGTGGCAAAGAATCGGACACAACTGAGTGACTGAATGGAATTGAGCAACAATCTACACTACCTTGAAGGAAGACTAGGTACATCCAAGTGCCAGGCACACTCAAGCCACAAGTCCTGATAGTTAAATCTCTGCCCCTTCCCTCCACCAGTGCCTTAATGTGTACCTACCTGGATGCTCCCTAAACCTTATGATCAACCTAGGCAGCATATTAAAAAGCAGAGACGTTACTTTGCCAACAGAGGTACATCTAGTCAAGGCTATGGTTTTTCCAGTGGTCATGTTTGGATATGAGAGTTGGGCTGTGAAGAAAGCTGAGCACCGAAGAACTGATGCTTTTGAACTGTGGTGTTGGAGAAGACTCTTGAGAGTCCCTTGGACTGCAAGGAGATCCAACCAGTCCATTCTAAAGGAGATCAATCCTGGGTGTTCTTTGGAAGGACTGATGCTAAAGCTGAAACTCCAGTACTTTGGCCACCTGATGCAAAGAGTTGACTCATTGGAAAAGACCCTGATGCTGGGAGGGATTGGGCGCAGGAGGAGAAGGGGACAACAGAGGATGAGATGGCTGGATGGCATCATCGACTCAATGGACATGAGTTTGGGTGAACTGCGGGAGTTGATGATGGACAGGGAGGTCTGGTGTGCTGCAATTCATGGGGTCGCAAAGAGTCGGACACGACTGTGCGACTGAACTGAACTGAACCTGGAAGCTCCCTAAACCCTGCAGTCTGAGGGCTTTATGGAGATTTCACCATGTGGGCATTATTGATGAGATCATGGGCCATCAGTGATTAGTTCAATCTTGAGCTCCTCCTCCCTCCCCAGATTTTGGGTGGTGAGGCTGGAAGTTTTAAGTTTCTAACCAAGGTTTGGTCTTCCTGGGGAGCAGCCGCCATCCTGAAACTATCAAGAAGCTGCCAAGACTCGCCTCAGAACAAAAGACCCTCCTACCACCTCTATCACTTAAATTACAAAGGATTTAGGAGTTCTGTGTCAGGAACCATGACAAAGACCAAATCTCTTTCTATGATATCACAAGTCACCGCCTGGTCATTGACCATGGATTCCTTACAGCAGACGCACTGTACAGTCATGAGATACTGCACACTTCTCGATCCCCACGTAGTCACTAATAATTGATCTGGCCCATCCTTGGATGAAAACGTCCAACAGGGTGGGGCCACTCAGGATTGCAGCTTCCATTCAATCTTGGCAATTTCAAAAACAGGAGTGACCTCAGCAGTATATGGCTTCACTCTTCAAGGTATAAGTCAGCAACAGCCAGATGGAAGATACGCAGAGAACAAGGTATTGGGCAGGTGTGGGGTAAGTGATAAGTGGGGTGCACAGAATGTCCGTGCACTCCTTGGGTGAGTGACTCTCCCAGCACTTCTGTATGTTCAGCTGCCTGGATGGTCCCTGGTTCTTTCTTCCCAGAACCTTCAAATGGTACCATGTGGGGGTCTTTGGGGGCCAGTTCTTTAGAGCTGGCTCATTTTCCCAAAAAGGAGCCCTCTAGCTTCAAACCCAGGGTAAAAATGCAGCCTGGTGGGTGAGGGGTTCATCCCTCCTTTCACAGATGTTCATTGTTTTCAGGCTCACATCTACTCCTAGCCCACATCTTAGTGTCTCCAAGCCCTGGCCTTTGCCCATTCCTCCAAGAGTAAACCTCCAGTGTGGGAGCTGTTAAGCATCTGGCACTGGGGTGTGCGATGGGACTCCCAGCAGACTCCCTCCCTACTCCAGTTCCCTGCCTCACACACATTCTGTCCAGAATCCTGACCCCTCTCCAGAGATCTGGGGGGACAGGACTCTGTGCTCAGAGGTGCCCCACTCAGCCCGCATTTTGTGGTTTCCTCCACCCTCTTCCACCAGCTTTCCATCTTCTAAGCATTGGCTTCAGTTTTCTTGGTTGCTAGTGTTTCTCATTTATCTTTTAAAAAATCAATTTATTGTTCTTTATCGGGGTCTAGAAGGCAGAGGAGATATTATATACACTTAGTTTGCCATCTTTAACTGGGATTCTCTCCCTGGTTTATAAGATTAAGGATGTCGACTGGTGAACTTGGGCAGAAGGGAGAAATGTGAGATTCTGGACACAGAAATAGTCAGACCAAGGCTTAAAAGTGTCTTTATTTACCTGGGCAGCACACATTTTGGGCATTAATGACAAGGATTGCCAGCGCTGAGGGAATACTACTTGTGGCGATCATCTTCTCCCAAGCTCCACATTTTAGCCTTGTACAGAGTGATGTCTTTGTAGACCTTGAAGTGGTTCAGCCTGCGGTCTTCACGTTGCGGGTTGACCTAGAGAGGAGGCAGATGTCAGAAAGAAGCCTGTGGGGAAGGGGGAAGACCTTGTCTTGTAGGGACCTGGACTTGACTCAGGTCCCAGTCTCCTGATGTGTGGCCCCTGGTGCTTTTTCTTGCTAAACCCTGTTTGTGAAACGAAGATGACATAATCAGAATTGAAAGACAAGTGCGACAGGAAGTTTGTCAGGTTCTTCAAGTCTATTCAAAATCCTGTGTTTCTTTCTTAGGAACAGAAGCCCTATATCATTTAGGGAGATCATACTTTGCCAACAAAGGTTTGTCTAGTCAAGGCTATGGTTTTTCTAGTGGTCGTGTATGGATATGAGAGTTGGACTGTGAAGAAAGCTGAGCACTGAAGAATTGATGCTTTTGAACTGTGGTGTTGGAGAAGACTCTTGAGAGTCTCTTGGACTGCAAGGAGATCCAACCAGTCCATCCTAAAGGAGATCAGTCCTGGGTGTTCATTGGAAAGACTGATGTTGAAGCTGAAACTCCAATACTTTGGCCACCTGATGTGAAGAGCTGACTCATTTGAAAAGACCCTGATGCTGGGAAAGATTGCAGGCAGGAGGAGAAGGTGATGGCAGAGGATGAGGTGGTTGGATGGCATCACCGACTCGATGGACATGAGTCTGGGTGAACTCCGGGAGCTAGTGATGGACAGAGAGGCCTGGCGTGCTGCGGTTCATGGGGTAGCAAAGAGTTGGACATGACTGAGCAACTGAACTGAACTGAACTAATGCTAAAGACTGCATTTCCCAGGCTCCTTGCACTTAGTGGTGTTTTTCCAATCAATGACACAAATATGTTACTAGCATTCACATTTTCCTGAGAAGGGGACAGAATTTAGAGATGTAGGTAACATGCCTGAGACGGGCAAACTCAGGCCATCTGACATCAGCAAGCTTTGTTTAATCCACACGTAGCAGTATTCACTTTGTACCAGGCACTGTGTTCTAAGCACTGTCTCATCTAATCCTCAGAACAATTTCATGAGAGACATGCTGGATTATCTCCATTAAACTAGAAGGAAGCTTAGTCACAAAAGAGCTTAGTCACTTCCCAGGGTCACACAGCTAGTACATGGTAGGCAGAGTTCAAGTCCAGGCAGCTGGCTCCATACTCTGTTTCCTTAACCACTGCTGGATTACCCCTGACCTTTCAAGTAAAGTAGACCACTTACCAAAGGCTCAGAATCCCATCCAATCTCTTGACCTTCAGTCTGTGTCTCTGGGTATTTCTTTCTTGGTCCCTGGGCAGCATGGTGGATAAGATTTAGAAACCTGGCTGGGAGATGAGGCAGGGGTTACAAAGGAGTCAGGTTTAGGGACCAAGGAGAGATGCTGTGCCCTTGACTCTGGCACATCCTCCTGACAGGGAGAGCACCAGCCTCTGAAGCTTGCCTAGATGTCAAGACACAGGCATCTGGTTCTTCCATGCATCTCTCAACAAACATCTGTTGAGAACAAACTCTGTGCCAGGCACTGTTTGAGCCCTGGAGGCAGAGTAGAGTGAGATAGACATGGTTCCTGGTCTCCTGGTAATGTAGACTGGGTGAGAGGTCAGGGGATGCAATATACAAGTATAAAAACAAACCGGACATGTACTCACTGCTATATTTAAAGTGGGTAACCAACAAGGACTTACTGTATAGCACAGGGAACTCTGTTCAATGTCAGGTGACAGCCTGGGTGGGAGGGGAGTTTTGGGGATAATGGATACATGTGTATGTGTGGCTGAGTTGCTCTGCTGTGCACCTGAAACTACCACATTATTAATTGGTTATACTCCAATATAAAATGGAAAGTTAAAAATAGAAAGAAAAACCACATAGAGGCAGGCAGTGATGCACACTGTGAAGACGGGAGTAGGCCCGGGGGCAGGGGGAGGAGGGCTGGCTACTTAGGATGACGAGGGGAGGCCTCTCTGGATGCCTTGCTGGTGCCAGCCCTGAGAGAGGCAGAGGAGGAGCACACCAGAGTGAGCAAGTTTGGGCAATGAAGCTGCAGAAGAGACGTGAGGAGCTGGACTGTAAGAAGTGAGGTCAGATCCTTGTGGATTGAAATCAGCATGGCTCTCAACACCAGGTATGTTTCTAGCTGTACACCCTAAGGACTGAAGTAGATTTCATTTTCAGTCTACCCTACCCAGTCTCAGTCTGAGGGAGGCAGTCTGACAAGGGGAAGAAGCTGGCTTGTAGTCAGACATTCATGGCCCTTCTACTGCTAGCTTGACAGGTGGTTTAACTTCGCTGGGCCTCACTTTGCTCATCTGTAATATGGGAGGAAGATATCTACCTCAGCAAGATGTTTGAGAATGGGGGCTGGTGCACTGGGATGACCCAGAGGGATGGTATGGGGAGGGAGGTGGGAGGGGGGGTTAGGATTGGGAACACGTGTACACCCATGGTGGATTCATGTTGATGTATGGCAAAACCAATATAATATTGTAAAGTAAATAATAATAATAAAAAAAAAATTAAAAAAAAAGGACTTGGCCCTGGGCCAATCTTATCCTGAATACAGGTGGCTTGTAATGAAGTCCCTACCACCTGATTTTTTCCTTATTGCTACAAGTCCCCAGCTGCTATCCTTTGCTCTAGCCAGGCTGGTGTCTCCCCTACAGACAGAAATCTCACTTCCTTGTTCTCTGTCAGTCTATTTCCTTGTCCGTCTCCACGATGCTATGAAATCCTCACTCCTCCTTCCCACCTGCACTTCCCACCCTCTCTCCTACAGAAATCACACATCCTGCCTCAATCAAACTCCACCCTAAGAAGGTAGAGGGGAAGAAGAAAAGCTTGTCAGAAGAGTTAGGCTTCCTATCAAGTATCTTCTTCCCTCATTCTTAAATGTGGCCCCACTTACCCGTATGATCACAGCCATGCCAAACTACTCCCAGTTCTTGGCCAGGCTGGTGTCTCATTTCTGTGCTTTCCCATGTAACCAGAATGTCCTGAATTCTTCTACACCTAACATACTCCACCTCACCTTCTCCAGGAGGACTTTCCAGAACTTCACTGTCTGAGGTGGGCACCTGTTTCCTATGTTGCTGCCATCCCAATCTAGCTCTCTGTTTACCTGGGTATTTACATGTCTGTCTCTTTGCCTATGGTATGACATTCCCAGCCCCATTCTAGTGACCATCACAGGGTAATAATGAAAATAATAATAACATGTCCTGATCACCATGTACCAGATACTTTTTTTTAAACATAATACTGTTTATTTAACTTCAAAAACATTTCAGCATTCTAAACATAAAAAATAAAAAACCAGAATGCTGCAGATCATGTTTAGTATAGAAGGTTCTTGAACTTTCACTGATGCTGTGGCTCTTGGCTTTGCTAACAATCAATGAAGAGTTCTACGGTGTGTTTAAAAAAAAAACAGTTTAAAACTACGGCACTTTAACTAAAAAGGATCCAAAACACTTCTCATGCCAGCTGACCCCTGCCCCCTTTTCCACAGCTAAGAATGGCAGTAGGATGTTATGTCACTATATACAAAAACAAGACAGCCTGAAGCTAAATGGATGCCCACTCCAGTGTTCACAGGTCCAGCCCCACAGTGCACGCCCTGTGCTATGCCCCCTTCAGAAGGCATCGCCCCCACAGTCTCCACACCAAGCAAGGAGCTTGATGTCAAGAGTGTGTCTTGGTTGCTTTGTTCTTTGTACAAACTATAGATATGTACAGTTGAAAACTCGGAATTTCTAGCCAATGACCATAGGATTAACACATCACCTTACAGATTTTTTAAAAAAAGTGCCAGAAGCATCTTTAAGCCTTGTCACACCAACAGCAAAGTGCACAGAGTGAGAAGACAAGAGCCTTTTCATTTTAAAAATGTTTGGAAATATGTGCAACTTTGATACAGTTTCCGGGTGCTCCAGACACCCATGGCCACTTCCTGTAAACCACTGACAATTGCTAGAGCACTTGGAAAGACTACGATAGGATCATGATCCAATCGGGTAGTTAAACCTAATGAGGGCAACAGACACATCTTGGATGAGAGGTGTGTCAATCACAGCGCTCCCTGCTCTAAGGTATTCACAAGGAGACAGATCAACAGCTTTTTAAATTTATCCTCCTCCTCCTCCCCTTCTTCCTTCTTCTCCTCTTTGTCTTCCTCTTCCACTTTTTTCCAGGCAACTTTATCAGGACCTTTGGTGCCATCAACTTCCATTTAGACCTATTCTGCCACATCCTTCTCATATTCTCCTTCAGCTTTGCTGCCGTGTTGATGCATGGCTGCTTCCCCCTGTCACTTAAGTTATTCCACATCTCGCCTCGCCTAGCATCCTTGCCACGTCTCCAATAGTGATGCCAGGGTTTATAGACTTGATCTTGGGGCGGAATTCAGAGCAGAATAGGAAAAATCCAGATGGTGGTCCCTTGGAGGCATTAGGGTCCCTCTTCTTCTTGCCTCCCTTAGCTGGTCCGTAATCCTTCATTTACCAATCACAGGGCACTTTATCTGCCTCTGCCATTTCATTGAATTTAGACTTCTCTTTCCCAGACACAGTCTTCCACCTCTCAGAGCATTTCTTGGAAAATACAGCAAAATTGACAGGGACCTCTGGGTTTTTCTTCTTATGTTTCTCTCTGCACATCTGCACAAAGAAGGCATAAGAAGTCATCTTGCCCTTTGATCTCTTGGGATCACCTTTAGCCATCTTGACTGTATTGTTTGCTAGTCTGGGCAGCGCGGGGCCCTAGATACTGTTTTAAACACTTGCAATACATTGTTTAATTCTCACACCACCTCTAAGAGATAGGTTCAGAAATGTTAAAAAAAAAAAAAAAAAAAACAACTTGCCCAGAGTCACACAGTTAATGAATGGCAGAACCAGGATTTGAACTCAGTTAGTAGAACTCCAGGACCTATGCTTGTTATCAGCTAAGTATTGGATGGATGAACACACGCAATGTCAGGGCCATGAGGAACATGTTTTTTGGCTTGACAGTTAATAAACTGGCAGTTTTGAAAATGTTGGTTTCTTGTGAATTTTGTCAGTATGAGTTCATCTTTCAGATGATCAAACAGAGGACTGAGGCCTGCCCTAAGGAACCACTCCCCAGAGAGTCTCCCAGCCAGCTGCCTCTCTGTCTCTGTCTCTTTCTCAACATCATTCCCAAATCCTGGACTTACCGTCTGCAGGTTCTTCCAGGTTATCATGCCAAGACATGGGCTTTCTGGTGATTGTGTGAACTAGAGAAAAACAGCATCATAGGTTCAAGTTAAAAAAATTTCTCCCTGGCCTTTCTAAGACCCTCCCTATGCTGGATACCCATTTAGCATTTTGTCAGTGTCTGTCCAGTGTCAGATATTATACTGGGCACTAGGGCATAAGATCTTCAAGGACCTCAAAATCTGAGAGGCACTGTCCTGATGATGGCCACCAGCCATGTGTGGGGCTTGAATTGGAGTAATTTAAATTTAATACAACTGAAAATCAGCCCCACAGCTGCATTTCAAGTGATCAATAGCCACATACGGCTACTGGCTGTCATTCAGGGCAGCACAGACAGAGAACATTTCCATTATTTTGGAATGTTCTCTTGGACAGACTGGCCTATGGAGATGTAGATGTATCAGGCAGCCAGAGATAGTGATGTATACCCAGGAGGCCATGTGGTACCAGGTGGAGGATCCACAGACATCTATTTTCATAATTACTGATGCAGTGGAGGTAGGGCTGCGAACAAGACAGAGAAGGTCCCTGTTCTCCCTGAGCTTTCATTCTACTTGTGGTGACACTCAATAAGCAGATACATAATATCAGGCAAATACAAGTAAGATGCACAACCACATAGAGCACATTATATGGATAAACCCATGTTGATGGTGGGGCACAGTGTGGGTGATGTGTCTCTAAAGTCAGACAGAAGAGCAGAGTCCTGAATAAACTTGCTGTGTGAGATACATGGGGAAGATCCAAGAGTGAGCTTGGTGAGTTAGAGAGATATCAAGGAGCAGAGTAATTCTGGTGGAGGGAGCAAGGTGGATGGAGGTAGTAAGTGAGCAGAGGCCAGAAGGAACCAGTGGTCTCCACGTGTTTTATCCCTATCTCGTACCAGTAAAAAAGACAAAAACTTCCATGTGTGTATATTGATACATGTGTGTATATCGATACAGTCTCTATGCTCTATTGTCATATATTAACAAAGCATCATTTCTTTCTTTATACATAAGTATAATGATAGGTATAAATTCTAATATTTCCTCACTTAATCCCAATGGATCATATTAATCATGTGCCCAATGATTGTGAGCTGAGAGACCAAGCACTTTTCCTAGGAGACCTGGACACTGCTGGAGGGGATTATGAATATTGTTGAAATGGGCCAAGCTTGAACAGAATTGGATGTTAAGTGGTTTTCTTGAAATTAGTAGTTGGGGCCTCCAGAGGAAAGCCAGGTTATCATAAGCAAAATGAAGATATACACTTTCTGTACTCTCATCCCCAACCCCCAGCCCCCAAAGGTAAGTATGTGAGGAGGTGGTTATGCTTAAATAAATGACTGTCCTAATTACTTCACTGTATAAATGTATATTTAAATGTCAATGGTATACCTTAACTATATGCAAATCTTATTTTAAAATAATGACAATCCATTTCTTCTATGCAGGTCCAGGACTGGGGGGCCTTTTCCCATTGGAAGAGACCTTGATGCTAGGAAAGATTGAAGGCAGGAAGAGAAGGGGACGACAGAGGATAAGATAGTTGGATGGCATCCCTGACTCCATGGGCATGAGTTTGAGCAAGCTCCAGGAGTTGGTGAAGGACAAGGAAGCCTGGTGTCGCAAAGAGTCAGACATGACTGAGTGACGAACAACAAGGGCTGGAGGAGAATTCAGAAAAAAGAGAAAGTGAAGAGGTGGGGAATAGCATGGTGATTTGGGAAATCCACACATTCAGATATGGTGGGACAGAAAAGAGCCTGTGGATGTTGCAGAACAGACACTAAATGTTTATTAAAGGAACAGGGTGGAGGTAAAGGGGAGCTGGGATAAAGCTGGGTGGGCAGCAGAACCCCATCCACAGGGGCCTTGCGTTCTGATCAGGGTGAACCTCAGCTCAGAAGCTGCGGGGCCTCTGAGACTGGATGATTGAATCCCCTTTAGCACAGCTCTCGCCAGCTATGGTATAGGGAAGGGTTGGAGGGCTGGGCCTGCTAGGAGAAAGAGAGTTAGGAGAGCATCAGATCAATGCAGGCAGGAGTGAGGAGGGCCCTGCTGAGGCTTCAGAGTCCGGATGGAGAGAGGGCCGAGCTAAGTGAGGATTGACAGTCTTGCGTGATGGCGTCTCCCACTGAGGCAGGAACATGGGAACCCATCCTGTGAGAGAAATGCTAAGGAAAGAAACAGTATGGTGCCTACTGAGCTGTGTGGAGTGAGAGAGAGACTGAGGATGACTCTCCCAGGCTTCTAACTAGGGAGAGAGAAGCGCTGTGGTGCTTTGTTCTTAAAACCAGATCTTCTGGAGTAGCCACAGGTGGGAGAGGGGTGCGGGATGAACCAGGGGAAGGGAGCTAGGAGGTGGTGGTGGACCTGGGTCTGGGTCTCCATTTGAGACTCAGTGGCCTTTAGAGGGAGCTGATGTTACAGGACCAGATGAAACTGGCCCAGGAATGTGCAAAGTGAGAAGAGTTGGGGTCTGGCCATTTAATTAGGGGGCACGTTGGGCCTTGAGTCTGTGCCCCTTAAATTTTCTGAAGGTCTTCAGACAATGTAAGAAGATGGAAAGAAATCCTTTAACTTATTAACAACAAACCAAAACACACGCAAAACAAAACACAGAACCCTGCAAAATATTTCAAAAGCAAATTTATAAAGAACCTTTCAGATTTGTTACAATAAAATATTTAATCAGGATGCAGATGCATTTTAATACATCTGTTTGATGTGATGGGGAATGAGACCCCCTCCCCAAACCCAAAGTCATAATTCTGAAACGTTGAGACTAGGGGCGTCGTCAGAGGAGGCGTCTCCTACTGGGCTCCACCCCGCACACCCTGCTCCGCACCCCTGCCGGCTCCTTCCCTCGGGGCGCCCTCTTTCCCTTCCTCCGTCCGCTAGCGCCCCTCACCCTTGCGGAGTGGATTCACGTGATACTGCGTGTAGAGTTTCTGGGTTCGTAGCTCTTTGAGGTACAGTTCCCGCAGGATCTGGTTCTGGTGGACCTCATCTGTGATCGCTTTCTCCTTCTGGTGTCCAGCCATGGCCTTGGCTCTGCTGTGTCCGGTCAGTACAGCGCCCCCTCACCTCGCCAGACGCTCACCAGGTGCCAGGCCAAAGGCTGTCTCCAGGCAACAGAGTTCCAAGCCGTCTCCAGGCAACCGGTCCTAGCTCACCCGACTCCCTTAGACCTCGCTCCTGCTCGCCCACCCCCCACCCCCAAATCTTAGAACGCCCTCTTTAGGCACTCAACCCACCTCCCTCAGCTTCTCAGGACATATCTAGCCTGGTTACAGAACTGCTGCCCAACACTTGCAGAAAACAGACTCGCCATGAAGTGACCAGTCAATCCTAGAGGAAATCAGTCCTGAATATTCACTGGAAGAACTGATTCTGAAGCTGAAACTCCAATCCTTTGGCCACCTGATGCGAGGAACTGACTCATTGGAAAAAAACCCGGATGCTGGAAAAGATTGAAGGCAGGAGGAGAAGGGGATGACAGAAGATGAAGTGGTTGGATGGCATCACCGACTCAATAGACTTGAGTTTGAGGAAGCTCCGGGATCTGATGATAGACAAGGAAGCCTGGCTGCTGCAGTCTATGGGGTTGCAAACAGCTGGACACAATGAGCAACTGAACTGAATGATAAAATGACAGGCCCAAGATGTAATGGGCTTAGGATTCAGCCTCACCTTGACTAGTCATTTCCTAAAAAATATTTTGGAAGGAGTAACAAACCTCTCTACATTAAAGCACATGTCCAAAATTGAGACCCTCTATGTTTATCTCTGCATGTAAGTTAAATAAGCAGGGTGACAGTATACAGCCTTGACATACTCCTTTTCCTATTTGGAACCAGTCTGCTGTTCCATATCCAGTTCTAAGTGTTGCTTCCTGACCTGCATATAGGTTTCTCAAAAGGCAGGTCAGGTGGTCTGGTATTCCCNTCCAGGATGTCTGGCTCTAGGTGAGTGTTCACACCATCGTGATTATCTTGGTCGTGAAGATCTTTTTGGTACAGTTCTTTTGTGTATTCTTGCCACCTCTTCTTAATATCTTCTGCTTCTGTTAGGTCCATACCATTTCTGTCCTTTATCGAGCCCATCTTTGCATGAAATATTTCCTTGGTATCTCTAATTTTCTTGAAGAGATCTCTAGTCTTTCCCATTCTATTGTTTTCCTCTATTTATTTGCATTGGTCGCTGAGGAAGGCTTTCTTATCTCTCCTTGATATTCTTTGGAACTCTGCATTCAAGTGGGAATATCTTTCCTTTTCTCCTTTGCTTTTTGCCTCTCTTCTTTTCACAGCTATTTGTAAGGCCTCCTCAGACAGCCATTTTGCTTTTTTGCATTTCTTTTTCGTGGGGATGGTCTTGATCCCTGTCTCCTGTACAATGTCACGAACCTCCATCCGTAGTTCATCAGGCACTCTATCTATCAGATTTAGTCCCTTAAATCTATTTCTCACTTCCACTGTATAATCATAAGGGATTTGATTTAGGTCATACCTGAATGGTCTAGTGGTTTTCCCTACTTTCTTCAATTTAAGTCTGAATTTAGCAATAAGGAGTTCATGATCTGAGCCACAGTCAGCTCCTGGTCAGACACGACTGAGTGACTGAACTAAACTGATGTTTATCTCAGAAACATGGAGAGGTTTCCCATACATAAAGACATTCTTCCCCATATCACCCATATGGTAAATAATATAGACAGGATAACCCTTTCTTAACCTTAAAAGTAACTTAGGAACTTTACAGTTTATTTATTTAAAATTCTAAAATTGTGGTAATACACATAGAATTTGCCATCTGAACTACTTTTAAGTATTGTAGTTCAGCACTGTGAGGTATAGTCACACTGTGTGAAACTCCTCTCCAGAAAGTTTTTATATCTATTAAACAGCTCCCCATTGCCTCCTCCCCTTAGCCCTTGGCAGCCACCATTTTACTTTTTCTATGAATTTTGCTCCTCTAGATACCTTAAATAAGGTATACACACACACGCACACACACACACACACACATATATATACAGTTTATATTAAAAAAAATAAAAATAAAAGCATCACTAGAATAAAGAAAGGAGCCACCCCTGGTTTTAGGAAGCACCTAAATGCTACTCCAGGGCCTGTTGTCTTCCCCCCAAGTACACTCCATCTATCCACCCATCCATCCCTCCATCGAGAACAGTGTGTTCCCAGTGAGTTTAGGTTTGGAGACACAGTACTGAACATGACAGATGGGTGGACATGTCTGCAGTTTCCTGAGCCCAGCAAGCAACAACATGATCCTTGCTTTAGCTCCTGCTGCTCCATCTCCTTGGCCTAGAAGGTTCTTTTCCCTGTTGTCTGTCTGGGGAACAATCACCTAATGTTTATAATGAGCTCACATGTAATCTTCTTTCAAAAACCTTTCCAGACTGTATAGCCCCTAGTCCAATTTTTCTTCATGCCATGCTCAACCTCAACTCTGTAGTTCTAGAATAGTAAACTTATTTTATAGAACTAAGTTACTTGAGGACAAGAAATGTATCTGGCCATCTCTGAATTACCAGTACCTGGCACAGTATGTATGGATACAGGCTTTTGGCAAATGTTTGCTGGCTTACTGGATGTCCAACCAGATGGCACTGTGATTTTCTTCTGCTTACACCATTATATAAACCTTTACATCATGCTGAAATGCAAACAGATTTCATTGTACCTGGCTGAGTTGGAGAAGAACCTCTGTTATTTGTCACTGTGATTCATGCCTGGGGCCCTTTTTCTATCAAGAGTCTAACCACTTCCTGAGGTCTTCAGTTCAGTTCAGTTAAGTCACTCAGTAGTGACTGACTCTTTGTGACCCCACGGACTGCAGCACGCCAGGCTTCCCTGTTCATCACCAACTCCCAGAGCTTGCTCAAACTCATGTCCTTGGAGTCGGTAATGCCATCTAACCACCTCATCCTCAGTCATCCCCTTCTCCTCCTGCCTGCAATCTTTCCCAGCACCAGGGTCTTTTCCAGCGAGTCAGCTCTTCACATCAGGTGGCCAAAGGATTGGAGTTGCAGCTTCAGCATCAGCCCTTCCAATGAATATTCAGGGTTGATTTCCTTTAGGATTGACTGGTTGGATCTCCTTGTAGTCCAAGGGACTCTCAAGAGTCTTCTCCAACACCACAGTTCAAAAGCATCAATTCTTTGGCGTTCAGCTTTCTTTACAGTCCAACTCTCACATCCATATGTAACTACTGGAAAAACCAGAGCTTTGACTAGATGTACCTTTGTTGGCAAAGTAATGTCTCTGTTTTTTAATACGCTGTCTAGGTTGGTCATAGCTTTTCTTCCAAGGAGCAAGTGTCTTTTAATTTCATGGCTGCAGTCACCATATGCAGTGATTTTGGAGCTCAAAAAATAAAGTCTTTCACTCTTTCCTTTGTTTCCTCATCTATTTGCTATGAAGTGATGGGACCAGATGCCATAATCTTAGTTTTCTTAATGTTGAGTCTTAAGCTAGCTTTTTCACTCTCTTCTTTCACTTTCATCAAGAGACTCTTTAGTTCCTCTTCACTTTCTGCCATAAGGGTGGTATCATCTGTGTATCTGATGTTATTGATATTTCTCCCTGCAATCTTGATTCTAGCTTGTGCTTCATCCAACCTGGCATTTAGCATGATGTACTCTGAATATAAGTTAAATAAGCAGGGTGACAATATGCACCCTTGACATATTCCTTTCCCAATTTGGAACCAGTCTGTTTTTGTTAAGATTTTTATTGGTGTCTGAAGAGGACTGATAAAATTAGGATGAAGGCAAAACACAGATAATAGTTAGATAACCAGAGTCTGCTCATGACTAAAAACATCATCATAGAAAAGGACTCCTGCAAAGAACTGAACTTACTTTCAAGCTGAATATTGTTTGGCCTTCATGTTGAATTCACTAGGTCCACCAGGTAAGCCTGGGAATCCACAGTCCTGGCAATTCTGAACTGTACCAGGTCTATCCCAGTAGTAGAGAAATCATCTCTCCAGGATAAGATCTGTGAATCAGCAGGTCTGGTTGGGATTAGCTGGAGTGTTGGTGAGGACCAGAGTCTAAGGAACTAAAAGAAAGGTCAGTAGGGGGAGTAGGGGCACAGATAAAGGAGTAACAGGAAAGGGAAGCAAGATGAACAGTGGCAAGCAGTTGATATGGAAGAGACAGGGAAAGAGCTGGACATGGGTGTCATTAAGGTAGGGTGGCAGGAAGGGATGACACTAGTCAGAGGAGGGAGATGGGTAGGCCTGAAGTGTGAAGGAGGTGGAGGGGCTGCGGAGTAGGCTGAGGGCTAAAAGACTGAGGAGACAGGGAGGAAGGAGCTTTGGGTAATGAGAGCAAGAAGGAACAGAAAGAGGAGGTGGAAGCTGGGCGTGAGATGGGGAAACTGGAGGTAGCTTTCTTGTCATTGTTTCAAATGGCATATTTCTAGTTACTCATCTTGTGAAAGTAAACTGGCAGAAGCTCACACCTGCTCCAGAAGCTGTCTGGCACACTGCCACTGGCACCACCCCATGTTGGAATGCCCATTATGAAGTGTACATACTCCTCCCTTTGGAGCCAATAAGGAGAGTCCACCAACCAGAGCAACGGTCTCAGTTTCTAGATTGAAGAGTGGTTATGGGAAATGGCAAAGAGGATAAATGGAGTTATAATAGTAGCCCCTATTTCTCAGGATAACATACAGTTTTGCCCCTCAGTAGGCAGAGATTGCTCCAAGGGCTAGGATAGAGTTGGGAGTTGGGACTAGGAGAATGGATCTAAAGCAGAAATGGTCAAAGTGGGGGAGAAGTCAATGCCCCTATGTACTTAACATTTTACAAAGCCTTCTCACATCATTCATATCACTCCATGAAGATGAGGTAATCAGAGCAGGTAACAAAGCAGGTCTAAACTAGAATATGGGTCAAACGTCAGGAAGCAGGGGGCATGCAGGGGGGAGCACAGGATGACACAGAATACCCACAGTCAGCATGACCCCTTCCCGTGTTCCAGAACAGAATCTTGTAGGGGTGCTTTCAAGCAGAACTTTAAAATATAGCTTTCCCCTTGGTCCTTGTGGTCCCTTGGTGTTTTGCCTGACCCTCATATGGAATCAGAGACACAGGGTCAAAGCTGACAGGATGATTGCCCAGTCCTGAGTGCCTAATGACTAGGTTTGGACTTTCCTGTTCACTACCCAAGGCACCTAACTCCCATGTCAGGTGATTTAGGAAGCTACTGCAACTCCCATTTTCATCTGTCTGATTTAGCAGTTCTCTCTGCTTAGCAGTCCTGGTTTCTCTGATCACTGTCCAGATCATAATTCCATTTGGTCACCTATTCTCTTTTATAACATTATATTCTGATTGTTCTCCCTGACCCAGTATCCTTGCCTCCCATGTTTCACACAACTTTTCATTGTCCTCTCTGGAAATCTAGCTACAGGACTGGGAAACTTCCCTGCTTCCTTAGACTGTTTCTTCATTGTTTGCATCTGCCGGCTTTAACTGTCACCTGGATCTCCCTTGAGGACACTGTTTCCCTTGTATATCTCTTAAGTTGAGATGGCTCATTTTCTCAAACTCTTAAGATGCTTCAGGGTGGGAATGAGGTGTATTCTCCTTGCTCCTTTTGACTCCTTCTAAACCATTATTCCTCTCTTCCAATTAGAGCATCCCTTGCTCTTTAGAAGCTGGTGCTACCCACCAGCATTTCCCTGGTACTTTCACCTTCAGATCTCCTGGATACTCTTTTTCTATGAAAATTTTGTGCTTGTCGTAAAGTCGGTTTTGAGTCCATCATCTTTAAGGACTCTAGTGTCTGTGTAGATGACCCCACTCCACGCTCTGGCCTCTCTTTTCTTTGATTTCTTTATCACTAAAGTTCATAACCAACACTCTACTTTCAGCCACCCATGGTCATCCCTGATATTTTCCATTACTCAAGAATTATCTGGGGACCCTCCTGGTGGTCCAGTGGTTAAGAATCCACCTTCCAATGCAGGAGACATGAGTTTGATTCCTGGTCAGGGAACCGAGATCCCACATGCTGCAGGACGGCTAAGCCTGTGCTCTGCAACCACTGAGGAGGTGTGCCACAGCTAGGGGCCACGTGCTCTGGAGCCTGGCTGCCACAGCAAGAGAAAAGCCTGCACACCTCCTCAACAAAGGCCCCTCGTGTTGCAACTAAGACCCAACACAGCCAAAAATAAATATATATATATTTTTAAAGTAAAAATTATTCCGTTTTTGAAATCACTTGTTCGGACATTGTATTCTCTGACCACTACTTCCTGCTCGTACATTGTAATCATTCCATTTTCCCCACTTCCCTGGGGCCACTGATTCACTGACTCTTACTTTGTTTTAATCTGCGAACTCTGATTTCCCTGACTTTATTTCTCTCCTTACCCACTTCAGAATCTATGATTCAAAATGTCAATGCCTTTCTTACCCTAGTTCTAAACTCTCCTGCCAGAATATCTTTTTATTGCATTTTCTTAGTGGGGTACCCCTACCTGAGCGATTCCAACTATTTGACTTCCTTGTGTTGCTGAATGCTACTGGAAAAAATTTTTATACAACCTGGAATATTGGTACTAAATTAATAGTCTGACTTCAACTGTATGCTAAACAATATCCACAAAAACCAATACCCATGAGAATGTTCATGTTGAGAATGTTTACTTATTATAGTAAACAAATGGATAACAGCATATATAATTATAATTAAGGATTTAAATAAATTATACCACAGTCACACCATGGAATATGAAAAGGAAATATCCAGATGCAAAAAATAAAGAGATGTAAATACTTTAAGTGTTAGTATGGCAGTCTAGAATGGAGTGGTGGAATAGTGAGTTTTGAGAAGTACTAGGTGCTTGCAAAGAGTTGACTCGTTGGAAAAGACCCTGATGCTGGGAAGGATTGGGGGCAGGAGGAGAAGGGGACAACAGAGGATGAGATGGCTGGATGGCATCACCGACTCAATGGACATGAGTTTGAGTGAACTCTGGGAGTTGGTGATGGACAGGGAGGCCTGGCGTGCTGCGATTCATGGGGTCACAAAGAGTCAGACACGATTGAGCAACTGAACTGAACTGAACTGAACTGAAGGGGCTTGGTAATGCCTATCTGGGTGGAACTAAAAATTTATTTACATCACAAGGAAATGATAAGTTGTCTGACTGGGATCTTAGTATTAAAAGGTTTCTCTTGAGATATTGAAATCCCATGTCTACCTCTTGCACTGGCTTTGAGTCCAGAATTTAAACTACATTATTAGAACCCTATAGCCAATAATTACATTAGTGGCAGGTCAATGTTACCTCCAAGGTATTAGGAAGCTGCAAAGCTTTTCACTCTGTAGGAACACTACAGGCCACTGTAGTGTGGTCTATAACTCAGGCCACAAGTTCTCCCAATAGGAAAATTCCTCTGAAGATGAGTTCACAATCCAAAATTACAAGACACATGAGTAAGCAATTCACGTGAGCGATAGCAGATACAACAAAGAGAATATTTATACATACTTCACAAGAAACCTGTAATTAAAGTTATAAAATGACTTGAAATTCTAAAAAAAGAATAAGATACTAAAGAGCAGATGACAGAAGAAAAATCAAGAATGAATGATAAGGTCATTGAAACAAAAGACTCAATGGATAGGATAACTCTCTAACACCTGAGTGAAAGCTATGGTGATTGAAACAATAATAAGAAAATCTCAGTGAATAGGATAAATTTGACATTGACATTAGATATCACTGAAGAGCAAAAGAGAGGATAAAGGTGAAGGAATGTGTGCATTCTGCCTGTTTGTATAATGCTATGAAACTTGACTTGGTACTTTGGTCTCTGCCCTTGTGAATATTATACTCTGAGGGAGAGGCAGACAGAATAAAAGAGTTATACAAAGAAATATAAACCCCAATTGTTAGAAGTACTAAACTGGAGAGATGCATGGTGTTACAAGGGCATTAATAGGTACATTTAGTCTAGTTGGGTCTGGGAAGGTTTCCTTGTGGAAGTGAAGTGTGAGATCCTAAATTAGGAGTTAACCGGGTCAGGAAAATCCCCTAGAGGGGGTCATGGCAACCCACTCCAGTATTCTTGCCTGGAGAATCCAATGGACAGAGGAGCCTGGTAGGCTACAGTCTGAGTCACAAAGAATCGGACATGACTGAAGCGATTTAGTATGCAGAGGAAATTAATGGGAGGAGGGAATAATATAACAAGTTCCTATAGTCAGAAGGAGCATGGCATGTACAAGGAACAGAAAGGTCAGTTAGGCAGAAAGCAAATGAGAAGCATGTGGAGAATTAACCGAGTCAAATCACAGGCTTTGGAGGCCACCTTAGAGCTTTGTTCTTTATTTTAAAAACACTGGAAAGTTAATAAAGTATTTAAAGCTGAGGATGGTGTTCTAAAACACATTTTTAATGGGTCATTCTAGCTGTAGTGTGGAGAACAGATTATCAAGTGAATATATGAAGGTATAGACTTCTTTTTTTTTTAAATACTCAGTTTTGGCACTCAGGTCTTTAGTTGCAGCATGTGGGATTTTTAGTTGTAGCATATGGTGAATGATAGTGCAATAATGAAAGGATGATATTTTTGGATGATGGTGAAATGATAATGAGAATACTAATGAGGTGATGAAGTTAGATGATGATGTAATGTGTGATGAAAATAACAGGGCAATGGTGGTGGTGAAGTTAAGGTACCTTGGGTGTGTGAGTAACTAAGGTACGCACTTGGGAAAAAGTTAGGTAAAAGTGTAAAAAAGTTTCTTGAGGTGCCTCTGAGGGACACGGAATCATTTTTGCTTTTTCTGCTTAGCTGCAGCTGTTGGCCCAGAGGTTTAATAAGCTGAAGTTCTTAATGATGCTTCTCCCATATTCTTAAGCACTGAATTTAACAAGCCTCCCAGGGCTTGTTACCTCAGAGCAACTCAGCTGTGGATTAATTGGGCCACAGCCAGGAAGCTGCACTCCTGGGGCAGAGGGACCCAGGAGTGGCTGCCAGTAACTGGGGAATAGACTTAAAGACATAGCAGGAGGGGAAAGAGGAAGAATGATCAGTGCATTATTTTTAGCTTAATTGGGATTAGAAAAGCGTAGTTTTCTATAATTGACAGTTCTTGCATCCTCCTGGGAAGTGTCAAGCTAATGCAGAGCTTCTGGGGAATTCTCAGTAGCTCAAAGTCTGGGGCCTTTGATTTTCCTTGGGAAGCCACATCACGAACCTAAGGCAGCCCCCTAAATTCAGGTAGCGTATCCTTGCTGAGAAGCTTTCACCACCTTGAGATAACCTTGCCATGCTATTCAGTTACTGAAGACCAGAGCTATCAGAAGCCTGAAAGGCGGCAGTGATAGCCTGGTTACATGAGAAACCATTGCAATGTTTTTTCATGGCTTCTATTTGTAATTCCTTTTACTTTGTCTCTAATTATACAAGTTAACATTAATACACTCATTGTAAACATTCAAACAATACAGATAAGTAAAAGTCCCCTTTGATCTTTACTTCAATATTAGTCTCCACATCAGAGGTTAAGTCTGCTTCCAGATTTTAAGAAAATTTGCTCTAGCATTGTATATATATATGAACATATAGAAATATAATTTTTTTAAGGTGAGGAACATACTGACATCATAACATAATAATAATACAAATGACATACTGTTTTTACTGCTGGGTCAAAAGATGCCTGCATGCTGTCACTTCAGTCGTGTCCAACTCTTTGCAACCCTATGGGCAGTAGCCCATCAGGCTCCTCTTGTCCATGGGATTCTCCAGGCAAGAATAGTGGAGTGGGTTGCCATGCCCTCATCCAGGGGATCTTCCCGACCCAGGGATCAAACCTACATCTCTTAGGTCTCCTGAATTGGCAGGCAGATTCTTTACCACTAGCGCCATCTGGGAAGCCCAGATCAAAAGATATACATACTTAAAATTTTTTCAGCTTTACTGAAGTATAATCGACTTGTAAAATTATAAGATTTTAAAGCATATACCATGGTGATTGGATAAATGTATACATTATGAAGGGATTCCTCCATCTACTAACTCATGTATTTATCTATTGTGTGTGTGTGTGTGTGACAACATTTAAGTTATACTCTCAGCAAATTTCAGTTGTATTATACTAGCAACTATATATATATATTATGCTAGCAACTATAGTCATCACTAAAAAAAAAGTCATGATTTCTATTAGATCTTCAGACTTTATTCATCTTACAGCTGAAAGTTTGTATTTACCAAACTCTCCCTATTTTCCCCTTCCCACAGCTCCTGCAACAGGCTTTCTACTCTCATTTCTGTGAGTTTAATATTTTAAAAGTGAAATATATATGATACTATCCAGGATTTGTCTTGTTTCACTTAGCATAATGCCCCAAGGTCCATCTGTATTATTGCAAATGGCAAGACTGCCTTCTTTCTCATGGAGGAATAATACATGTCCCTATGTATCTACCTATCTATATCACATCATTTTTGCCATTTAGGTTGTTTCCATTTCTTGGCTATTGTGAATAATGCTTCAATGAGTATGGAAGTGCAGATATCTTTTTGACATCCTCTTTTTATTTCCTTTGGATATATACCCAGAAGTATGATTGCTGGATCATACGGTAGCTCTTTCTAAAAAAATTTTGATAACTCTCTTCCACAGTGGCTGTACCAACTTACATTCCTGCCAGCAGTGCACCAGGGATCCTTTTTATCCACATCCTTGTCAACACTTGTTGTCACATGTCTATTTGATGAAAATCACTCTAATAGGTGTGAGGTGATACCTCATTATAGTTTTGAATCACATTTTCCTGATGATTAGTAATGCTGGATCAATATACAAGTAACTATTGGGCATTTGTATGTTTTCTTTGGAAGAATGTCTATTCATTTCCTCTACCCATTTTTAAATCAGATTCGTTTTTACCCCTTTTTTGCTATTAAGCTGTATGATTCCTTTATGTATTTTGAAAATAATTCCTTATCAGGTAAGGTGAAAGTGTTAGTCGCTCAGTCGTATCTGACTTTGCGACCCGCATGACTGCAACCCGACAGTAACCTGCCAGGATCTTCTGTCTATGAGATTTTCCAGGCAAGAATACTGGAGTGGGTTGCCATTTCCTTCTCCAGGGTATCTTCCCAGAGACAGAACCCAGGCAGATCCTTTACTGCCTGAGCCACCAGGCCTGCAATCCCTTATCAGATATGTGATTTGCAAATATTTTCTCCATTATGAAGGTTACCTTTACATTTTGCTGATGGTTTCCTTTGCAGTGGAGATTTTTAGTTTGACATAGTCCCACTTTTTTATTTTTTTGCTTGTGCTTTAGGTTATATCTAAAATAATCCTCGCCAAGACCCATGTCAAGGAGCTTCCCCCACCCCCCCCTTCTAGGATTTCTATGGTTTCAGGTCTTACATTTAAGTCTTTAATCCATTTTGAGTTCATTTTTGTGAGTGGTATAAGATAGGAGTCTAATTTTACTCTTTTATACATGAATATCCAATTTTCCTAGAATCTTTTATTGAAGAGATTGTTTGTGAGGATTGTCATTGAGTGTTTTTGGCTCCTTTGTCAAGTATTGGATAACTGTATGTGCATGGGTTTATTTCTGGGCTCTCAATGCCTTTCCGTTGGTTGTTGTGTCTGCTTTTAAGCCAGTAACATGCTGTTTCAGTTACCATAGTTCTTTTTTTTTTTTTTAAATATATAGCTTAAAATCCCTGGAGGAGGGCATGGCAACCACTTCAACATTCTTGCTTGGTGAATCCCAAGGACAGAGGAACCTGGCGGGCTATAGTCCATAGGGTCACAGAGAGGGACATGACTGAAATGACAGCATGTGCACATAGCTTAAAATCAGGAAGTGTGATG
Source organism: Redunca redunca (assembly GCA_006410935.1). NCBI lineage: Eukaryota > Metazoa > Chordata > Mammalia > Artiodactyla > Bovidae > Redunca > Redunca redunca. The sequence goes on along the minus strand of SJYQ01004768.1, from coordinate 3,770 downwards.
ATCCATTCTTTGTCTTCAGGATTACTTTGGGTACTTGGGATGTTTTGTGATTCCATACAATTTTAAGATTGTTTTTCTACTTCTGTAAAAGTGCCATTGGAATGTTTATAGAGATTGCATTAAATCTATAGATAGCTTCTGGTAGTATTGATGTTTTAACAATATTAATTTTTCCAGTCCATGAATACAGGATATTTTACATTTATTTGTGTCTTTTTCAACTTCTGTCACAATGTCTCGTATTTTTCAGAGTTCATCTCTGATTAGATTTATTCCTAAGTATTTTTTGTTTTTTTCTTTGATGCTGTTGTAAACAGAATCATTTCTTTTTCAGAATATTAGTTGTTAGTGTAAAGAAATGCTACTCTTTTTTTTTTTTCTGTTAATTTTGTATTCTGCACTTTACCTAATTCCCTGATTAGATCTACCAGCTTTTTGATGGACCCTTTAGGATTTCTCTATATAAAATTATGTAATCCACAAACAGATGCAGTTTTACTTCTTTCTTTCTGATGCTGATGTCTTTTATTTCTTTTTCTTGCCTGATTGCTCTGGCTAGGATTCCAGTACTATGTTTAATAGGAGTGGTAAGAGAGGGCACCCTTGTCTTGTTTACCAATTACTTAAAACTTTTTTTTTGGCCAAATTCATGTGTGAATTGACATCTTGTTTAATTTGAATGTCACTAATTACTAATGAGATGGACATTTAAAAATTATTGACTATGTTATTTTTATTTTTTATAAATTACTTATCATATAATTGGTACACTTTTAAAAATTAGTTTTGTTTTTAAATGTATATATTCTGAGAATATATTC